>CM054063.1:212932826-213307086 GCA_028641055.1 Alopecurus myosuroides | reverse complement strand
CATGATGTAGTCCAGCCTATTCCACCAAGTCCACCTACAACACCCAATGTACCAATTAAGAGAGCACGAGCAAAGCTATGCGAGACAAGATGAACTCACTCTTAGCTCTCCATGATCTCAATGACTTGGTGAACGGTTCACTACCTCACGTGGATCTACTTTGCATCCTCGGGTCTGACCTCCGAGATGTTCTAGATGATGCCAAAGAAGAACCCAAGAAGAATGGAGAAGATGATCAAGAGAAGAAGCTGGCTGAAGTTGCCCTGGCCAGAGCCTCCGCCTACCCACACCGGAGTCTCCGACCCACTCTCAAGCTCCTCGTGCAGTCGTTTGGGCCGACTCACAGATGCACTGTCCGTAGTATGGCCGGAGTGTGGCCAGAGTCTCCGCCCACGTATCTAAATAAATCCATATTGATGAAATTCATGCATTCTTAAACAAATGGAGTACTCAATAGACATTTGTGTTTCGATAGTTAGGCAACAAATGGATAATGGATAGATGTCACGTTCTCTACATGCATTGACAAGGCTCTGCCTCACATGTGGTCTTCCTTAATTTGTTGATAAGATTTTTAGACTTCAAGTGTCGTGCAAGCCAGGATGGCGGCTATAATTTGTTTTCCATACTTCCCAAAAAAAACTAGTTGTTTTTTCAATTAAAAAATATTTTTTGATCTGTTGGATGTGTCGCACGAATCTCCATGCTCTCCCTCATTTTTCTGTTTCATCTCGTCGTGCGGCTGTGTCAACATGTATTTTCTAGTTCCTTTTCTTTTTTGATGAATTTTCGTTTCGTGGTTAAGGTCGTCGCTCTATTAGTCATGAAGCTTGCGGGAAATCGGCGGAAGCGATGGCGGAGTCGTCGCTACCGCCTCAGTCATCGATGGGGGAGGGTGTGATACGTCTCAAACATATCTATATTTTTCAATGCTTCGTGCTTGTTTTCTGTCCAATACCTTTATATTTTCACATGTTTTCCTTCGTTTTCCGGATGTTTTCTCGACTAACCTATTGACAAGATCCCATAGAGTCAGTTCCTGTTTTCTGCTGGTTTTGCTTTCAGAAAAGTAGTTCTGGAAATATTCTTGGAATTGTACGAAACAAAATTCCAAAGTCTTAGAATTCCCGACACGTCAACGGAGTCCAAAGGAGACCCGGAGGGCGGCCACGGGGTGGCCACACCATAGGATGGCGCGGGTCCACCTAGCTGCGCCACCAGGTAGTGTGGGCCCCCTGGCTACCCACTGACATCTCCCTTTCGCCTATTTATTTCCCGTCAGGCATAAACTTTAAAATATCCAGTCCCCCTTCCACGAAAATTTCTGTAGCTTCGCCGCCATCATCGACAAGTTTTGGAGAACAAAAATCTCTGTTTTGGCACCCTGCCGGAACGGGGAAGTGCCCCCGGAGCCATCTCCATCGACTCCACCACCATCTTCATCGCCGTTGCTGACTCCCATGATGAGGAGGGAGTAGTTCTCCCCCAGGGCTGAGGGCTCTACCGGTAGCTATGTGTTTCATCTCTCTCTCCCATGGTGTGATCTTTATGTGATCACGAGCTTTGTAATCTAGTTGAATACGTATATATTACTCTTCATCTATTATGCTACTCAAGTGGTTTATTTAGGAGATCTCCTTACACACTATGATCACGGTGTAAAGGTGACAGTGTGTGCACCGTGTCAATGATTTATATATTTGTGTTGGATGACCCTATTAAATTGTGGTGTTTGTCTGGAACCATCTAAGTTTCATGGTGATAGCGTGGGGGTTACCTAGATGGGGAATGCGAACTCTAATGAGTGCTTTTATAGCCCTACGCAATGATTGGTGTTTGTTATCCTACCAGAGAGTTGTTCAGAGTAGCATAGTAAAGAGATGATATTTATGCATTCAGTTATGTTATTATTATTGAGAGTGCCCACTAGTGAAAGTATGATCCCTAGTCCTTGTTTCTAAGCATTGAAACACCATCTACAACCAGTTCTGCTACATGTTTGCTTGCTGCCATTTTTATTTGAGATTGCTATTATCACTTATAATCATTTATATTACTTGTATTTCACTATCTCTTTGCCTAACTAGTGCACCTATACAACTGACAATTGTATTAGGTGTGTTGGGGACACAAGAGACTTCTTGTATCATAATTGCAGGGTTGCTTGAGAGGGATACCTTTGACCTCTTCCTCCCCGAGTTCGATAAACCTTGGGTGATCCACTTAAGGGAAACTTGCTGCTGTTATATAAACCTCTGCACTTGGAGGCCCAACACTGTCTACAAGAACAGAAGCATCGTAGACATCAAGATCTTTTCTGGCGTTGTTGCCTCGGAGGTAAGGTAAAAGGTACTCACATCCTCTATGAGTGCTCGAAGTTATTTCCTTTAGATTCTGCAATTATATCTTTTTGTTTCTTGTTTTTATTTTCACTAGTTAGGCTTATTTTTACTTGTTCCTTGTTTTTATCTTTAGGCATAATGTAAAACAACAAAAATATGAGAGAGCTTTAAAATCTTTAACTTGAATTCGTACATGATGCTTTTGAAGAGAAAATTAAAAAAAAGTATGGAAGTTTTCTTGCATAATAGCGATAGCAATGTTATTAGCAATAATTTTTACACACCATTATTTCTAATGTTATGGAAAAGTCTAAACTTGGGGAAGCTAGTTTATGAAAATGATCTTTTTAGTTGTCCTGCTATAGAGGAAAAAATTCGCTCTGATGATACTTTATCTCCCATATGTGATAATTCTAATGATTCTTGTGGTATTTTAAATCCTTCTACTAAAAGTATTCCTTTTTAAATACCTATGAAAATTGATGAACGTGTTATGAATAACTGTTCTTTTGGAGATGGAACTGTCCATCCTAGTGATCATTTACTCTTTATACATGAATTATGCTAGTTGTTCAAGTGTGCAGTTATTTCAATGGACCAAGTTAATAGGAGGCTATTCTCTTTGTCACTTAAGGACAAATCAAGGGAGTGGTATGAGCTACTGGATGATCCTCATCATTTGGAGTGGAAGGAGCTTGAATCTATCTTTTACTCTAAATTTTATCCTCCTAATGAACTATATTTAGATAGGAATTACATTTATAATTTTTTGCCTCGTGATGGAGAAAGCATTGCCCAAGCTTGGGGAAGACTGAAAACATTAATACTCAAATGTCCTAACCATGAGCTTCCTGAGGAAATAATTGTTACTAATTTTTATGCAAGGCTTTCAAGACATTGGAAGGATTATCTAGATGCATGTTCAGAAGGTTCTTTCACAAGTAAGAAGTTTGAAGCTAAGTGGAATCTTCTTGAAACAATTCAAAACAATAATGAAGATTGGAATAACGACAAAGGTAAAGAATCAGGTATAAACTATGAGTATGATTGCATTAAGTATTTCGCTGAAACTGCTAATTTTCAACAGCTTAGTGCTAAATATGGTATTGATCCTCAAATGATTGTTGGTTGGTATAGATCCTTTTCTTCTCATATTAATGTTCCTAAATAAAATTGGGACACATATCATGAACCTTTTAAAGACACTTGCATGAAAAATGAAATTGTTAGTAATGATTGCAATAAACATGCTCAAACCTCTGAAAGTACTATTTATTATAAGCATGTTAATTTTTGTGGAGAACTTAGACCTTGTGAAAAGAATCGAATTGAAGAAGATTATTGTATCCACCACAAGAATGAAAAAACTAGAATGTGAGAGAGGGATCTAAATGGTCTTGGTGAAAAAGTTTGTGCCCTTTATCCTTTTATTTGTGAACTTTGCTATGAAGTGGGTCATTTCAATTTATGAAACTTTACCAAAATATGAAATGACTAATATGTGTTTTATTCTTATTAATGAAGAGGAGGAATCCTCCAATGTTCTTTCTGTTGTTTCTGACAATAAACCAGGGTATGTGGAGAAGATTCCTTTAAAGCCTCTCCCCCCTAAAGAGGGGAAGAAGAGGAAGAAGAACAAGAATAAGAGGAGTAAAAGGAGAGAGGTAACGGTATCTCCCCCTAAGCATGTTGCTCCTATTATAGTCTTTGCTGATGATTCTAAACCAATGATTTTCCTAGGCCTGTTATTTATGAAAGCGAACATGATTGGGAGAAACACACTACTTTTGATATTGAAAATCTCTTCCGTACCCATTCTGAAAATGATGATAATATTTGTTATACTATTAGTAACATCCATATTCCTTCCAATGATGATATACAAAGCTCTAGGCTTGTGGATGATGTGTTTGAAAATCCTTTTGCTACTGATGATTATATGCTTGATACATCTCCTTCTAGTAAAACTGATGATATGTTTACAAATGAACACACTTTGGAATATGACTATTCTATTGCTAATGATGATACTATGCCCCCAGTCTTTGATAACTATTATGAAGAATACTATAACAAAGGCTATAATTACAATTATGCTTATGAAACTTGTCATAGTTATGGAGGAATTACCCAAAACCATCTTCCTTATATACAACTTGTCTATCATGTTGAAGTTCTTTATGATGATCACAAGGATGATTATGATATTTTCAGTCCACCAACTATTGAGGAGAAAATTAATTATGATTATAATATGCCTCGTATATTTGATGATTATGGTCATGAGAATAATAATGATAGCTATTTTGTTGAATTTGCTCCCACTACTATTAATGAGAATGACTATGCTTATGTGGAGAGTATTAGTTATTTTATGCATGTGGTTCATGATAAGAATGTTATATGTGATATTTATATTGTTAATTTAATTCATGATGCTACTGAAAGTTATAATGAGAGAAACCTTGTTTTTATGTATCTCAATAATATTAAGTTTCCCCTCTTTATGTTGAAAGTTTTGAATTTGCACTTATTTTGTCTTCCTATGCTAGCCACTTTGTGCTTTATTCACTTGTTCTTCTACAAGATTCTTTTTCATAGGAAGTGGGTTAGACTTAAATTTGTTTTACATTTTCTTTTTGATGCTCTCTTTTGCTTCAATTCATATTTCTTATGTGAGCATCTTCTCAAATTATCATGCCTAGCTAAAAGGCGTTAAATAAAAGCACTTCTTGGGAGATAACTCATGTTTTTATTTTTTCCAATGTTTTCTTCTGTTTTTTTTTTTGAGTCAAGGTGTTGTTTACTTCTGTAGAAAATCTTTAGTATCTTTATTTTCTCGCATTTGTTATGGCAAGTAAAGTCTCTAGTTAAAAGTTGAGGTTAGAATCGTATAAAATCACAGAAAGATCAAAATGACCTGAAATTTTTTGTGCTTAATCCCCAGCCATTTCCAAAACTTTTTCTAGTTTTACGTTTTTCAATTTGAGTAATGTAAGTGCCCCGATTTTTTTTCCTTTACAAACTGTTCTAGTTTTTTACAGATTCTTCCTTTTTTTACTTGCATTCTCTCTTTTACTATGTTCAGTGGATTTCTTTGCTCCACAAAACATTAGTGGTTGTAGCTAATGTTTAAAAAGTATTAATAATGCTTGTTTCCAAGGGGAACATGAGCGTTTTTTATTGTGCACTAACCCTCTAATGAGAATTACTTTGAGTTGGGTGTGAAGAAAGTTTTCAAGGGTCAAGAGAGGAGGGTGATATAATGCGATCAACAGGAGTGAAAATCCAAAGCATGGGGATGCCCCCTTGGTTCATCCCAGTAAATTCCAAGAAGATTCAAGCGTCTAAGATTGGGGATGCCCAAGGCATCCTCTTCTTCATCAGCAACTTATCAGGTCACATCTAGTGAAACTATATTTTTATTCGGTCACATCATATGCACTTTACTTGGAGCATATGTTTGTTTTTGTTTTGTTTTCCTTGCTGCAATAAACATATTTGAAACCCAGCATTCTTGTGTGGGAGACAGACTGATACGTCTCAAACATGTCCATAATTTCTCATGTTCCATGTTGTTTTCATGCCTTATGCTACATGTTTCTTGTACACTTTATGTCATTTTTATGGATTTTCTGGGAAAAACTATTGACAAGATGCCACAAAGCCAGATCATGTTTTCTGCTATTTTTGGTTTCAGAAAAGTTGTTCTGGAAACATTCTCGGAATTGGACAAAACAAAATCCCAGAGTCTTAGAAAGTTGTCACGTACATGGAGTCTGGAGGAGACCCGGGGGGACTCACGGGCCCCACACCATGAGGCGCCCCCCTCTGGCCATGCCTGGGGGGGTGTGGGCCCCCTGTCCACCCACCTACGTTGCCCTCTCACCTATTTATACCTCTCCTCGGGTTAACCCTAAATACACGAGCCTTTTCCACCAAAAAGATAACTAGCCGGCGTCATCGTAAACCCTAGTTAGGGAAGGTTCTGGAGATCTCCCTCGCACCCTGCCGGGATGGAGAATCATCACCGGAGGGATATTCATTACCATGCTTGCCTACGGAGTGATGCTTGAGTAGTGCATCCCTGGATTACGGGTCCACATCAATAGCTATATGGTTGTTCTCTCCTCTTTATGACTTATGTTTAGATCTTGTGAGCTTTTTAATATGATCAAGATCATCTTATTGTAATGCTAAATGTTGTGTTTGCTGGGATCTGATGAATATTGAATGCTATGTCGAGTGATTATCAATCTATCATGTTCTTTCATGTGTATGTTATTTATGATCTTGCATGCTCTCCCTTACTAGTAGATGATCTGGCCAAATTGATGCTTGTAACTCCTAGAGGGAGTATTTATGCTCGATAGTGGGTTCATGCCTCCCTTTCACTCACACTCGAGTGACAGAAACGTAACGGGCGGGGATGTGTTGTTGCCATCAGGGAGAAAACAACAATGTTTTGTCTAAGGATGATTTTATTGTTTACATTACACACTTTGATTAATGCAATTATCCGTTGCTTGCAACTTAATACCCTAGGTTTGCTCGAATGACACTCCGAGGGTGGATTATTAGTCATAGATGCAGTTGGATAACGGTCTATGTATCTTGTTGTAATGCCCGCATGAATCACATAGTAATCATCATGTCATGCATATGCACAACGGTGCAACCTTTATATCTTTCAATTGCCCAGCCGTAATTTGTTTACCCAACATGTTATCTATTTGTTTTGGAGAGACATCTCTAGTGAACTGTGGACCCCGGTCCATTTCTTTATACTGATATACAACCACAGCAACCACTGTTTTCCTACTGCAATTATTGTTCTCTTTCATCTACTGCAAACAAATAATATTTTCCACACTATACGTCTAATCTTTTGTTTCAGCAAAACCAGTGAGATTGACAACCTCACTGCTTCATTGCGGAAAATTAATTTTATTGTGTTGTGTAGATTCCATGTTGCTGCTGAACCGGTAATGCGTCCTGCCAACATTGGCTGCATCAACTTTCGGAAGTGATTTCTTTCTCCTACTGGTCGATTCTACCTTGGTTTCTTTCTGAGAGAAAACTTGTTGTTGCACTCTTCACAACTTGCGCTTGGGGTCTCGCAACGAGCGTGTGTCTACACTCCATCAAGCTTTTCTGGCGCCGCTGCCGGGGAGGAAGAGGATTTTTGTAATGGGAGTCTCTCACCTCCAATCATTTTTACTTTGTTATTGTTTTGCATTTTACTTGCTTTATCATGCTTGCTATCAATGTTTGATGTCTTTGAAACTAAATCTTATAGGAAAGGTGGGTTCACGGAAGAACACCAACAAAATTATAAGGAACACCGCTTCTCACAAAAAGGAAACACTTATGGGAACAAATTAATAAATCGCATAACCATGCTTAAAACTTGTGCTCTACTTATAATGTTACTTATTGCTTTGATAAATCGTGTTGTGGTAGGAGGTATAAACACCTCCCTTTTCAATGTGAGTATAATTATAATGTTGCCATATCTTCTTATATTAAGGGAAATTATGAGTTTTTTTATGTGGAACAAACTGAGGAATTTATTGCTTGGAAGGGTGCATTCGAAATTGCCTATTTTTTGAAAGTATTGATGATGCACCTTATAAATATGAGATTATGATATACTTGAATATTGCTTTGATAATTACAAGGATTATCATTGCTACATAATTAAATATCTTAATCAATTCTCTCCCCCCCCCCAAAGGAGGAGACTAATGCCTTGCGGGAACCTATGGAAGAAGAAATTGCTGAAATTGGAAGCTCGTTGGATGAAAAAGAGGAGGAGAGTGATGATCAAGAGGAGGAAGAATGGAGTGGCTACCCATGTCTACCTCCCAATGAGAGTAACTCTTTAACACATACCTTATATTATTGCCCTCCATGCTTACCAAAGGACGACGAGTGTTATATTGATAATTTTGATGCTCCTATTGATTCTTTTGAAATATCCATTTTTGATGAAATTGATACTTTCTGTACTTGTGAACTTGATACTACTATGAATGCAACTTGTGAGAATGATTTTGCTACTGTTATTTATGATAATCCATGCTGCTCTGATAAATCATGTGACAATCCTATATTTATTCCAACTATTGATATGCATGATAACGAGGAAGTTTGTTTAGAAATCTTATATGATAATGCTCTAGATGATAGTCCTATGTTACTTGATATTATAAAGTATAATGTTACTGGAAATTGTATTGCTATAATGTGTCCCATACCTTTTAAGAGTGACCAATCATCTTGTTTTGCTATTGCTAAAAGTGGGAAAGAAGAGGTCTTTATTCTAAATTTTGATCCCGGTATTTTTGAGCTTGATATGAATTATGTGTTTTTAGACCATGACAAACATGCTTTATGTGATAATTATATTGTTGAGTTCGTTCATGATGCTACTGAAAAATATTATGAGATAAGAAAATATGGTTGTAGGAATTTTCATGTTACCAAAACACCTCTCATTTGGTTAAAGTTTTGATATTGCTCTTGTTCTACCTTCCCATGATTTATGGTTTGAGCTTCTTTAATTTATTTTTTTTACAAGATTCCTATGCATAGCAAGTGGGTTATACTCAAATTTGTTTTATACTTTCTTTGATGCTCTCTTTTTCTTAATTCATATTTCTTTTATGTGCATCTTATTTCTTTTTATGCCTAGCTAAAAGGCGTTAAAGAAAAGCACTTCTTGGGAGATGACCCATGGTTTTTTTTTCTTTGTTTTTCTATGTTTCCTTTAAGTCAAGGTGTTGTTTACTTATGTAGAAACACCTTTGTATGTTTATTTTATCGCATTTGTTGTGCCAAGTAAAGTCTTTAGTGAAAGTTGAGGTTAGATTTGGATTTCTGCGCAGGAAGCAGATTTTTGTCGTCCACCGTTAAATTCGTGAAAAGCACATAAAGATCAAAATAACTTGCAAATTTTTGTGCTTATTCCTCAGCTAATTCCGAAACTTTTCTAGATTTGCGTTTTTCAATTTGAGCAACATAAGTGACCCAAAAAAATATGTCTTTACAGACTGTTCTAGCTTTGACAAATTCTGCTTTTTTACTTGTATTCTCTCTTTTACTATGTCAAGTGGATTTCTTTGCTCCACAAAACATCAGTGGCTGTAGGTAATGTTTAGAAAGTATTAATAATTCTTGTGTCCAAGGAGAACATGTGAATATCTGATTGCGCACTAACCCTCTAATGAGAATTACTTTGAGTTTGGTGTGAAGAAAGTTTTCAAGGGTCAAGAGAAGAGGGTGACATAATGTGATCAAGAAAAGTGAAAAGACAAAGCTTGGGGATTCCCCCATGGTTCATCCCAGCAAATTCTAATAAGACTCAAGCGTGTAAGCTTGGGGATTCCCAAGGCATCCCCTTCTTCATCAACAATTTATCAAGTCGCTTCTAGTGAAACTATATTTTTATTCGGACACATCATCTGCACTTTACTTGGAGCGTATTTTTTTTATTGCGGCAATAAATATAGTTGGAACCCAACATTCTTGTGTGGGAGAGAGACACGCTCCTCTTTTTTATATGATTAGTTGTTTTCTTTCATGCTTGTATTCTTATTTTTTCTTCTAGCTGTTGCAAATCCTTTTAGCTCCTGTTTTTCATGCATCTCTTATTCAAAGATGTTAATTATAGCATAGTAGAGGTTGTACTCTCTTGTTTCATTGCTATGTATCCTGGAGAGTTTTTTTAGTATAAAATGATTGGTGTTGGAAAGCAGTAGTACAATTTTTTGTGCCTATAACGATGCAAAAAAGAAGCTCGTATAGACTGTGGCTACAATTTTTCATGCCATGTTGGATGTTATTTTAATTCTATGACTATTAGTTATTATTGTAGAAACATTTGCCTCAAATATCTGAGAGTGTTTAATGTGCCGCTGAAAGAATCACGAGTGTATTATCACATTGAAGCATAAATTTGTGGTGTTCTCCTTTGAATGTTTTATTTGGTTGACTTGGCGCATGCTTAAACCATGTTTATGACTACAGAACAGTCACTTATAGCCTCTATGATCATTTATTTTTGGACTTGTAATACCATTTATGCTTTGATTAATAATGTTTTTGTCGCTATGCATGATTATGGCCATTATTGCTCTCTGAATTTGTCGCTCCCACTCTTTTGCTAGCCTCCACCTGTACTGAGTATGATCTCTACTCGTGTATCCAACTCCCATAAACCAAAGTTTGCCAAACGTGTCCACCATACCTACCTACATGTGGTATTTAACCGCCACTCCAAGTAATTTTTCATGTGCTACCTTTAAAACTTTCAAAATTGTTTCTGTTTTGTGCCCCTGTTTTAGCTCATGAGGACGTAAATAGAGAATCTTTATCTCACTTGTTGATTGTACTTTACACACACCTGGACTAGTGGCACATCATCTTATCCAAATTGATAGAAGAGCTGGCAGCGGGGTGCCCAGCCCCAAAATTGGTTACTACTAAATTCTCTTCACCATTTTGCCCTTTATTTATCAGTCAAAGCGTAATTGTGTAAACAAAAGTGAAAGAGGGATGACCTTCTATACCAGTTGTGTCCTTCAATGGGATCCTCTCTTGTGAAGTCTAGTTGGCTTGTGACGTACTGTATTTTCTGTTTACCATTCGTTGACATAAGCATATGCCTCTCTAAAAAAATGTTTTCAATATCTCTGTTTAATAAAATAAAATGCTCCAGCACATGAGTTAATCCCTGCTTCCCTCTGCGAAGGTCCATTCTTTTACTTTTATGTTTAGTCTCCATCTTCTAACTTTGTGCACAGTTAAGAGCGCGTAGTAGCCATTCTGAGTTTAATGTGCATCAGTCCCAAATATTATTATTGATTGATTCATTGTGTGTTATTACTTGCTCTCAAATTATTTGTTCTAGTCATCTACTTGAACTTTGAAGGTGTTCTAGCATTTATGTTTTTACCCACTCTTAAGGACAAGCGAAATATCACTTTGCTATGTTTTCTTTATGCTCGAAACAAACGTATAACTTTCAAGTGCATTATTATTCATGATCTTTTATTTGTGTTACTTTTCATGATGCAAAAGTGATTGCTAAGTTTCATTGTTAGAATTATATCTATCATGCCCTGTTTAAAGTATTATGATCTCAGCTTTACATATGCTTTTACAATTTAGGTCATCAAGTTTATGTTGGTAGCATGTCACCTCAGAAATTATTTGTTTTTATCGTTTTACCTACTCGGAGACGAGTAGAAACTAAGCTTGGGGCTTGCTTGATACATCTCAAACGTATCTATAATTTGTGATGTTCCATATTGTTTTCATGCCATATGCTACATGTTCCCTATACACTGTATGTCATTTTTATGGATTTCCTGGGACTAACCCATTGACAAGATGCCACAGAGCAAGTTCTTGTTTTATGATGTTTTTTGTTTCAGAAAAGTTGTTCTAAAAATATTCTCGGAATTGGACGAAACAAATCCCATGGTATTAGAAAGTTTTCATGTACATGGAGTCCGAAGGAGACCCGGAGGGGGGCCCTACACCATAGGACGCCCCTGGCCGCGCCACCAGGTGGTTTGCCCCCCTGGCCACCCACCGACGTTGCCCTTTCGCCTATTTAAGATCATCCACGGATTAACCCTAAAGACGAGAGCCTTTTTCCACGAAAAGTTCCGTAGCCACCGTCATCCTCAACCCTTGTTCAGGAGGGTTTTGAAGCTCTCCCGGGCACCCTGCCAGGAGGGGGAATCATTATGGGAGGGCTCTTAATCACCATGACTGCCTCCGAAGTGATGTGTGAGTAATTCATCCTTGGACTACGGGTCCATAGCAGTAGCTAGATGGTTGTTATCTCCTCTTTATGCCTCATGTTTAGATCTTGTTAGCTTCCTAACATGATCAAGATCATCTTATTGTAATGCTACATGTTGTGTTTTTTGGGATCCGATGAATACTGAATGATATGTCCAATGATTATCAATCTATCATGTCTATGTCATTTATGATCTTGAATGCTCTCCGTTACTAGTAGATGCTCTAGACAAGTTGATGCTTTTAACTCCAAGAGGGAGTATTTTATGCTTTATAGTGGGTTCATGCCTCCCGTTTACTCACACTCGAGTGACAGAAACGTAACGGGTGGGGGATGTGTTGTTGCCATTACCGAGAAAACAATAATGGTTACATTGTTTACATTACACACTTTACTTAAGGCAATAATCTGTTGCTTGCAACTTAATACCCGAGGTATGATCGTATGACACTCCAAGGGTGGATTATTAGTCATAGATATAGTTGGATAACGGTCTATGAATCTTGTTGTAATGCCCGCATGAATCACATAGTAATCATCATGTCATGCATATGCACTACGGTGCAGCCTTTATATCTGTCAGTTGCCCATCTGTAATTTGTTTACCTAACATGTTATCTATCTTTTATGGAGAGACACCACTAGTGAACTGTGGACCCCGGTCCATTTCTTTACACTGATAATACAGCCACTGTTTTCTCTACTGCCATTATTGTTTTCCTCTCATTGACTACCATCATTGTTATCTTTTCATTTACAGCAAACAAGTACTATTTTCCACACTATACATCTAATCCTTTGTGTTATTAAAATCGGTGAGATTGACAACCACACTGTTTCGTTGGGGCAAAGTATCTTGATTGTGTTCTGCAGATTCCACGTTGTTGCTGAACCAATAGTGCGCCCTGCCAACATCAGTTGTCTTCAATCTTCATAAGTGATTACTTTCTCCTACTGTCGATTCAACCTAGGTTTCTTTTTGAGGGAAAACTTGTTGTTGTGCTCTTCATACCTTCCTCTTGGGGTTGCCCAACGAGCGTACATTCTACGTGCATCAATATACTTTGCACGGTTGATTGTCTTTTAGCATTGATTAATTGAATTTTTTTACTTTGTTCTTCATAATTGTTTATACATTACTCTATTGATATCAATTATAAACCATAGCGTTTATTCATTTTATCATAGTTTAGATGTTTTATATTACTATGATGATCAAGATTATGTTGGTAGCATGTCACCTCAAAACTTATTTTGTTATCACTTACCTACTCGAGGACGGCCAGGAGTTAAGCTTGGGGATGCTTGATACATCTCAAATCTATGTATAATTTTCAATGCTCCATGCTTGTTTTCTATCCAATACCTTTATGTTTTCCTTCGTTTTCCAGATGTTTTCTGGACTAACCTTTTGACAAGATGCCACACAGCCAATTCATGTTTTCTGTTGTTTTTCGTTTCAGAAAAGTTGTTCTGGAAATATTCTCGGAATTGGACGAAACAAAATCTGAGAGTCTTAGAATTCCCGGCACGTCAACAGAGTCCAAAGGAGACTTGGAGGGGGGCCACAGGGTGGCCACACCATAGAGTTGAGCGGGTCCCCCTGGCCATGCCACCAGGTGGTGTGAGCCCCCCTGGCCACCCACCGACATCGCCCTTTCGCCTATTTATTGCCCCCCGAGGCATAAAGCCTAAAATATCCAGCCCCCTTCCACAAAAAGTTCCGTAGTTCCGCCGCCATCGCCGACAAGTTTCGACGGACATAATGTCTGTTCCGGCGTCCTACCGGGACGGGGAAGTGCCCCTGGAGCCATCTCCATCGACTCCACCACCATCTTCATCGATGTTGCTGACTCCCATGATGAGGAGGGACTAGTCCCCCCCCCCCGGGGCTGAGGGCTCTACCTGTAGCTAATTTTTCATCTATCTCTCCCATGGTGTGATCTTTATGTGATCATGAGCTTTGTAATCTAGTTGAATAAGTAGATGTTAATCTTCATCTATTATGCTGCTCAAGTGGTTTATTTATGAGATCTCCGTAGACACTATGATCACAGTGTAAAGGTGACGGTGTGTGCACCGTGTGAATGATTTATATATTTGTGTTGGATGACCCTATGCAATTGTGGTGTTTGTATGGAACCATCTAGATCTCATGGTGATAGAGTGGGTGTTACCTAGATGGGGAATGCGAACTCTAAGGAGTGCTTTTATAGCCCTGCGCAATGACTGGTGTTCGTTATCCTACCGGAGAGTGGTTCGGAGTAGCATAGTGATAAGATGATATTTATTGTAACATCCCAGATTTTTGAAAAATTTGAAAAATTTGAAACCTTCATGCATTCATGGGCATCATAACATATCTGCACTTTGATTGCATAAAATTTTGTTTTAATTTACTAAACACAAAAATTTAGGTATTATTACGTGTTAAACCAACTTTTTAATTTAAATACTTTTTCAAAGGTAAGTATTTTATTTTTGGAAAATTTAAGCACCAAAATGTTCTATTTTTCGTAAGTTTTCCAAAACACTTTTTTTATTTTTCTATTTTGTTTTGGTTGAGTTTTGAATTATAA
Organism: Alopecurus myosuroides; assembly: GCA_028641055.1. Classification (NCBI taxonomy): domain Eukaryota; kingdom Viridiplantae; phylum Streptophyta; class Magnoliopsida; order Poales; family Poaceae; genus Alopecurus; species Alopecurus myosuroides. The sequence continues at coordinate 213,292,348 of CM054063.1, read as the reverse complement.
TTGAACCAATTGTTTACAAAAAACATAAAAGAAAAGAAAGGAGAAAGAAAAAAGGAGAAGAAAAACAGCCGCGCAACAGCCCACTTCCCTCTCTCCCTCAGGGCCCAGCCTGTTCTGTTTCCTCTCCCTCTCTGTTATTTCTAGCGCGAGCAGCGCTGCCCTAGCGGGCCGGCCCAAAACCCCACCCCAGCAGACCAGCCCATCTCCGCGCGCCCCCTCTCTCTGCCACCCCGACCCCACGCATGACGTGGGCGTGACGTACCCCCCCATCGTGTCCGAGCCGTGCTAGACTCAGACTCGCCGCCGTGAGCGCCTCGGACATTGCCACCACCTCTCCTCGCGACCAGCCCCTCCCACACGTTTGGCCCCTTTATAAGCCCCCTCGACATGCGCGTCGCTGCCCAAACCCTAGACCCCGTGAGCCCCCAGGCCGCTCGGATTTGATCTCACCGCGTCGTCGTGTCCATCGTCAAAAAGCGCAAACTCCGGTGAGCATCGACCACTCCACGTCTCCTCCCTGCCCCTGACCTCTTTCCCTCTGTATCGCGCACCCATGTGACAAGGTCCTGGTTCTTTTTGTGCCTCAGATCAACGCCGCCATCTGCGACATAACCTCACCGTTGTTGCACGCTTCTCCGACGAGCAATCAGGGAAGGAATGAGGCTCCTCCTCCCCGTCCACTTCTCCACCGAGCTCACTTCGTTGCCGCGATCCTCCAGGTGAGTTTTGTTTGCTCCCTAGTGTCGTAGGATAGTGCCACCATGCCCGCGCTCCCGTCTGCCACCGCATGCCCGCGATTCCGGCGACAACCCCGACGACCCAGCGCCGCCACCTGAAGGGGAGCAATCAGAGTCGTCCGATCTTAATGAAGCGGCCACGAAAGAGGGCAGAGGCGGAACGTTTTTTTCAAATCCTGGCCACACGATCGTCTTTAGATCTAACGCTTCACAGTGTGCGATTCGCGCGAACCGTTATCAGCCAATCAAAGCGCTCTCTTGCCTATCCCCTGGATCGGTCATCTTTTTTATTAAAACAAAATAAAATAGAATTGAATTAAAACTTGTAGAATTCATATCTCGAGTTCTATAAATCCTTTTTCGATGATTATGGACTTTTTGAAATCAGCACAATGTGTAGAATAACTTAGGCCATTCAAGTTTCAATTTTCTAATGTGCGCTCACATGTTATTTATAGATCACTATTAATCACTAAATTGGGCATAACTTTTAATCTACAAATCCGTTTTGGGTGAAATCAATTGTTATGTTTTTTTATGTCCTCTATCCACTATAAAAAATAGAAAAATTACTTATGCAACTTTGTAAAAGGAACTCTTTTAATGTTGTTATTTGCCTATATGAAAACCCTACTAATACTAATACTCATAATTTGATAATTAATGTGATTCGCATGCATCATAACCATAAATATTAACATCAGAGAACATCATTGTTAGTAATTATTGCTAGTTGTGAATTTTGTGCATTAATTTGATCATTTCCTAACATGCATATAGGTTTTTGTGTTGTTATTTTGTTTTCTATGTTATGTTTGTTTTGTATGTTTATGTGTGGCTTTTTTTCTTGTATTAGATTGTGAATAGGAGCAAGTATACCCTTGTTGCTGTTATACTTGTTGTGATTGTTCATCCTATTGCCAAGCCAAGTGACACACCATCAAATCTCCCATATTTTTACTATGCATTACTAGTGTTTTTGAGTAGTGTGCATGATAGGCAATTTTACTAAGTTATTATTATGCTATGAAAAATCCCAAGTAGTGTGTAGCAATCTATTAGACTTTATTTTAGAGACTTAGCACTTAGTAGATGCTTAGCCTTCCTACAATTTTTTTTTACTCAATGTTGTGCAAAAATTCTAAGTATAAACTTCAATGAATCACCTGGGTGAATTTGGTTGTTTGGTTGATGAGAGTTGAGTGTCTCCCTGAGGGGAGTTCACTTGAGGAATGCCACCTAGGAAACAAAGAGATTACCAAGTCCTCTAAGTTTAGAAGCTTCCTGTGCAGCCCTTTGACATATGGGCTCTGTCTTGATCAACTAAGTTGTGAGAGTTCAGCCCATGCTTGACATGAAGATGTAGCATAATTGTAGGTCGAGCGGGTCTTGCTGGTTGGGTTGAATTCTTGCTTCATAAAGATCTCGTCTCAATTCTCTCCTTTCCATGATGCACTCCGTGTGTATAGGATGTTTGGGATAATTGGAGACAAAGGGTGAAAGTGCACAACCTCTACAGAGTTAGAAACTATGATCATAGTCGTGTCCCCGGTAATGAACGACTTCGAGCAGCTGGACAAGTATGGACAGAAGAATCTCAACACCGTTTTGAAGAAGTAAAATTTGTCTAAGGAAACATTAGCTATGGTGCTCATGGGTGTGTCCCATGGTGCCAATCTTGAAAAAAAAACTCTTTTTCGAAAGTATTAGGGAAAATTTTGCTTTTTGCAAATAACCTAAACTCCACCAAACCAGATATACATGTAGTTTAGACTTGCCATTTTATATCCATCATAGTGTCATTTGCCAGTACATTGTTTGTCTGACCTCCTTCGGGGGCTGCATATTCCAACGTGCAGGTAATTGTGATGATGAAATTTGATCAAGTGCTTGGACTCGAGTCTACACCCAACAGGTAATGCATGTGGCGCATGATTGAAGATGGAGGCTCATTGCTACTTTTATTTCTGTTGTTTAGGACTCTGATTTTTGCTAGTATTTCAAGACTATGCACTTTGTAATAAAGCTATACTTGGCTATTCAGGATCTTTTGTAATAATTTTGATACTTCTGCAATGATACTGTACATTTTGTTCTGTGGTGCTAGCATTGATACATGGACTAGCACTTAACACAATAGTTCTTACATTATTAAATGTGAGGGTGCTACATTTATGCATTCAATTATGTTATTATTATTGAGTGTGTCCACTAGTGAAAGTATGATCCCTAGGCCATGTTTCTAAGCATTTAAACACATTTACAACCAGTTCTACTACATGTTTTCTTGGTGAAATTTTTATTTCAGATTTCTATTATCACTTATAATCATCCATATTATTGGTATTTCACTATCTCTTCGCCGAACTAGTGCACCTATACAACTGACAATTGTATTAGGTGTGTTGGGGACACAAGAGACTTCTTGTATCATAATTGCAGGGTTGTTTGAGAGGGATACATTTGACCTCTTCCTCCCTGGGTTCAATAAACCTTGGGTGATCCACTTAAGGGAAACTTGTTGTTGTTCTACAAACCACTGCACTTGGAGGCCCAACACTGTCTACACGAACAGAAGCGTGCGTAGACATCAGGGTGCTTCGCCAACCGACGACGAAGCCGACGGAGAGAGCATCGACCGATGACCCTATGTTGGATCTGTTGGAGAGAGTTACCGCTTGCGTCCATCTTACCTCTCATTATTTCAACTTCTTATTCTCTTTGTTTTCTTCATTAATTCTTATTTTAGTATTATTTGGCTCATTATCTTTGTCTTATAGTTTTCTTCAGTCCCTTAATATCTTATTATCTTCAGTCACATACCTCTCATTATCCCAATTACTTATTATCTAAGTTTCTTCATTTCCTCAATATGTTATGACCACAGTTTAGATGCATTTCTTAGTCTTTTGGCCTTTAACTTGTTGTATTCTCTTATTTAGATTAATTCTATTAGTCTTTTAAGTCTTATTTTCTTAGTATCTTTGTCTTTAAGTCTAATTTAATTATTATTTTTCTCATTGCCTATGTTGGGTGTTCTTGATGGGTATCTGATAACCCCCAAGATCAGGGTATCACTGTAGTACCTCTCAATGTTGAAGTAGGGTATCGATACGCAGGAGTAAGAAGGAAAAGTTATCTATTACCTACAACTAAAGTATCACAAGTTTTATTTGATTATGAACTAAACAAGTTTAAAGAACAAGATGGTTGATTTAATAGATGGAAGTTTAACTTAACAAAACAAAAATGTAAAATTGTCTCAATCCTCTTCCATGCAAGAGGACAAGACAAAGGTTTTATCTTATAGGAACAATGGACATGGGTTCATGGGTTCACTCAATCCTTTCTCCCATCTATGGTGATTACCATGTTATAGATAAAAAGTACACATAATTGTCATGCTTTAAGGGTAAACTTATATGACGGCTACATGTCCTAAAACACATAGTTGGAAGAAGTAATCATTTGTGTTGCTAGGTCACCCTTGTAAGGATAGCGGGTGTTTGTTGTCACTCCTACATTATACTTGTTCCTTTTTACTCCCAGATAAAGGATGTTGGGCAGTACTGTGTCACACAATACCTATTCCTATGTCACATCGGCCATCCCATAATCACATACATCGTACTTCTTAATGGACAATATTCTAAACACTAGTGCAATGATCATATTTTGTGTGCATAACTACATCTCTCTCATTTATCTACACTTGGTTGTGTCAATCACCTCATGACATGGATAAACAAGGCATTATGCATAAATCAAACCATCACATGCATCATAGTTTATCTCCAAAGTATGAAAAGTCATAAAAGAACCAACACAATGGTAAATGCATAACAAATATCATCTCATACCATAATATCCAACATAGGAATTACATAGATAGATCCATACTCATGCGAGACACATCATATGGACTTCAACAATGATCATACATAGAGAGATTAGATCAAGTTACCACTACAAACCCAAAATACAGGGGGTGAACTACTCCCCCTTCATAATGGTGACGGTGGTGGAGAGGTTGGAGAAGATGGAGACCACCCCGGCAGGGCCCCGCCGGAGTTTCCCCCTCAAATCTGCAGCTCCAGGTCTTCTGTTTGGTGGTTTTGTGATTTTGCGGCGGTCTCTTCCGAAATCCATCGGGGGACTATTTTTATAGTCGTTTTTAGGTCAAGATGAAGGCACGGAGATGAAAGCGGACAGAATCGGAGCAACAAGGGGGAGATGGACCCCCCCAAATCCTCCTCGTACTTTATTTTGTGCGCTTCCTTGGCTCCTACGGTTTGTTCCTTCCAAAAAAATGACCCCCGCAAAATATTAGGTCATTCGGACATCGTTTGGGTCCGTAAAACATCAAAATATAGAAAATAGGGTTTTCTTCCAGTGTAGGGTTAATTCCAGAAAAATAAAGAAACTGTGAAATATTTCCAAAATAAATATAAAACAATGATATAACCCTTATATGATGCAAATATGATTTAAATATAAGTAATACAATGCAAAGTTCATGTATGCATTTTATATGCATCAGTATCTTATTAACTCGGTATTTTTACTTGAGTCTCTCAGTACCTTAATATCTCATTATAGATTCAATCTCTCTTTTTTTCTCGGTCTTTCAGTATATTCTTCTATCATCGCTATTAATGTTCAGTAGTGTCTCTCTTAGTAATCTTAGCAGTATCTTAGTCCCTCAGTTCTCAGTCCCTCTTTGTTCTTCGTTTTATGTCCTTGGTCTTTCAGCATCTTTTAGTTTCTTATTTATTCATTATCCGTTGTTGCTCTCAAATTTTTTGTTTTTGCCCAGTTATTCTCTGAGTTATATCTCATATTTTCAGTCTTAGCATTCGTGATTGTTTCTGTTTTGTATATTCTTCAGTTAGTTGCGCGTTATGTACTTCATTTTTTCTGTTCTTCATTCATTTTTTTTCAGTGTTTGATGGGAGTGGACGGCAGCGAGATGGACATGAGCATTTCCGCACCTGATTTTCCTCTTTATATTTGGGCAGCAAAGATAAAGGCATGGTGCAAAGTTGGAGAAGGGGGAGATGGATGGGAGCGGCATGCGCTGGTGTACGAGGTTTGTCTTTGTCTTCATTTCGTTCACTACAACGTCTTGGTTGGGGGTGTTTGAATCTGTAGTTTCATCCATGTGTTTTCTTAGTTCATCTCATATGGACTACGAGGGTAGGTACTTGCTCATCCGTGCGGGTGAGGGGTGTAGTGTTTATTTTGTATCATCAATTGTGATTTTGATTTAGAATGTAGCTAAGATTTTGTTATAGTTGCCCCCAACATGTTCATGGGATGTGTAGTGCTGGATATCATGCCACTGATATGAAATCTCAATGCACTCTTATTGCTAATGAGGATTGTGTCATCATAGGCGTAATCCTAGTGTAGATTATTTTTAACTAAAGTTGACCCCTCATTGAAGGTTATCTTTATAGGTTACCCATTTGATTTTTTTCACCAATATGTTGTTTAGTAGCCACCAGGTATCAAGTGTTCAAATGTGATATTGACTATGATCTACCCTTTTTTCTCTCTGGACAACCTTTTCAGTTTAACTGGTTTGAAGAACATAGAAATTGTGTCCGTAAAGGGATTGCAGTTCTGCAAAGTGTATGGTAAATGCCTTTGAGAGGCCATATGCTACATATTTTAATTTCAAGAAGTGTTAACTCCACTAGGTTTACATCGTTAACTAGCAGGTATAATCATGCTTTTTGTGTGTGCATGTAATCACTTCTAGCATCTTTTCCCTCCCCAGTCACATTTTTGCTCCTTCATAAGTTTATTTGATATGGTTGCGATAAAGGATAATCGAAGAAGAATTTTACTAAGATTTTTGCAGGTAGTCCTGCTTCAGCCTTCAGGACTGAGGATTCTAGCCATTCTTGTTTCTGCATTTATAATTCAAAAATATAAGTTTTTGCGAGACAATAAATAAAAGCTCCCATCTTTCTGATCTGGCATATTAGCATGAGGTTTCGTTGGTCTACCATAGTCATGTCCATGTCACATCTGTATATCTTAATTTTTTGCAAGTAAAAACCAATTAAGCTGCAAGAATGACTCAATGATTATATCAGTTAAGTGCTCTCATGTTTGTAATACACACAATAGCTTGTTGATGTCAACACTTACAGTATCGATGATAAGATGTACTGATTAGATTGAGCAGTCTATCATGTGTGACTTTCCTTACTTCTTCAGTTTCGGTCGTTGTGTTGTGTTTACGATTGCAGATTTTCAGTCTTATGTATAGTCTAACATCATTCTGGTCACTTAGCATTTGCCAATTGCAATATGTGTGAAAGCCGCAATGGGCAAAGCGATCGCCCCTCTCGGGTGCCTCGGTTACGTGTAATATGAGGGTAGGAAAAGCCCCCACTGTGGCAATACAGGGGAGTACGTATACGGGTTGGTGTACTACACCATACCCGATATATACACGGAGAAATACATCTAACACCCCGCCCTTAATATAAACCTGTGGACGGGTTGAGATTACGCTTAAACCCATTAAGTCCAATGACAGGAAGAGCCTTGGTAAATCCATCTGTAGCATGGTCTTTGCTGGAAATAAATTTGATGTCCAGTTTCTTGTCTGCCACTCTTTCTCTTACAAAATGAAGTCAATCTCAATGTGTTTTTTCCTGGCATGAAAAATAGGATTAGAAGATGAATATGTGGCTCCTAAATTATCACACCGAAGACATGGTATTTCCTGTAGTTTGATGCCAAGTTCTCTAAGGAGAGCCTCAACCCATATCATCTCAGCAGTAGCATTTGTCACTTCTTTGTATTCTGCCTAAGTACTGGGACAAGAAACAGTGGTTTGTTTCCTTGCACTCCAAGAGACAAGGTTAGGTCCAACAAATACTGCAAAACTTCCCGTAAATCTCCAATCATCCATACAACCTTCCCAATCTTCATCAGAAAAAGAACTAAGAAGTGTAGATGAAGACTTTGTAAAGGTGATACCGAGCTTCAAGGTGCCATTGACATAACGTAGCGTCCTCTTCACAGTTGTCCAATGAGTAGTGGTGGGGGCATGGAGATACTGACACACTTTATTTACTGAGAAAGACAGATCTCGACGTGTGAGTGTAAGATATTGTAGAGCACCAACAATACTGCGATACTGTGTGATGTCATCTGGGCCAAGAGGTGTCCCCTCCACAAGAGACAGCTTATTGGTAGGAGACAGTGGCGTAGGAGAACCCTTGCAGCCATGCATCCTAGCCTTCTGAAGAATGTCAGCAGCATATTTTTCTTGTGTCAACAATAAGTCATCAGGAATACGTTTTACCTCAATGCCCAAAAAGAAGTGTAAATCTCCAAGATCCTTGAGAGAAAGTTATCACTGAGATCACGAAGGAAGGCATCAATAGCTTGGTTAGATGAACTTGTGACAATGTTATCATCCACATAAACAAGAAGATAAATCAGAACACCATAGTGGTTATAAAGAAATAGTGAAGTATCATCCTTAGAGGGTGTAAAGCCAAGTGCATGTAATTTGGAGCTGATTCGGGAGAACCAAGCTCGAGGTGCTTGTTTGAGTCCATAAAGAGCTTTATCCAGCCTGCAAATATGATGAGGATAATTATGATGAGGATAATCAGGATGCGCAAATCCAGGTGGTTGCTTCATATACACTTCCTCTTCGAGAACACCATGAAAAAACGCGTCCTTGACATCTAATTGCTGCAAACTCCATCCTCTGGAGACTGAAATAACCAAAACAGTACGAATAGTGTCTGCCTTAACAACAGGACTAAAGGTATCCTCATAGTCAATGCCATATTGTTGTTTGAATCCTTTTGCAACCAAGCAAGCTTTATACATGTCTATAGTACCATCTGCACGTTTCTTGATATGATAGACCCATTTGCAATCAATGATATTTTTGTGAGAAGAAGGAGCAACCAAGTGCTAGGTTTTATTCTGAATCAATGCATCATATTCTTCTTGCATAGCCAAGCGCCAATTGTTGTCATTCAATGCTTCGGAAAAATTATGTCGTTCCCCTGTCACTGCAAGCAAGCCATAGCGAATCTTGCGATTCTTCACGTTATATGTTAGTGTACCATCTATGTACCTTTTGGGATTTTTGATACCTTGCTGCAGGCGTGTACGCGTATGTGTAGGAGAAGATGGAGCAGAAGATCATGCATCACCTGAGGCAGCAGGATCTGTTGAGAGGATCCGCTATCTCGTGACGAGAAGACCGGAGCAGCTTCTTCAAAGGGAACCAGCCAGCGGACGGACCTGTCAACGTCGCGCACGGTGGGCGAGGAAGTGCGTGGAGGTGATGTCGGCCGGTCGGGCGACATGGCGCCAGGGGAGCGGATGGAGGCGCGTGGTCCAGGGGACCGCTACTCGGGAGACTGCGCAGCAGGCAGAGTGCGCCTGGACGTGTCGCGGGACGACGAGGGTTGCATGTGGGACGTAGGAGACCGCACGGAAGGCAAGATCTCGGGATCCGGCGCGTCAGGGGAATCGGCCAAAAGATCAACCTCGGGGTCGGAGAGCACCTGATCTGTGGCAGCAGGCGAATTTGTTGTTTCGTCCTCTTCTGTAGCTTCAAAATCACTTGTTTCATCATTTTTAGCACCGTTTTGACTCAAATTTCCGACGTTCTCTTCTCGTGCAAGAGTACTAGCATCCGGGACAGTAGTATCTGTAGTAGCAGAGTCATTAGTAGCAACAACGGGTATTATTGGTAAAGGCATAAAGGTATCAACATGTGCATCTACACTAGTATTTGTTGCGGGAGTAGATGGTAGAAGGAGAATGTCGTTGCGCAAAAGATACCCAGCATTTGGATGAAGTTTAGCAAATGGAAAAACATGCTCATCAAATAGAACATCACGAGAGATGTATACACGGCCATTTTTGGGATCCAGGCACTTGACGCCTTTGTGTCGGGGACTATAACCAAGCAAAACGCATTGGGTCGAATGGAAGGACAAATTTCTTTTGTTGTAGGGACGAAGGTTTGGCCAACAAGCACAACCAAAAATACGAAGAGAATCATAATTGGATTTTGTGTGAAGGAGGCGCTCAACATGGGTATCAAATTTTATGACTTTGCTTGGGAGAAAGTTAATGAGAAAGGTGGCTGTGAGGAAAGCTTCATCCCAAAATTTAAGTGGCATGGATGCATTAGCAAGCAAAGAAAGTCCAACTTCTACTATATGGCGATGTTTCCGTTCAGCAGAACCATTTTGTTGATGAGCATGTGGACAAGAAACGTGATGAATGATGCCTATTTTTTGAAAGAAGTTATTCAGCTTTTCATATTCCCCACCCCAATCAGTTTGCATAGTGATGATTTTTCCGTCAAATTTCCTTTCAACAAGTGCTTGGAAATTGAGAAAGACTTCATAAACTTCGGATCTATTTTTAAGCAAGTAAATCCAAGTAAATTTACTGAAATCATCAATAAAGCTTACATAGTATGCATGCTTGCCAACAGATAGAGGAGCAGGACCCCATACATCAGAAAATATTTGCTCCAAAGGAACAGTAGACACACTAGTGGAAATAGGATATGGTAATTGATGACTTTTGGATAGTTGGCAAGGATCACAAATGTAAGGATTTATTTCAGGGGAATATGAAATATTGTTTCTCCTAAGTACTTGTTGAACTATGAAGCACGAAGGGAGTCTAAAACGACGATGCCATGTGGATGAATATGGCTTTATTGAGGCAAAGTCTTGCTTGGGCGATCCCGTGGAGATAGACCCTAGGGGATAGAGTCTATCTTGACAGTGGCCTTTAAACAAAGTTCTCCTTGTGTCCCGATCCTTAATAAAAAACAAATGTGGATGGAATTCAATGAATATATTATTATCAAGGGTCAAATTATGGACTTAAAGAAGGTTCATGGAAGCACTAGGAACATGAAGGACATTTTTCGGATGCAAGGAATTAAGTGGAGTATGCAATGTTGAAGTACCAATATGACTAATTTTCATACCATCCCCGTTTGCAGTGTGGACACAATCACGCTCATGATACTTGTCACATGTGGTGAGCTTGTGCAGCTCTCCAGTGATGTGATGTGTAGCTCCTGTGTCTGGTACCAGTTGGTGTCGACGCCATAGGAAGCAATGTGAGCCGTTTTCTGCTCACCGTCACCTCCATCATCATCAGAATCATCACCACGGCGCCACCAACAATTTTTCGCAGAATGACCGTGAATCTTGAAGATTTGACATGTGATATCCTCATAGGGTGTAGGTGCACGGCGCTGACGTCCATCACGACGCCACCTCTGAATGGCACCATCGTGACGGTCACCATCTTGCGACAGTCACCGCGATTACCACCATCATAGCGGCGATCACCGCCCTCGTAGCGACAGTCACCACCATCGTAGCGCCGTCCGTCGCGCCTATCACGGTAGGGAGAAGGACCACGTCTCGTGTCTGGGTGTCTGTACTCATCACGCTGATCTGGGGATCGATGCCCCCCCTTTGTAGTCACCGCGGCCGCGCCACGCTGCGTTTGTCGAGGAGATGAAACTCTCTGTGGGCTGCCCCATTTCTGCGAGCATCTTCTGGCGCATATCATGTGAATTTAGCGGACCAAACAGATCTGCTAGCATAGTCCCTGAATTGGCATTCACAGAGGCGACAAGGGAGTTGTAGGATGCATGGAGTCCATTGAGGATGTACCCGACCAAATCATCATCATCAATTGTTTTTCCCGCAACTGCAAGTTCAGATCCGAACCCCTTCATCTTGGTGAAGAATTGCGCGGTAGTCATGTCGTTTTTCTTCGTGGTGTTGAGGGCTGTTTGTAGATGCTGCACACGAGAGAGAGACTGCGAGGCAAACATGTCGGAGATCGCCGCCCAGATCTCGGCGGAGGTGTTCAGCCAAAGAACTGTTGGAATTTCAGCCCAAATATGGCCCAGCCTATTTTAGTGCTCAACAAATTCCAGAAAATCCTAGAGGCCCATGTGGCCCATTCGTGTATGGCAAGAGGTGGGACAAATGTTTAGTCCCACGTTGCTAGTTGAGTGGAAGTTTTACCTGTTTATAAGGGAGGCCTTTTCCACTTGTTGTATGAGCATGAGAAGGAGATGACTACACGCGCACTCCTCCTCCGCCGCCCGCCTCGCCACGCCTCGCCTCGTCACGACGCGCGCGCGCACTGCTGGTTGCAGGAATGCCTCGAGCCAAGAGCCTCTCTCGGAGGCTGCTCAGCTTCGGCTGCTGCATGTCTGCCTTCCCGACTACTCGTTTCATCTTCTCGCGTGGCATGTTCGGCTCCTGCTCTGTGCCTATAAAACAAGAGGTCGCTCCTCTCCAGAGATACGCACGACATATCCACACCTCTGCCTCATATTTCTAGCACTGCGCCACCGATCAGGACATCTCCATCCCGTGCAGCGGCGTGCACCGCGGGACGGGACAGTAGGCCTCCGGAACCGCGTCTCTTCGGATCCTGTACGGGAGAAGGGCGATAAGGTTTTTGGGGAGCGCTGCGGCGCGACTACTGGCATCATCGTCATCATGGACGCCGACGACTTCTTCCCAGACGTCGACAACCTCTTCGGCGACATGTCTGACGCGCCCAACGTCAACGGTTCTTCGTCTACACCGTATGTGTTCATGTTTTTTTTTCATGTCTCAATACATGTTCTTCTAGTACCTATCTATTTGAACCTGTCTATGTCGCGTTTTCATGCAAATCATATGACTAGTTTATTTCCAGTTATTCTAGCCATATGTTGTTTATCTTTTCCATGGATTAAATCATTTGGAAAATTGCTCATATATTCAACAATCCAAAAACCTTATTTTAGGCAATTTTCAATTGTTGGCTTTGCTGCTTCTATGAAACCCCATGTTTTCAAAGGGAAAGATTTCAAGCGGTTTCGTGCGAGAGCCACTCTCTGGTTTCAAACCATGAGGTGCTACACCGCCGCTAAGGGAAAGCCTGAAGGAGAGCTTTCTACTACTGATGAGAAAGCTTTCGAGGAAGCCGACACCCTTCTGGGGGCTTCTATTCTCAGTGTTCTTGATGAGAATCTGATTGACCCGTATCTGACCATTCCTACGGGCAAGGGTATGTGGGATGCGCTCGAGGCAAAGTTTGGTTCCTCGGACGCAGGCAGTGAATTGTATGTCATGGAGCAATTTTATGACTACAAAATGAATGATGAGCGCTCCATTGTTGAGCAGGCTCATGAAATACAGTCCATTGCCAAAGAACTTGAGCAGTTATCTTGCGAGTTACCGAACAAGTTTATTGCCGGAGGCATTATTGCCAAACTTCCTCCTTCATAGAGGAGTTTTGCTACCGCTTTGAAGCACAAGAGACAAGAGTTTTCCGTTATGGGTCTCATTGTTCTCTTGATGTGGAAGAGAAGGCGAGAGCAAAAGACAAACATGCTCAAGGTCTTGAGGGAGGTTCTAGTGCAAACTTCGTTCAGAAGAAGAACTTTCAGTCCTACAAGCCCAAGAACAAGAACAAGCCTGAGAACAAGAACAAGCCTGAGTACAAAGGCAGGTATGATAGGAAGAACAAGCCTGCACAAACCACCAACTTCAAGAAAAGAAAGGGATCCTGCCACTTCTGTGGTGACCCAAGTCACTGGGCTCCGAAATGCCCTAAACGGTATGAGCTGCGAGAACTTGAGAAGAATGGCAAAAATGTCAATGTTGTCATTGGGGATACTGAGATGAAGGATGTTGGGTACGGTAAATTCCCTACTATTCTTTCAGTATGTCATTCTCCTGATTGGTGGATTGACACTGGTGCCAATGTACACATATGTGCTGATATCTCCTTGTTTCCTTCATACCAGTTCGCAGGGACTTCCTCCGTGCTAATGGGAAACGGGTCGCATGCTTCTGTTCGAGGTGTTGGTACGGTGGATCTGAAGTTTACTTCAGGGAAGATCGTGTGCCTGAAGAACGTTCATCATGTGCCCTCTATCAATAAAAATCTTGTTAGCGGATCTCTCCTGTGTCGAGATGGCTACAAGTTAATGTTTGAGTCCAATAAGTTTGTAGTATCAAAGTTTGGAACTTTCTTTGGTAAAGTTTATGATTGCGGAGGCTTCATCCGCTTATCTCTTTCAGACGTTTGTAATAAAGTTGTGAATCATGTTTGTACCAATAGTGAATCAAATGTCTGACATTCACGTCTTTGTCATATTAATTTTGGATGCATGACTCGGCTGGCCAAAATTTATTTAATCCCAAATTTCACTACTGTCAAGGGCTCTAAGTGTCAAGTATGTGTGCAAGCAAAGCAACCTCGCAAGTCTCATACGACTGCGGAGGTACGAAACTTGGCACCACTTGAGCTCATACATTCAGATCTTTGTGAGATGAATGGTGTTTTAACAAAAGGTGGAAAGAAATATTTCATGACGTTGATTGATGATTCCACTCGTTATTGTCATCTGTATCTCTTAAAAACAAAAGATGAAGCTTTGAACTTCTTCAAGATCTATAAAGCTGAAGCAGAAAATCAAGTTGATCGGAAAATCAAGAGACTTAGGTCTGATCGTGGTGGAGAGTATTTTTCCAACGAGTTTGATTCTTTCTGTGCGGAACATGGTATAATCCATGAGAGGACGCCTCCCTATTCACCTCAATCTAATGGGGTGGCCGAGAGAAAGAACCATACTCTAACAGATTTGGTTAATGCCATGTTAGATACATCAGGACTTTCCAAGGCATGGTGGGGGAGGCGATATTGACTGCGTGTCATGTCCTAAACCGAGTTCCCACAAAGAACAAATAAATAACTCCATTCGAGGAATGGGAGAAGAAAATATTAAAAATCTCTTACTTACGAACTCGGGATTGTTTGGCGAAAGTCAGTATACCAATTCCCAAGAAGCGCAAGCTTGGACCCAAAATTGTGGACTGTGTTCTTCTGGGCTACGCGTTCCGTAGCTTGGTTATAGATTCTTGATAATAAAATATGAGGTACCAGACATGCATGTCGGTACAATCATAGAGTCGAATGATGCAACTTTCTTTGAAGACATCTTTCCCAAAAAGGAGATGCCTAGCTCATCGAATCATGAGATACCTAATTCATCTACTCAGGAATTGTCTGTAATTCCCGAACCCACCATTCCGATAGAACACGTTGAGAATCCCGTAGAGGATAACAATGAAGTTCCTTTAAGGAGCAAAAGACAGAGGACTGCAAAGTCCTTCGGTGATGATTTCATTATGTATCTCGTGGATATCACACCCAGAACTATTTCAGAAGCGTATGCATCTCTTGATGCTGACTACTGGAAGGAAGCTGTCCGTTGCGAGATGGATTCTATCCTGGCTAACGGAACCTGGGAGATCACTGATCGTCCTTATGGGTGCAAACCTGTAGGATGCAAGTGGGTGTTCAAGAAAAATCTTAGGCCTGATGGTACAATTGAAAAATATAAGGCCAGGCTTGTGGCTAAGGGTTACACCCAGAAAGAAGGAGAAGACTTCTTTGTTACCTACTCACTTGTGGCTCAACTGACCACCATTCGGGTACTACTCTCATTGGCTGCCTCACACAGTCGTCTCGTTCACCAAATGGATGTTAAGACGGCTTTCCTTAACGGAGAGTTAGATGAGGAAATTTACATGGAGCAGCCAGATGGCTTTGTAGTACCGGGCCATGAAGGCAAGGTTTGTAAGTTATTGAAGTCATTGTATGGCCTCAAGCAAGCTCCTAAGCAATGGTATGAAAAGTGTGAGAGGACTTTGACTGCTGAAGGCTTTGTTGTAAATGAAGCTGACGAGTGTGTATACTATCGTCATGGTGGGGGCGAGGGACTTATTATGTGTCTGTACGTCGATGACATACTGATATTTGGAACCAACCTTGACGTAATTAAGGAGGTCAAGGATTTCTTATCTCGATCCTTTGAGATGAAGGATCTTGGAGTAGTTGATGTTATATTAAACATCAAACTGCTAAGAGACGACAATCGTGGGATCACTCTGCTTCAATCCCACTATGTGGAAAAGGTCTTGAGTCGTTTTGGGTATAGTGACTGCAAGCCTTCTCCAACGCCGTATGATCCTAGTGTTTTACTTCGGAAGAATCGACGGATTACTAAGGATCAGTTGAGATATTCTCGGATTATTGGATCGCTTATGTATCTAGCTAGTGCCACGAGGCCCAACATTTCGTTTGCTATGAGCAAATTGAGTCGATTTGTTTCAAATCCGGGAAATGATCACTGGCATGCGCTTGAAAGAGCTATGCGCTATTTAAAAGGCACTATGAGCTATGGAATTCATTATACCGGGGACCCAAGGGTACTTGAGGGATATAGTGATTCAAATTGGATTTCCGATGCTGATGAGATTAAAGCCACAAGTGGTTATGTTTTTAGACTTTGTGGTGGCGCTGTTTCTTGGAAGTTGTTGAAGAGTCGTGTCGACAAATCCCTCAGATGAGCCGGTAGGGTTTCGAGTAGAGGAACGATGTACGCGCTGGTGATCTCGACGGCTAACAAGGAGGCAAGATTTACCCAGGTTCGGGGTCCTCGTAGAGGTAAAACCCTTACTCCTGCTTGTCTGATCTGTATTATTGCGAGATAGTCGAGTTGTTTACAATGGCGATGCCATGGTGAGGCGTCCGGGGTATCCCGTGTATTGCCTAGTCTAGTTGTGGCTTGTATCTTCCTCTCTCTAGATTGGATTCCCAGATTGGATGTCTTTTTCTCTCCTCCCTCATAGCTTTATATATGCAGCCAAGAGGGGGTTACATGAGTCCTAGTAGACTACGTATAGGAGTTCTTGTCTTGACCCGCAAGTCTTGCGTGTGGGCTTCTGTTGGGCCTTCTAGAACCGCGGGATATCACCTGTCTGTGGGTCTAGGTCTTGGGCCTTGGACCGGGTAGGCTCACCCGATAGGTCTAGGAATCATCCCCACGTCAGTAGCCCCCGAGTGTTTAGTCGACTGAGAATCAGTCGGGTGGGCACTCAAAGTCCGTTCTTGATTTCTTCGATTTGTTATTCAATCGTCTGGTTTTGAAGATGTATACCCTGTGCGTGATGCGCTTTCCCATACTCGGGTATCGAGTGGTAAATGTGCCTGGTGTTGGCTGTTTTCGCAGAAGGATGTGGCTCAGTCGCTTGGCTCTCCCGAAAGATCAGGGCCAATTAATTGCATCTAGGGCAAAAAACGGTTCTAGCCTACACGAATTCGAGACCTCCGACTCGAATCCGGCGAGGTAATCGTTGCGACTGGGCCATGGAGGTCTTACCGAGTCGAACTTAACCTAAAGGGGTACCCGGCGCGTCCGCTAGGATATTTCTTCGTGTTGTTGACACGGGAAATTTACCGGAGGACGCAGCTTGAGTGTGATTCCAGGCCCAAAAGAGAGATCCTTGGGTCTTACCTTCGTACTCGAAAGAATACGGCATCCGGATGTGCCTAGTCGGCCGAACGATCCAGGATAAGGATGTGTAAATACATCGTGTGGTAGAGTTGCGGGAGCAGCACACTTGCGATTTTACCTCGGTCATGTTCTTGCGATTCTTCGGGTGAAGAGATCTTCCTTATTGATCTTGTGCGAAAGAGATTTCGCGTTGTGGAGTTTACATTAAAGAAATTTTGTCTTGATGTGCCCATACGAAGAGATTTCGTGTCAGGGTGCTTATGCGAAAGAAATTTCGTGTCTTTGATGCTCATACGAAAGAGATATCGTGTTATAAGGTGCGCAATGACGTCAACGCGCACTCGCCTGCTCCCGATGGGACGTGACGTTGTGGGGCAGGGCACGTAAGTCCCATCGTGTCAGCTTTTGACGGGAACTGTGCCGTCGTGCGCCTGTTTTCTCGCGTGACGTAATTACGCGGTGGAGATGTACTCGACACGGCGGACAGAGTCGTCGCGGTGGAGGTGTACTCGACACGGCGGACAGAGTCGACGCGGTGGAGGTGTACTCGACACGGCGGACGGAGTCGACGAGGCAGATGGCGTCGACACGGTGGAGGTGTACTCGACACGGCGGACAAAGTCGACGAGGAAGTCATGTAGTTGATGCGGACGTGGCGGAGTCGCACGACGACGTGGAAGTCGTGTAGTTGACGCGGACGCCCAGCCACATAGTCCACACAAGAAGATGGACCCGAAAAGTCTTCAAGATGTTCTGATTTCGCGAATTGGCCCGCGCTGTTGTATGCGTCTCGTCGAGGCGGACAAGTTTGATGTTTTGCTTTTCTTCATCCGAGTTAATGTGAGGTTTGTACGACCACAATAAGGAACTGGACGAAGAAATCTAACAGAGCTCCTCAGATATGCGGCCAGCGTCTTAGATGCTTCCGACGCGGTAGTACGTCGAGTGAGCGTGTAGCGCTCGTCGGTTGCGTGACCAGCACTCCCGATGGAAGTAGCCCCCGAGTCTATGTGCGATTATTTGTAATCGGGCTTAGACTCAAAGATCTTCTAACGTTGCTTCTTCGATTTATCGGGTGCACGGCAGTGCTCCCGATGGGAGTAGCCCCCCGGAGGAGGGTATGTGTCGACTCCGAGCGGAGGATGTGTCGACGTTGTGGTTCCTGCGCTGCAGTTGCAGCCATATAATCGGATATGGTTAAATAATGTAACACTAGTGCTGTGTATAGCAAAATGTACGGAACAAATTGTTGCTCGGGTTAATCTTGGTTGTGAACCAACAATTTATCGACTCGCAGAGTCGAGTATGTCCTGTTGGTAGGCAATGATTTGATCCTACGCGACACTTTTGCATCGTACGATGTGTCCTTTCGTTAGCCTGACAACCATTGTCTATGCTCCTTGCCGACCTGTCAGTTGCTGCTGCAAACCGGGTCGGAGTCAAGGGTCGACGTCAGGCAGTATCAGCTACTCGGGTTGTAGCGTGTAAATGTGGTAGTGTAACGCGCAAAATAACGAGTGTCGAGTATACATGTAGTTTACGGGGCGCAGCCCCCGAATGTCAGGTGTAGCTTCACAGTAGATTAGAAACACATAAAAAGTAAATTTGTCGACTTGTATAAGAGTAACTTATCTTTGTATGATACTGCCGTAGTCGACGAGGTGATGCCGAGTGATATTGCCGGAATCGATGAACCGGACTCGTGTGTCGAATGCGGCTGTTTCAAGTCTCAGCCCCCGAGTGTCGACTGCGGCTGCGGCAAATTCTCGAGTGTGTCTACTTTGCAGCATAGCCCCCGAGCAACGAGTGTGGCTGCGGCGGACAGCCCCCGAGACGCTTAGTCGAGAGGATTCGATGTAGTGGAGTTATGCGGAGGAGTCGCGATGTTTCCCGGAAGGGCCCGAGGAGGCGGACCGAGTCGACGCGGCGGAGTCACAATATTTGTCCGAAGGATTCGACGCAGCGGACCGAGTCGACGCGGCGGAGTCGCGATGCTTCCCGAAAGACTCGACGCATCGGACCGAGTTGACGCGGCGGAGTCACGATGCTTCCCGAAGGACTCGACGCGGCGGACCGAGTCGACGTGGCGGAGTCGCGATGTTTGTCCGAAAGACTCGACGCGGCGGACCGAGTCGACGTGGCGGAGTCGCGATGTTCGTCCGAAGGACTCGACGCGGCGGACCGAGTCGACGCGGCGGAGTCGCGATGTTCGTCCGACGGACTCGACGCGGCGGACCGAGTCGACGCGGAGGAGTCGCGATATTTGTCCGAAGGACTCGACACGGCGGACCGAGTCGACGCGGCGGAGTCGCGATATTTGTCCGAAGGACTCGACGCGGCGGACCGAGTCGACGCGGCGGAGTCGCGATGTTTGCCCGATGGACTCGACGCGGCGGAGTCGCGATGTTTGCCCGAAGAACTCGACGCGGCGGACTGAGTCGACGCGGCGGAGTCGCGATGTTCGCCCGAAGGACTCGACTCGGCGGACCAAGTCGACGCGGCGGAGTCGTGATGTTCGCCCGAAGGACTCGACTCGGCGGACCAAGTCGACGCGGCGGAGTCGTGATGTTCGTCCGAAAGACTCGACGCGGCGGACCAAGTCGACGCGGCGGAGTCGTGATGTTTACCCGAAGGACTCGACGCGGCGGCCGAGTCGACACGGCGGAGACGTGATGCTTATTGTATGTACAAGGAGGACAATGTTGATGTCGAGCCCCCGGGCACTAGTATGGCGAGTCGCCATATTTTGTTGACGTTGCTTGGTCTATGTGTCGACCCGCGAATTCGCGAACTTGCAGAGATAAAAAACGTGTCGCAGTGCGCGAGCCGCTGACGGAGATCTAACCGTTAGAATTGGCTCAAAAAAGACGGAGTGGTGCGGGATTGTATTCCGTAGCTGATCAACTCGTGATCGTCGAGTGGATGTCCGAGTCGACTGTGAGAATTGTTTTCCCAAAGTCGCACGGAGTTCTGTCAGATTTTTACACGGCTTCAGTGTTCGGGTCATCCACGGAGATCTAACCGTCGTAATGCGCCGATTCTTTTTGGAGCCTGTAGATAATTTGATTTCGCATCTTTTCACCGAAGGAATTTGCCAGATGAGTTTTGAGCCGCCGTTGATGACGTCCGCAATATGTACGTTGCTGCTATCCTGCAACCTGCGCGTGAAGAACGATGTCGATGTAGACGATGAAGGCCGTGCGTGATGCCGGCGAGTGCTCGATGTAGTTGAAGGAGCCGAAGTGATCCAATCCATTAGGTCGAGGACCCTAAACTTGATGTAGATAAGTCCGGCGAGACCGTAGATCCAGCGTGTGTCGTTCCCACAGACGGCGCCAATTGTCGAAGAGTCGTGTCGACAAATCCCTCGGATGAGCCGGTAGGGTTTCGAGTAGAGTAACGATGTACGCGCTTGTGATCTCGACGGCTAACAAGGAGGCAAGATTTACCTAGGTTCGAGGCCCTCGTAGAGGTAAAACCCTTACTCCTGCTTGTCTGATCTGTATTACTGCGAGATAGTCGAGCTGTTTACAATGGTGATGCCATGGTGAGGCGTACGGGGTATCCCGTGTATTGCGTAGTCTAGTTGTGGCTTGTATCTTCCTCTCTCTAGATTGGATTCCCAAATTGGATTTCTTTTTCTCTCCTCCCTCATGGCTTTATATATGCAGCCAAGAGGGGGTTACATGAGTTCTAGTAGACTACGTATAGGAGTTCTTGTCTTGACACACAAGTCTTGCGGGTGGGCTTCTGTTGGGCCTTCTAGAACCGCGGGATATCACCTGTTTGTGGGCCTAGGTCTTGGGCCTTGGACCGGGTAGGCTCACCCGATAGGTCTAGGAATCATCCCCACGTCAGAAGTCTTGCAAGCAGACCATCTTAACGAGGTCAACTATGGAAGCAGAACTCGCAGCATTAGACACAACCACTGTTGAAGCAGAGTGGCTTCGTAAGTTCTTGATGGACTTACCTCTGGTTGAAAAACCAATACCCGCTATTCTAATTCACTTTGATAATCAGACTATGATAATCAAGGTGAACAGTTCCAAGGATAATATGAAGTCATCAAGACATGTGAAGAGGAGATTAAAATCTGTCAGAAAATTGAAAAACTCCGGAGTTATTGCGTTGGATTATATCCAAACATCTATGAACTTGGCAGATCCCTTCACAAAGGGTCTTTCACGTAATGTGATCGATAATGCATTGAAGGAGATGGGAATGAGACCCACCGCATGAGTTGTTCACAGCGGCAACCCACTCTATGTGATCGGAGATCCCGTGAAGTAGAATTGGGAGACAAAACTGTTGATCAACTGAGAGGAGAGTATCCTTACATTTATTTAATACCATTTCTTGAAGATGCAATACTCTCCTATACTGCAAGGTAGGCTGATATAAATCTTAATGTTTTCCAAGAGGCTTCATTGTAAGCAAAGATGTTGACCTGCAGGACATCTTTTGAGGAATTCACCTATATGAGTTCGACTGTTAAACGTCATAGTCTATGAGAATTGGGTTCTCTCTAGTAAACTCATGAAAGGTCTTGGAGTATGAAGTATAAGCTCCACCCGCGGGGAAGTCCAACGGTAGTCAAGTATCGGTCAAGACTTTGTGTGAAGCTAGATTCGCAGAAAACTTGCAGTTCAAGGCACAGTCCACTGTTCAAGTTGCAAACCAATGTAACACAGAGTTCTTAGTGGACTTCAACTTAACAGTCTCCACTGTAGAACCAGTATATAAACAGTGTTTTCGAACCTAAGGCAAATTTTGTGTGCCTCTAGGATCTTGTGGGGGATTGTTGTAATTTTAGCCTAAATATGGTCCAGCCTATTTTATTGCTCCACAAATTCCTGAAAATCCTAGAGGCCCATGTGGCCCATTCGTGTATGGCAAGAGGTGGGACAAATGTTTAGTCCCACATTGCTAGTTGAGTGGAAGTTTTACCTGTTTATAAGGGAGGCTTTTACACTTGTTGTATGAGCATGAGAAGGAGATGACTACACGCGCGCTCCTCCGCCGCCCGCCTCGCCATGCCTCGCCTCGTCACGACGCGCGCGTGCGCCGCGGGTTGCGGGAATGCCTCGAGCCGAGAGCCGCGCAAGAATCTGAAATGTTTTACTCGGTGGGTTTTGATTACGGAGGCTGCTCAGCTTCGGCTGCTGCATGTCTGCCTTCCCTTTCATCTTCTCGTGTGGCCTGTTCGGCTCCTGCTCTGTGCCTATAAAACAAGAGTTGCTCCTCTCCAGAGATACGCACAACAGATCCACACCTCTGCCTCATATTTCGAGCACTGCGCCACCGATCAGGACATCTCCATCCCGTGCCGCGGCGTGCACCGCGGGACGGGATAGTAGGCCTCCGGAACCGAGTTTCTTTGGATCCTGTACGGGAGAAGGGCGATAAGGTTTTTGGGGAGCGTTGCGGCGCGACTACTGGCATCATCGTCATCACGGACGCCGACGACTTCTTCCCAGACGTCGACAACCTCTTCGGCGACATGTCTGACGTGCCCAACGTCAACGGTTCTTCTTCTGCACCGTATGTGTTCATGTTTTTTTTTCATGTCTCAATACATGTTCTTCTAGTACCTATCTATTTGAACCTGTCTATGTCGCGTTTTCATGCAAATCATATAACTAGTTTATTTACAGTTATTCTAGCCATATGTTGTTTATCTTTTCCATGGATTAAATCATTTGGAATATTGCTCATATATTCAACAAGAACATGAGCCGACACATCCCCAATGCTCAGGCCATGATAGTAGCCTTTCGAATCCTATGAGTACTGCAAGTTTGTATTGTGATGACATGATCACCCCTAGTGAGCATGATGAACTTACATTATTCTTGGGGTGTGAAGAGCTATTAAGAAAAACTTCTTTGATAGATACGAGTGCTTTTGATATAACTAGTGTCTTGCATGGATGCCATTTTATTGTGTTGATTGTTGCCATGCAAATACTTACATACAAAATATTATAAAAGAGGAGACTTTACCAAAATATGACAGGACTAATATGTGTTTTATTCTTATTAATTAAGAGGAGAAATCCTCCAAAGTTCTTTCTATTGTTTCTGATAATAAACCAGGGTATGTGGAGAAGCTCCCTTTTAAGCCTCTCCCTCCTAAAGAGGGGAAGAAGATGAAGAAGAAGAAGAAGAAGAGCAGGAGTAAAAAGAGAGAGGTAACAGTATCTCCCCCTAAGCATGTTTCTCATATTAGAGCTTTTGCTGATGAGTCTGGACTCGATGATTTTCCTATGCCTGTTATTTATGAAAGCGATCATGATTGGGAGAAACACACTACTTTTGATATTGAAAAAACAATTGGTACCAATTCTGAAAATGATGATAATAATTGTTGTACTATTAGTACCATCCATGTTCCTTCCAATGATAATATAGAAAGATCTAAACTTGTGGATGATGTGTTTGAAAATCCCTTTTCTATTAATGACTATATGCTTGATACATCTCCTCCTAGTAAAAATGGTGATATGTTTACAAATGATCGCATTTTGGAAGACAAATATTTTATTGCTTGTGATGATACTATGCCTCCAATAGATGATAATCGCAATGATGAATATGCTATTTTTAGTCCACCTACTATTGAGGAGAAAATTAATTATGATTTCAATATGCTCTAGTCTTTGATAATTATTATAAAGAAAGTTATAACATAAGATATAATTACAACCATCCTCATGAAACTTGCCATAATTATTGTGGGATTACCCAAAAACATCTCTTTAATATGCAACTTGTCTATCATGTTCGAGTTCTTTATGATAATCCTACTCCCGTTGTTATTAATAAGAATGACTATGCTTATGTGGAGAGTATTAATTCTTTTATGCATACGGCTCATGATAAGAATGTTTTATGTGATAGTTATATTGTTAATTTTATTCATGATGCTACTGAAAGTTATTATTACAGAGGGAAACATTGTTTTATGAATCTCAACAATATAAAGTTTCTCCTCTTTATGTTGAAAATTTTTAAGTTGCACTTATTTTTATCTTCCTATGCTAGTCACTTTGTGCTCTGTTTACTTGTTTTTCTACAAGATTCTTTTTCATAGGAAATGGGTAAGACTTAAGTGTGTTTTATATTTTCTTCTTGATGCTCTCTTATTGTGCTTCAACTCTTATTCTTATGTGAGCATCTTTTAAAAATCATTGTGCCTAGCTGAAAGGATTTAAAGAAAAGCGCTACCTGGAGATAACCCGTTTTATTTCTCCGTTTTTAACCCGTTTTCCGTCGTTTTTTCTGTGTGCTTTGAACCTAGGTGTTGTCTATTTACTTAGAAATCCCGCTATATATTTTCTTTTGTGTATTTCTTGAGCCAAGTAAAGCCTCTAGTGAAAAGTTGAGACTATATTTCGGATTTCTGCGCAGGAAACAGATTTCTCCCGTCCACTGTTAAATTCGTATAAAATCACAGAAAATTCAAAATGGCCTGAGTTTTTTGTGCGTAATCCTGGGATATATACGCAACTTTTATTAGTTGAACACTTTTTGATTTTTAGCAACAGAATATTTTTGAAAAAAAATCATCTTTACCTATTGTCCTGTTTTGACAGATTTTTGCCAATAATTGCATTTGCATCTTAATCTCTTTCTTTTGGCGTTCTTTTGAGAAAAAGGAGTTTTAAAAGAAGTTGTGACAATAGCTAATGTGTTTATGAGTGTTAGGCTTGTGTTGAAACTGAACCATGTGAATTTATTATTTCGATTGCACTAACGTTGCTAATGAAGATTGTGAGAAGTTTGGTGTGAAGGAAGTTTTTCAAGGGTCAAGAGAAGAGAATGATATGAGGTGATCAAGAAGAGTGAAGAGTCTAAGCTTGGGGATGCCCCGGAGGTACATCCCATCAAATTCCAAGAAGACTCAAGCGTCTAAGGTTGTGGATGCCCAAGGCATCCACTTCTTCATCGACAAATTATCAGGTCACTTCTAGTGAAACTATATTTTTATTCGGTCACATCTTATGTGCTTTACTTGGAGCGTCTTTTATTTTTACTTTCAGTTTGTTTTATTTTTTTCAATAAGCATGGTTGTATCTTATCATACTTGTGTGGGAGAGAGACACGCTCTGTTTTCATTACTTAGAACACTCTAGTTTTCATTCTTATTGTTCTCTGAGTGTTCACTTTTTGCTAGTACTACATTTAGCCTTTATTTTCATGCATGTATTATTCAGAGCTGTTAGTTTTAGTAGTGTTATGTGAGTATTATGAAGTTTTCTTTCTGTACCATGTGGAGTATTTTTGTTAAAACATATCTTGAATGGTGCTTGTTGGGAAAAGAAACTGCTGCTTGAGGTAGAATTATAGCAGTGCATGTAGAAGCTTGTATAGACTGTGGCTAGAACTTTTCATGCCATGCTAGATTTTATTTTAGTTTATAAGCCTTGTGGTTATTTAGTAGCATGAATATCCTCATATCTGAGAGTGTTTAATATACCATTGAAAGATTCATGAGTTGTTCTTGTCATAGTAAAGCATAAATTTATGGTATTCTCTTTCGAATGTTTTATTTGGTTGACTTGGCGCATGCTCACACCATGTTTATGAATATGAACTAGTCACGAATAGCCTCCATGACCATTTAGTTTTTGAACTTGTGATACCGCTTATGCTTTTATTAATGATGTTTATGTCGCTATGCATGATTATGGGTCTTATGCTCTCTTGATTTGTCGCTCCGAGTCTAGCCTCCACCTATACTGACTATGAGCTCTACTCGTGCATCCAACTCCCTAAAGACAAAGTTTTCCCATTGTGTCCACCATACCTACCTACATGTGGTATTTCACTGCCACTCCAAGTAAATTGCTCATGTGCTACCTTTAAAACTTTCAAAATTACTCTTGTTTTGTGTTCTTGTTTTTGCTCATGAGGACGTCAATAGAGAATCTTTATCTCACTTGTTGATTGGATTTCACACCCTGGACTAGCGGCTTGATCCGCTTATCCAAATGATAGAAGAGCTGGCAGCGGGGTGCCCGGCCCCAAATTAATGCAAACAAATTCTCTTCACTATTTTTGTCCCTGATTTGTCAGTCAAAGCATAATTGTGTAAACAAAAGAGAAAGAGGGATGAACTTCTACCCAGATGTGTCCTTCATATTGGAGCCTCTCTTGTGAATCTAGTTAGCTTGTGACGTACTACCATTCGTTGACATCAGCATACACCTCTCCTAAAATATAGACACTCCTCCATGGTATGTGATTGTTGGCAGGCACCCGAGGATTCGGTTAGCCATGGTTTGTGAAAGATGGATGGGAGGAGTGTCAAACTTTTAATACCTTTGTTTAATAAAATAAAAATCTCTAGCAGATGAGTGATCCCTGCTTCGCTCCGCGAAGGGACTTTCTTTTACTTTTATGTCGAGTCTCCATCTTCTAACTTTATGCAGAGTTGAGAGAGCATTTTTGCCATTCTGAGTTTTATGTGCATTTTTCCCATAAACATCAATAATTGATTCATGATGTGATATGGTTTGTTCTCAAATTATTTTCTCTAGTCTTCCTCATGAACTTTGAAGGTGTCCTTCCATTTATGTTTTGTCCCACTCTTAAGGACTAGCGAAATACCACTTTGCCATGCTTTCTCTATACTTGAAACAAACGTGTATCTTTCTTTGCATTATTAATCATGGTCTTTTATTTGAGATACTCTTCATGATGCAAAGTGATTTCTATGCTTTACTATTAAAGTTCTATTATCATGTTTGTGTTTAAAGTTCTATGATCTCAGTTTAGGTATGCTTTTATATTGTAATGATCAAGTTTATGTTAGTAGCATGTCACCTCAGAAATTATTGTGTTTTATCGTTTACCTACCCGAGGACGAGTAGGAACTAAGCTTAAGTATACTTGAAATGTCTCCAACGTATCTATAATTTCTAATGCTCCATGATGATATTATGCCAATTGCTACATGTTTTCTCCCTTATTTACAACAATTTTACACGTTTTCCGAGACTAACCTATTAACAAGATGCCACAGAGTCAGTTCCTTGTTTTCTGTTGTTTTTAGTTTCATAAAAGTTGTTTTGGAAATATTCACGGAATTGGAAAATTCGAAAGCCAGAAGTCTTAGAACTCCCGGAAGCTTCCAGAAGTCCCGAAGAGCCCCAGAGGGTGGCCACACCATGGGGTGGCGCGGGTCCCCCTAGCTGCTCCACCTGGTGGTGTGGGTCCCCTGGACACCCCCGGCATCGCCCTTTTGCCTATATATACTCCCCCGAGGGAAACCCCTAAACACATCGACCTTTTCCACAAAATACATCCATAGCTCCTCCGCCGCCGCCGACAAGTTTCTGGGGACATATCTCTGTTCTGGCACCCTGCCGGGACGAGGAAGTGCCCCCGGAACCATCTCCATCGACTCCACCGCCATCTCCATCGCCATTGTTGTTTCTTATGATGAGGATGGAGTAGTTCTCCTCGGAGGCCGAGGGCTCTACCGATAGCTATGTGGTTCATATCTCTCTCCCACGGTGTGATCTATATGTGACCATGAGCTTTGTAATCTATTTGAATTCGTAGATGTTACTCTTCATCTTTTTCTACTCAAGTGCTTTATTAATATGTACTTTCGAGTCACCTTGTCTCGCGGTGTGAAGGTGACAATGTGCACATCGTGTGTGTCTCCTCTATGAATTGTGGTGTTTGTCTAGTACCATCTAGGGACGCTCATAGTGACAGCGTGCGGTTAACTAGATTCGGAAATTCTTACTTTAAGGAATGTTTTTTGCATCCCTACGCAATGATTAGTGTTCATTATTTATTATGAGATCTCTGTAAACGCTTTGATCACGGTGTAAAGGTGACAGTGTGTGCACCGTGTGGTTTAGCATTATATTTATATTTTGTGTTGGATAACCCTATGAAATTGCGGTGTTTGTGTAGAACCATCTGGGTCCCATGGTGATAGCATGGGGGTTACTTAGTTGGGAAAGTGCTTACTCTGAGGAGTGTTGTTAAAGCCCTACGCATGGATTGGCGTTGTTATTCGGGCGGAGAGTGGTTAAGAGTAGCATAGTGAAGAGAAGATATTTAGTTATTCAATTATGTGATCATTGTTGAGAGTGTCCACTAGTGAAAGTAGGAGACCTAAGCCTTATTTCCAAGCATTGAAACATCGTTTTCCGCCTGTTCTGCTACATGTTTGCTTGCTGCCATTTTTATTTCAGATTGCTATTATCACTTATTATCATCCATATTACTTGCATTTTACTCTCGCTTCGCCGAACTTGATGGAGGGATGATAACCCGGTAGGCCAACTCCAAGGTGTAATTCGGCCCAAAGGACGCTGCGCAAGACCCGGCTAAGGATAAAAGCACTTCTAGAAGGCCCAAGATTGTAGGCCTCGTAACCCGGATTGTGGGTTACGGTAAGGAAAGTTAGGGTTTTATACGCCGTGTCCGGGTAGGATTCAGGGTGCGCCTTGGAGGTCAAGCCAGGGGGTTCGGGTGCTTTATAAACCGGCCCCTAAGTTAGGTTCAGAGAGATCCAAGAGTTCTAGCAATATCGCTTGATATCGAGCATCCAGTGTACCCCGAGAGTTGAGTTAATATATCGAGATCGGAGACTCGGCGACTTGATTGCCGGCTACCAGATCGAATACCATTATGTTTTCCTCTGAGCTAAACCCTCTCCCAAACGCCTGTGTCGTCTTGCCCCAAGATCAGTTACCCCCGGTAACGTCTGCCGTGATTATCCCACGACAGTTGGCGCCCAGCGTGGGGCCTGCGTCCAAAGGTGTTTACATCACGGGAGAAGCTCGGAAGAGCATGGAGAATCTAGTCATCGGCGAGATCTACATCGACCACGAAGGAGAGAAGATGGTGGACGATTCCGGCTGGGGGCCAGAGTCGGATCACCTCGAATCCGGATCTATCATGACAATCGGCCAGATCAGCGTCTTCATCGGTATGGTACGTACTTCCGGTTCGATCCCTGATGACTTTGGGTTTGATTCTATGCCAGGGAAGACCACCTATATCCAATCAGATGGAGAAGAATCAGTTGGGACAACAAACCCGACAGAAGAGTCCGCCACGAAGTGGGAACAGCCGGAGGAGCCGGCATGGACCCCGCGTGGCCGGGTCGAGAAAGAAGATGACACCGAATCTATCCTGCATCTACTGGAGAACCGGTACGAGGAAAACAGCAGCGAAGAGGAACAGTATGGATTCGCGCCAGGCATTGTACGCCGGGTTGCGGTTTACGCGGCTCCCGCGACCAATCTCAACCAAGAGAACTTAACCGCGGCCGCAGCCGGGGCAGCACAAGCATTGACCCGGCAGCAAGGACCGGCTAAACACGGTTTTGGCCCAGGTTGACGGAGAGTCGGCATCGGTTACCAGTCAGGCGCCAGAAAACGAGTTACACGCGAACACGTTTGGATTCCTAGCAAACCGGACACCAGGAGCGGGTCCTTCCAACCCTCAACACCTGGCCCTGTTCGACAACAATCTGATTCTAGACCCCACAGTTCTCGCCACCGTTATTACTCCAGAAAACGCGGCGGAACGTGTTAGGGATCTGGACGTAGCCCGTCGCGCATTGGAGCAGCAGAGAAGGCAAGTAGAAGCAGAAAGACAAGGGATGACCACGCGACAACGCGAGCTGGATGCACTGGAAACCCGGCTCCGAGAGGAAACGACTAGAATACATC
Organism: Alopecurus myosuroides; assembly: GCA_028641055.1. NCBI lineage: Eukaryota > Viridiplantae > Streptophyta > Magnoliopsida > Poales > Poaceae > Alopecurus > Alopecurus myosuroides. The sequence goes on along the minus strand of CM054063.1, from coordinate 213,262,503 downwards.
AAAGGCACCAAACCAGATTGCCAGCATTGGGAGGAGTCATAAACCCGGCTGTGCTATTTATCACGCCTCAGGATCAGCCGATCCCAGCGGCAAATCAAGGGACCGCCCCTCAGCCGACAACCGTAGGAGTACAATCGGTAGACACGCAGGCCGGGTTACCCGTACCACAGACTTGAGTTACTACCGACAATACTGTACCACCACCACCACCATCACGTTTTCGCACACCAGCGCGTCATTACAACAATCCCATGGACAACGTATACGCGGCAACGCTTGCACTGAACCAAATCCCCGTGAGAGAGTCGCCCCACGCAGAGGAGACCCGGCGGGCGATAGATATGCTGCGCACTGCGGTGGCACAACAAGTTAATTACCCGAATCACAGAAGTGGAATGCATGGGACACCATATGTCAGCCAACAGCGAGGTAATGCCGGTGATATCCAGACAAGTTCGGCAAGGCGGAGGGAAGAGCAGCAGCAAATGTCGCCTCCTCCACACATTCAGGCAGTACCAGCAGCATCAGCAGCACAGGCCATCGTGGACAGTTCCAGAGCCAGGAGAGCCGTGGCCGGGTCTGCGGCACATGGGCCACCAGCAGTACCGCGTCCAGCTGTACCCCCTGCAGGATCACACGTTTCCCGAGTAAGACCAGCTTCGACCATTCTTGCAGGACCTAAGTGTCTTTCGGATAGCATCAGGGCTGAAACTTACCCGGAAAAGTTCAAAGAACCGGGTAAATTAGTGAATTATGAGCCGACTATGGATCCGGAAACATGGTTGAGCAGTTATGAGATGGCCATGTCGATTCGCAATGCGTCCGAGAATCTTCAAGCCAAATTCATGTATCTAATGATGTCAGAGGGAGCAGCAAAGTTATGGTTCACCAATCTACCGGAAGGATCTATCAAGTCATGGGAAGAATTGAAAACTGCGTTCATCAAGCACTTTCACGGGACATGCAGAAAGTTATTCACTATTGATGACCTAGAGCGATGTGTTCAGAAGAAGGGAGAATCGGCGCGCAGCTGGGTGCGCCGGGTTATGGAAATACTTCATTCATCTACAGATATTCAGCCCAAGGATGCGCTGCAAGCTATGGCAAAGACCTGCAAGTACACACCTTTAGTACAAAAGCTAACTCGCATGAAATCTAGCCGGAATGCTTCAGAGGTTACGATGGGAGAACTGATGGATGCATGCAACAAACACGCCGCAACGGACACTACGGAAGAGGAAACTGGCGATAAAAAAGCAAAAGTAAGCGCAAGTAATAATGGAAGAACCGGCAATGGATCAGCGCCGGGTAACAACGGAAACAGCCAGAACAAGCGCCCGTTTGAGGGAGGCTCCGAGTTTGTCGCCAACACTGAAGCCGGATCTTCAAGACCCAGGGCAGAAGGAAATTTCAATACTGGAAATCACAATGGAGGAAACTATCAAGGGCCACCAAGGCCGAGTAATAATTGGGACATCTTCAGAATGGCATGCCCGAAGCACAGCAGAAACGGTAGGCCAGCTAACCACTCCTTGGAGCAGTGCGCCGACCTACAGAGATGGAAGAATGAGGAAGTGAACAGAGCCATGCGAGGTGCAGGTCGGGGAGGAGGACCGGGTCCAGGTGGAAACCCGGGCAACGGCCCACCCCCAGCCGGTAACCCGGCAGCCGGAAATCAAGGTAACAACCAAGGGGGAGCTGGAGGTTTCCAGACCAACCCCAAGCAGTTGGGTCAATATCACGTGCATACTACAGGAAGTTCCAACAAGGACAAGAAGATACTGAAACAGGCGGTAAACTCGGTGTCCTCGGCTGTTCCAAGATACCTGAGGTGGTCAGAACAGGACGTAACATGGAGCAGAAGGGATCACCCGGAAAGAATAGAACACCCGGGAGTTTTAGCATTGGTAGTTGCGCCGCAGGTCAATGGGTATGAACTGAAAAAGGTCCTGATGGACGGTGGAAGTAGCGTCAATATACTATATTGGGAAACCTTTCTACGCATGGGTCTCAAGGAGTCTCAGCTACCAAAAAGTTCAACAATTTTTCATGGGATAGTGTCGGGTCACTCAGCGTGCCCCGAGGGAAAAATCGCATTGGAGGTAGCTTTTGGGGAATCAAAGGATAATTATCGAGTTCAGTGGCTCACTTTCGAGGTGGTCAAATTGCGCAGTCCTTATCACGCGCTATTCGGAAGGCCGGCTTATGCTAAATTCATGGCTAGGCCGTGTTACGTGTATCTACAGCTAAAAATCCCGGGTCCTAAACAGACCATCACCATACATGGAAGCCGGGACATAGCGGCTGAGTGCGATGAAGGAGATGCAGCAATGGCTGAACAAGCTTGTAGAAAAGAGGAACTCAAATATTACCGGGCTCAAGCAGACTCGGATGACAGAACAGCCTTGAAAAAGCCAAGTACTGAAGGCGAAAGGGCAAAACTCAAGGCATCACGAGATATCAAGATGGTGGCTTTCATCAAGGGTGATTCACTCAAGCAATCCACCACAAGAGAAGAAATTGTGCAGCCGTTCACAGCCAGCCGATTCATGGAAACGCCTTATCCGGATTAGCTGGCAAACCCGGTACTCATAATAAAAAAGACCAACAAGTGGAGAATGTGTATCGATTATGACAGCTCCAGACAGATTCCCAAGAAGAACTAAACAATGTAACGGGCAGCAGGTTTCAGACGCACTCTTTTCCTATCCAGGGTACCTAAGGGGACTGGAAGGTTTTTAATGAGGCGGCCTGCTGACCCAAACTTTCTCCTATCAATAAAGAGATGGTTATCAAGTCTTATTTTGTTATGATCTTCACTCCGGTTACAGATAAGTATTATTTATCGCTACCAGTACATCAGTATCATCAAGTATGTTGCATATATATAGGTCTTGAGGGCTGATTGCTTGAATAGCACAGTTACAAACTCAAAGACCCGGCCTTGATGCCTATGAGTTATAAGGGCCGATTACTCGCAAACGAGTACGGCTGCAATCTTATAACCGGACAAAGGAGCCAAATTTTCTTGACTTTTCTTACTTAAGCTCGATGTGACTCGCACTAAAGTGGCATGATTTGCTCGCTTACGATTACAATCAACCATGAAACCCAATGGGACTTGCCTGACCCTGTTTTCGTATAGATGTAACAACATGGTATCCACGCGAAAGCCGGCTTACAGTACAAGATAGTCAAAAGGGTCATCTAAACCACAAGTTATGCAGAGTACAAGGCTAATAGCCGGAAACTCAACGTTTATCAAGCATAACTTCATTACCTATGTGAAACGGCTCCGGCTTTGGGCTTAGCAACAACAAATTTGTTCTCTTTGGAAAAAAAATCACATATCCCATACTCGGAAATTCGGGCCTTGGGGACTGGGGATTTTGAAACAGAAACAAGTTGTTGCTAAGCTCGAAAAACCCTAACATCCGAGTCTGGGGGACTTGGGGACTTAGCGAAAAGTCCGCCTGTCGGAACCCACGATGCTCGGAAGCCGAGTCTCACAAAAGGAACCATAAAGAAAGTCGGATATCGAGAATAAGCTCAAAAACCAGATAAATATCAAGTTCATCCAGAGGCCAGAAGAGGCACGAGGTATATCAAGGAATTAAAGTACGTCACAAATCTCGGTACTAGTATCAAAGGTGCATAGGTGCACCAACAAAATAATATCTGTTTCAAACAGGAGCATCGAAACGGCCAAGGTATCGTAATGGCATTTGTTTACTCGGCTTGTTGAATAGGGTGCACACCCGTGCCCTTGCACTCCGGGTCTTGGTCCTGGGTTTGCTCTGCAGCTCTCCCGGCATCGTCACCCGGATTCTTCGCATCAGGACGGACAGGCGGGGGGACAGCCGGTGTAGAGGTGGTTGGCTCTGATCCTAACTCGGCCTCCCTCTTCGCGGTTTCTTCCCTCTTCCTGGCTGAATCAGCAGCCCATTTCTCCAAAATGTCGAAGGGTGGGGGTGCTTCCTCCTTCACGATTTTGTCTTCAGCATCGTACGAACTCATAAGCGTACGAAGATCCATACTATCGGCCAAAGTGGTTGCCGAGTGACGCACCGCGGATTGTACGGCCTTGAAGTCCTTGGGCCCAAATTTGGAGCCATCCGCTTTGAATTCTGGAAACCCGGATATAACCTTTGCCGGCTCAAGCTTAGGGAAGTAAGCCTTAGCCAGCGCAAAGGCCCGGGTCATACCAATCCGACATGCCGAGCGCTTCCAGATCTCGATCCATGCAGGCACGGTGGAGTAGGCTTGGATAAGATTTTCTTCACCCGGGTATACCTCAGTTGGCCACTGCACGGCATCCAATATCCACTTGGTGCCGACAAAGAAAGTCCGGAGCACAGTCTTTAAAGTTTTAGCCTTGGCAACAACATCTTCTTCTGGGGTTGCAAGGTTAGCACCTACAGTTGAAAGAAAGAAAGGCCATATCAGTAATCCCGAGTATCATGTTACAAAATAGAGGCATGAAAGCAGTCAGCAGCAAGAAACTTACTAAGCAAGATACGATAAGTATCGGTAATTTGATCCGACAGCTTTTTCAGGGCGGTTCGAGCAGTGGTGCACCTTTTCTTATATTTGGAAACATTTTTCTTCAAAGTTTCCACTTCATCCTCAAGGGCCTCTCTCCGCTTTACCTCGGCAAGCAGCAGTTGTTCGGTCTTGAGCAAAAGTTCATCAGACCGGGTGGCCTGTGCCTGTGAGAAACCAAAGTATGAGAATTAGTCGGGTATCATGGCAAGCCGAGTATCGCGCAGAATACCAAGCACAATTTCAACAAATTATACTCGGCACTTGGGGACTAGATGGATAAGAAGAGATATTAGGTTACAGTACCTGGTGCTCCGCTGCCATGCGCTCTAGCACTTCTCTTTCCGAGGCCTTCATAGCAAGAAGAGCGCTCATCATATGGTCAAAAGTATCATTGCCCAAATTAGAAGACCCGGGATCTTGGGGACTTGGAGAAGGGGCTCTCTTCTTGAAAGAGGGTATCCGGGTCGTCCGAGTATCGGAGTCTGGTACTCCTCCTCCCGTGCCCAAGCCTGAAGTTTCTTCCTCCTCGAGTACGTGCGAGGCTATGGGATACTCGGCCTCTCGGTCGGCCGGGTCTATTGGTGGCACTTGTTGTTCTCCTCCGCCAGCTGCGGCATGCATATCATCAGTCAGGTTCTCCTTACCCGGGTCGTCAGTTTCCATATCATCTTGGTCGCTGACAGTGATCGTGGCCCTACGGGCAGTATAAGTAAAGCAGTTAGCGTACCACTGGGAAAAAGTGATGAAAAAAACGATAAAGCATCAGGAAAGGAATTTTACCCAGGATTCACCATATAGTCCGAGGGGAACTCGCTGCTGGACCCGGACGAAACTGAAAAACATCGAGCGAGATGTGGAATTGTCCCGTAAGGGGAGGGTTCGGGAAGACTTTGATACTTAAGAAAGGATTAAGAGAATACCAGCGCGTCGAGCCGGAGACGACGGAATACCCGGATTCAGAGTGCCATCACCTGGAAAGTTCCGAGTTATTCGGCGCTTGGTCACGAGCGGTTCCTTCAAATACGACCAAGTGGATAATTTCCGGTTTAGCTCGTGCATGTTATCAAAGAAATATGGTTTAGAGGCAAGGAAAAGGTACGGAACCTTGAAGACGACCCCTTGGGGTTTCCTCTTTGTTCCGGCCTTGACCGTCGGCTCAGCTTCTTCCTCGTCGCTGGCGGATTCTACCTTTCCCTCAGCTTCTTCTTCTTCGTCTTTGTCCTCTTGTTCTGAAAATTATCAAGGTTTATAGTTGGAAAATGACGAAAGAGCAACGACGAGCTTAAAGTAACTAAGTAAAACTCGGAATGTACCTTCATCCGAGTTAACGACGTCCTCTTTCTCCTCTGGGCGCTCAGAGTTAGGGGGAGTATCAATCTTCCAAAAAGCATCATCGGCCTGAGATGAAGACGTAAGAATGAAGGTTGACAACAGTATCGAGTGGAAAGTGTGAAGGTAAGAGTATGAAAGTCGGATATTTACCTCAGGCGCCGGGTTCTCACGAGTGAAGGGTTCTAACCCGGCTATATTCCGGATTACCTCCAACTTCTCTGTCAAGAAGCTCTTGATAGTCTTGTTGGTGTCTCCAGCTGCGAAGCTATTGGTGGAGTATCGGAGCGAGTCCGTGGTATGCCCCGAATACTCGCACATTAACTTGGTGCGGATGGAGTTGGGTTGGATCCGGAAATCGACCCAAGTCTTTACCAGGTTGAGCCCAATGAGGCCTTGGGCCGAGAGAACAGTTATTTTGGCCAATAAAGGTTGAATTGCCTCCCTGTCCGAGTCAGGGGCAAAGGCGTTGAAGGTCTCGGAGATATAGAGGAGGCCCTCTGAGTAACCCGGCAACCTCTTTTCGCCGGGTGGGGAGGTGTCCCGGCAATAAAAGTATGAGAGTTGCCAGTGTTTGACGTGGGAGTTAAGAGTAAGAGGTGGCATTAGAGAATTCTTGCGGCGCTGGATAGAGACCCCGCCGCAAGCAAGAAGTGCTCCGTCACCGCTTTCGCGGCACGGTTTGCACTGGAAAAGTTCGATGAAGAGAGCCAGACTTGGCGGGGTGCACAAGTATGACTCGGAAAGAACAATGAAGTGGGAAATATTTAACACAGAGTTAGGCCCTATGTCAAATATCCGGAGGCCATAGTGGCTCAGAACATCTCGAAAGAAAGGGTGACCCGGAGGACGGAACCCTCGGGTCACGTGCTCTACAAAGCATATTACCTCATCATTGGCAGGCGTGGGCTGGGTCTCGTCACCCGGCACCCTCCAATGGATATCCTTTTGAGAGGGGAGGACTCCTAATTCGGCCAGTTCTTCTAACTTGGCCTTCGTAACCGTGGACCGCGCCCAGTTGGCGGATATGGAGTTGGTGGTCTTGGCCTTGGCCGGCTGTTTCCCCTGCCTCTTGGGAGCCATGAGATTAACCTGCAAAGCACAAGATAGAAGGGTACAAGAAATAAGACTCGGAAACCATGAGTCATCCGAATGTTTGCGAGGGATATCAAGAAAACATGGAAGCAAAGAGTTATCCGAGTATCATTCTATGGAGCAAGGTTACAAGTTATCCGGGTATCAAACATCGTTACAAAAACTATGAAGTGCTTATGTGTTGAGAGGTGTTTGGGGAAGATGGATGGTTACCCATGTATCTATTGCAAACAAAGGAGCCGGAAGAAGAGAATTTGCCGGGTGTCAATGGCAAGCGCGGAAATTTTGGGCGGCCCGAGCCTAAATTGGAGATTCCATTTCTAGATTTGTGGTGAAATTAGTGACTATGGGCAGTAGGGGAGCAAAGTGAAGTCTATATTCAATCCGTTGGATGAGTTAGAATGAATTCGAGCGACCTAATTCGGCGTGACCAGAAAAATGGCCGGCGGGTTGACTTAGATCTAATCTGAAGTAAATCGAGAAATTGCAAGCACAAGTTAATGGATATGAGAGACTTACTGGAGGAGATCGAAGTGAAGCCCGACGAAGGCAAATAGCACAAGCTTGGTGCCCCTTTGCGATTCCCGACGGGCAGGTCGGGGGTGTGGCGGCGGATCTTGGCGGTGGCACGGGGCGAACCGTGGCGGAGCGCAGCCGGCGGCAGATTGGCTCTGGTGACACGCGTGAAGTCTCCGTGATGATGTTCTGTGAGTTTGGGTGCGGAGGCGAAGAGAAAGAGGAAAGGGGGAAATGAGCCGTCGTGGTTAGGTTTACCTCTAAGCACTTATTTATAAGGGTGTGGGTGGATAAACCTAGCCCAACGGGTGGCATCCGGAAATTTCGGGTTAACGGCTATTTGCCTGGATTCTGTGGGGTGTGCTTTGAGTGCTGAGCGGGATATCCGGACGGAAATAAGGAGGGGATCTTCTCCGCAACATCATGGTCAATTATCGAGTAAAGTCCGCCGGATCCTTAACATTTTTATCAGGGTGTTAACTCGGGAAGATAAGTAAAAACTTGGAGAAATCCGGGTTACTATATGGCCACCGTGGAGTTAGGCCTAGCTATTTATCGAAGCTAGTTAACCCGGCCTCCATTGAACTTGTAAGTTTGATAATTTTGCAGGGAATAGCGCGCGCTTCAAAGAGGATCCTGTGAAGCCCAAGCTATTCTGGGACTACTGATGGAGGGATGATAACCCGGTAGGCCAACTCCAAGGTGTAATTCGGCCCAAAGGACGATGCGCAAGACCCGGCTAAGGATAAAAGCACTTCTAGAAGGCCCAAGATTGTAGGCCTCGTAACCCGGATTGTGTGTTACGGTAAGGAAAGTTAGGGTTTTATACGCCGTGTCCGGGTAGGATTCAGGGTGCGCCTTGGAGGGCAAGTCAGGGGGTTCGGGTGCTTTATAAACCGGCCCCTAAGTTAGGTTAAGAGAGATCCAAGAGTTCTAGCAATATCGCTTGATATCGAGCATCCAGTGTACCCCGAGAGTTGAGTTAATATATCGAGATCGGAGACTCGGCGACTTGATTGCCGGCTACCAGATCGAATACCATTATGTTTTCCTCTGAGCTAAACCCTCTCCCAAACGCCTGTGTCGTCTTGCCCCAAGATCAGTTACCTCTGGTAACGTCTGCCGTGATTATCCCACGACAGAACTAGTGCATCTATACAACTTACAATTGTATTACGTGTGTTGGGGACACAAGAGACTTCTTGTATCTTGATTGCAGGATTGCTTGAGAGGGATATCTTTGACCTCTACCTCTCTGAGTTTGATAAACCTTGGGTGATCCACTCATGGGAAACTTGCTGTTGTTCTACAAACCCAGCACTTGGAGGCCCAACACTGTCTACAAGAATAGAAACATGCGTAGACATCAGTGTGCCTCGGTTATTTCTATACCCTATGATGTCCACTTCGTGTACATGTCTGAACTCTGAGTGATGGATCTCAGTCTTTGCTTTGGTTATTCAATATGAACCTTTGTTGTTTTGAGCCAAACCCAATGCAGCGGATCATCCAAGATTGTGGACATAGTCGACTACTTTCTCAAATTAAGCACTCCATGGCTGAAAGACATACTAATTGAATTTAAGTTATACTCCCTCCATCTCATATTAAGTGTCGTAGGAATGGAAAAATATGCATCTATCTATGTTTTAGTGTTAGATTACACTTAATATGGGACGGAGGGAGTAGTTAAATTTATTGATTCTCATGTGATCGTTGATGATTCCAGGATTATGTTCTGTGTGGGAACGTAAAAACCCCCCACCTGATCATCCTCGAGAACAGTGTGTCTGCTCTTTACCATTATATTCAGAATCTTTCTTACATGTATTTATTAAGTGCTAATATTATCCTAAGTTTGATGAAATGTTGCTTTTCCTTTTGGACTTCTAAGGTAAGCGTGACCACTTAATTTTCTCAAACATGTGATTTTATATCTTTTGAACCTTCTGGATTTTTTTATAATCAAATACTAATAAATTGTATTTGATGTTGGGGTGAGTTCTATTAGAATGCGTTATGAATATTGCGATGCTACACCATGTAATTGCATGTTTATGCACATTTAAAATTACTTCTGTCAGCTCTTGAGTGATATTGCATCCGTAATTAAATTCACAGATTTTTTATTATTTTCACTGTCAAGGTATTTTAAGATCACATGGCATATGCACTGTTGTAGAGAATATGTTTTTCTCATGAAAAATTACGGTTCAAGTTTGTACAACGCCTTTCTGAATAGAAAACTTTTGTGCAGCGTCTAGTGAGGTGGGTAGCGCTTCCTCGAATTTACATCCCATCAAAACACCCCAAACAAAAAATCCCTTAAATTCATAGAAAGAACCCGTCAACAAACAAAAGACGAAGCACCATGACGACAAGCAGCAAAGCGCGCCTTATCCTTCTAGTATAGCTCAAAAACAACGGTATTGCCTTCTTCTGGGAAGACTTTTTTTTTTTTTTTTTTTTGAGGGAGAGTAGGACCGATTAGTACCCCCAATTCTTACCGTCGAACTCCGTGACGTGGATGTGCGAGATGGTGCCGGCATCGATGCAGTTCACGGACAGCGCGACCTCGCCGGGGTTCCCCCGCTGCTTGTAGAAGATGTGCTTGGCGGTGCCGGTGCCGAAGGTGTAGGTGGTGAGGAACTCCTCGGAGCCGTCCTGGAGCCTGAACCTGTCGTTGGGCACCGTGAAGTAGGTGATCCCGCGCATGGCGCAGTTGGAGCAACATTTCAACTTCGTGGTTGGCCTGTGGGCGCGGAAGAACGGGAAAGAAATAACTTGGTGTTGATTCAACATTTCAACTTCGTGGTTGGTGGCTTTATACTGGGGATTGAAGTTTTTCTTCCACTTCAGCATGGACCGCGGCTGAAAATATATGTTCTGATGGTTGATTTCCCGGTCCTGGCAAGCAGTCTCTCTCTCTCTCTCTCTCTCTCTCTCTCTCTCTCTCGAGTGCGTCACTGTATTACCAGGAAGTGCTAGTTGGCTCAACTGTTAGGCAAATGCGTATTTTGCACAACCTGTTCTGAAATCATGGACCAATCGACTGACATACTGTACTCCAGTTTACTCGGTGAAATTATGCAAAACTGTGGCAATCTCTGTAAAAAGAAAAGAGATAAACCAATAGTTTCATTTGTATCGAAAAGTGACATATTATACCACGTTGTACATTTATGTTATCTTTCAGATATAATTAGAAAAAATGCACTAGCTTCAAAACCGATTGCAAGCACAGCTGAATTACCCAAAAGATGCCCTTATAAAACCACAGGGCTGTTAGATATTGCGCTGCTGGATTTTGACGCCAGAGGGTCAAAACGAACGTGATATACGAATGCTAAGCCTATCTTCAGATCATTCCCAAAAGCTACAACAAAATCCACACATTTCACTCGCTTGCTAAATCATCTACAATGGCGGTTTGTGCCTCCCCAATCCTCGAGCTAAGCAGTGGTTCAAATTGGACAGAGTGCCGTTCTGTACCTAGCAACTGAAGAAGCTCATCCTCGCACAAAATTTTCGGTGCCTTGGACTTCTCCATCAGAAGAATGCCCTCGGCTGGCTTCTCATCGCCGCTGACTCCAGGCAGATGGTTACCACATATGAGGTTTGGCTTTTCCAAACCATCTCTATCTTCTGCAGTGGTGCAGCTCGCGATGAACTTCTCTGTGGCGTTTATTTTCAGACTCTGAGTCGTCGGAATGGAGACAGTTTCGTTGTTAGCTGGGTAATAGCATGGCATCCCCAGTTCAGATTCAATCCTGTCCTTCAAGAAGGCCATCTGAGGCTTTTCACCATGAACAAGAATCACGTGTTTGGGTGAAAGAAATTCTGTAAGATCCATGATCCCTTTGGAGTCTGTGTGAGGACTGAATGACAGCTGATGGATCTGGCAGAATCAGAAAAACACTCATATGAGAGGATAATAAGATGCATAATAGCAAACAGAAAGAGGATAAGCATAAACGCTGGAAAATAAGGATTACAAAAGCTATATACCAAAATTTGAAGAGAAGTGATTGATCGAACTACAGTCCTCAATTTTTTATTTTTTTTGCAGGTCTGAACTACTGTTGCTACTATGTAGAGCTAATTTGTTGTACAGTTTGTAACATTACGAGTTACGAATCTGAGAATGCATAATAAATAATAACCACATGTCATCTATTTAAGTTATAAGCAACATATGAAATAATTTTAAGAAGACAATAAAGCACTAAAGCTGGGCTAGTGGTGAATAATGAGTAATGACACAAGATGCAGATTCCATTCTACTTGTATGTCCCTCCGGTCCACGCTGCCGTCAGCATCGAGGAAAAACACATTGTTCTTCAACTGATCACATATGTGCCCACGAGGAAAATAACAATTTTAATTCCCTATTGTCACGATAAAAAACTGGAGAGCAATATGTTGTATCAAACAAAGGTCAACACAGTATCCACTTCCTATGTACTCCCTCCGTCTCATATTAATTGTCTCAAAGTTGGACAAAAGTACTCCCTCCGTCCCAAATTAATTGTCTCAAAGTTGGACAAAAGTGGGTGTAAAGTGGGTATACACCCACTTTTGTCCAACTTTGAGACAATTAATTTGGGACGGAGGGAGTAGATGTATCTAACACTAAATTATGTTAGATACATCCACTTTTGTCCAACTTTGAGACAATTAATATGAGACGGGGGGAGTAATTTTACTGCACAGATTGAAAGAACTGTAAATGAAGAAAGAGCAACCTGGCATCTGACATCAACATGGGTATCCTTGTCTAAATCAATCCTAGTAGGTTTTCCAGACATCAATTTATGGCCAATGGTTCCAGCAACACAATATCTGCATGGAAAAATAAATATAACATCGAAATACAATTATCACAGCTCAAATATTATAAATAAGCAGAAAAGTATTCCCTACTTGAGTTCTTTCAGTGAAATATGAAAAATTAGAATTTAATTGGAGCAAAAGCAGAAAATTGTATCAATGAGCACCAAGCTATAAAGCTCCAAACAGAATGATATCATGTCCAAGCAGGTAAGCATTCACTAAAGCAGAGGGCAGGGTAGACTTCCTGTTCTCCACTATAGAAGTACTAACAGCCCATGAGCCTAACATGTAAATTATTTAGCAAATAAACATATATATACTTCTACACCATTAGCAAACATGGAAAAAAACAGAAATTCTGAGAGTTAAGAGGAATACCCTGGAAGTGTAACCAGATTTTTTTCGGATGGAGCCCATTTCTTAAACACCTCAAGAGAAAATCCACCGCTGATCATACCAGGTGTTGCAAAAAGTACACAGGGTCCAGGATCGTTAATGAATGAACGCTCAAAGTGGCAAACTGCAACGTGAGAAAACCTTCAGTACGTTCTGGTAAAGGCTTGCAAATGAAGCAAAATATCACTATTCTGTTTAAGAATTTACAGGTTAAGTTAGGTGACAAAAGTTGTTCGTCAACATTGAGAATGAACCTTCACTAAGAAGCAAGGTAGTGGATAAAAACACATTATTATCCAGTAGATTCATTTTTAAAAATCTTATAAGCAAGGTATTTTTCTTATAATGCACAAGATCAGCATGCAGGGGTTCTTTTAAAGGCCGAACGAACATTAGAAAAAAATTCAATCAAATGTGCAGTATATTCATTTTGCATAAGGACTGAGAAGCCTTTTTCAAGAACATACCATGCTTGAAGTCAAATGGGTTGTGAACTGTGTAGCTGTCCTTGATCTTTTGGCTAGTCCATCCAATGAGCATCTTGTAGTACATATTAGCTTGAATGGTTAAACCTATGGGACAAATATAATCTCAAATAAATCAGAAAAATACATAAAAGCAAGTTAAAGTTTAATGAAAACACACATACCAGCTGAGAAATAAATAGGAATCTTCAAGTTCATCCTTTCCCAATAGTCATCCAGTAATATGCATAACTCCTGACACATATAAGAGCAGTGTTGTGTGTGTCACATGTAAATGGATGTTCAATTAATGGAAGTTTTCATATGGAAAACTTTTTTCAAAGGGAGCCTACTCAAGTAATGATAATAGTTCATCATAAATTTATTGACTCCACACATACAACTGAGAGGAACTGGGGGTACCTGAGCTCTTCCCAAAGCAAATGCCGGAATTAAAACTTTACCTCCGCTAGAAACACATTTATGGACCTACAGAAAACGTACTATCACTAAGTAGCAGAGATAAATTCAGACGATGTTAATTAGACTTTTCAATATAGCCAGGTTGACTAACTTTTGACTGAACTGTCCAGACTTGACAAAAGATACAATTCAAATTGCACTTAACATTTTGTGAATACTAACTTCCTGGGTAGTATTTGCGCTATATGGAAGTAACACAACCATGAGCTTTGATAATTATCTTGGTCCACCAAGATAGTAAAACATGCAACCAAGATATACAACGCTGAATATATTTAGAAGTGGGGAGATTCAGGATTTATACCGCTTTTAAGAACTCCCTCTCTCGAGCGTGCTTTGAGTCCCGTACAGTTTTAGCATATGTAGACCTGCAATTACTTCAGTTTAGTACTTGCCAGAAAATGAAACATGCAAACCATCGAACTGTACTGTATGTAGGATTGTAATTGTAGAGCATTAAACAACACAACCCAAAACCATAGAAAATGATGATAACGTTTATTTTCTTAGAAAAATAGCTAAATGCACCAACCTATTTAGCACTTATAGAAGTCATTTCTGCTTATAGCCCAACTGATTTTCAGGTGCGCCCAGTGGTTAACTACATGAACCAGCTACTGGTGACTGGTGTAGCAGTTTAGAATCACAGCATCATTAAAGATACCATGAAATGAATTGTCCAAAAATAAAGGACAGGATAAAAAAAATTGCTCCCCTTCTGGCGTTAATAAGAACCTAGGCCTCTAATAGGGCATAATATCTCAACACACTAGGTCAACAATCCAAGAAATCTGGATATAGCATAGAAAAACATATTTGAAATTTGAGTTAGAACATACTCTGTTATTAAGAGATCCAACTTCAAACGATCAATTTGCGCTGCTCCAAGGTGCCTGTCTGGTGTCATATTGTAATCCCCGGTATAGACCATAGCAGCATCTCCAACTTTTGCATAAATCATTGCAGCTCCCAAAACCTTGAGTTTGGAATAATAGCTAGATTAGGAAACACAGAGATGAACACTCATCTTGCCTAGATACATGAGAAACATAGGTATAAGAACATACATGTCCAGCATAATAGGCACGGATCGCAAGGTCTCTATCTACTTGAATGGTTTGCTTCAAGTCCACGGGTATGACTGAAAGGTTAGATATGAAAAGCAATGAGAATTATCATCCATGCATACTTGTGTGGCAGAATTAATTTGTAAGTACACTAGTGAAAGATATGTTGAAACCTAACATTACCTTTCTTCATACAGCGCTGAATGTCTTCATAGCTATATTGTTCTTCCTCTCCTCTGTGATCTACCATTACTTTCCTATAATCTTCCAGCATCAATGGAGCTAAAGCCTTTGTTGGGTACTGTTTGAGACACAATTTGTACTTATAAGATCAAGATCACACAGAAAAAGATAGTGAAGCCACAAAATTTTGTAAATAGAATCGTATTTTCCAGATACCAAATAGACAAGTACTTAATAAACCGTGTAAAATAACTATTCATGTTTTTTTTATCTGCTAGATGACATTGAGTTTGATATTGACATTTGTGTACATTTATCAAACATGACATCCACTAGCTGGTAGGTAACTTTATAAGAATTTTTAAAAAACGGTAAACAACTTTCACTCATTTGCAACATTTGGTCCATTTACAGCTAGCTCAGATGCAGCCAAATCTATAATCCCAATTCAATATTTATTCCCTAACCAGATGAACAAAACCAATCATACATTGGAACAAGTAATAACCATAGTTAGGCTCACCGTCATGTAAATCGGACCATTGTACCCGCATACCTCAGTGAAATACGGAAGCGCCCCAATATGATCCAAATGGCTGCAACAGACAATCTTCAGAAGTAAGCTAATGGTGATATCAATTGAAAAAAAATTGACACAGAGGAACTATAAACATTGGCCTACATACAAGTGTGTGATGACCACACAAGAGATGGCAGAGGTGAAATCGGCAGCGCCTGGGGCGGCGGCAAGGATTCTCGCAAAGTCGGGGTAGCGCTGGCAATCGTGGTGGCCCATGTGCATGCCGCAGTCGAACATGATACACTTCCCGCTGATGGTCACCACCACACAGCTCTTCCCCACCTCCTGCCCCGCCCCTGCCACACGTACATACAAAAAAACAGAACAATTTAATGTGATTTCAGTCGATTAAATAATGTAAAGCGAAGAGGCTGTGATTGGTAGGTTACTCACCTAGCACGAGGCACTCTATGCCCATGGCTGGCAGCCGCAGCAGAGTCAAGCTTGGTTTTGAGGGGCAGGAGAGTGGCTTCCAGCGGCGGAGGCGGACGGAGATTGGTGGCTTCCGGCGGCGGAGGCGGAGGGAGATGTGGCTGCCGGGTGCCGGCGGCGGCTAGGTCCTAGTGCGTCGGCCGTTGCCCATCGGGAAAAGTCTGAGAGTGGGGCCAAATCGGCAAGTCGGGACCTAAGCCAAACTTCAGCCCCAAAATAAACATTTTCAAAACAATTAGGTCAATCTAACCTTTTTTGGCACCCGAAACGCTCTGGTGTGGTACGGGAGACAATCTCCGGTGCAAACCAAGTTTCAGTGCAAACCAGTAAAAACACGAAAAAATCATATTTAAACGTTTTAAAATATTTTAATAAAAATACATAACGTTAGAAAGATGTTCTATAGACATGTAAATTTGCAAGTGACTAGCAACATTTGCTACCATTCATTGCTGAATTTTTCATATTCATAACTACTAAACATTTTTTTTAGTTTCAACCTGCCAATTTGCATGTCTATAGAACACCTCTACCTTCCCAATGTCATGCATTTTTGTCGAGAATTTTTGAACTTTTAAATATGTTTTTTTCATGATTTCCACCGGTTTTCACTGAAATTTGGTTTCCGCTCGGTACGGTTAAGCGTTGTACCAAGCAAACCAATACATAGCATAAATGATACAAATGTCACTTTACTGTTGTTCTTTTTTTTCATCTTATCTCCTCTAAACTGAAATCAAAGGAAACATGCACTAAATATTATCGGCTCCTACATGCTGTATAAACAGAACAAATGAAGTCAAAAATATTCTATCGAAGAGAAAATAAGATTTGAGAGGGAGAGGGCAGGCCATTAGATAGAGGGCTACCTCAAGCGGGGTCGCCGGGATGCACCGCCGCGGGGTCGCTGGGCTGAGGGGGCGGAGGCCAGAGCTCAAGGAACAGGCAGCGAAAGACCTCCTCGACGAGTGGGTGGCTCCTCGGGCGGCGGTCCCTCCCGTGGACGGCGGCGGGGGCTGCTGTCGCTGACCTGCAGTCTGCCTGCCTGTGTCTCCCGCACGAGCAGGTTTCTCAATCGTTGGTGATGGTCTGATGCAGGCCTTCGTGGATGGGCTGAGTGCGCTTAATTGGGGTCGCTGGGCTGAGGGGGCGGAGGCCAGGCCAATTTGTAAAATACAGCCTGCCAAAAATTCCACGCTCTAGGCCGTGGCTATGTAGCCTGGGGCCCAGCTACGCCCACCTGCTATAAGATAATAGTATCTCTACTACTATTAAAGAGCAAACTTATTTTTCGCTAGGTGCACCCCAACACACGTACACAGAGTAATAAAGACCAATTCCCACCACACGATTATGCCCACTTGATTAGATCTAACCGTCAACATAAGCATAAGCCCCACCACGAAGTATCCTTAGCAATTTCAACGGGCGGACGAAAACTCTGCCGGGGAAGAAATGCTCCGCCTCTCCACAGTTTTTTCTCCTCTAGAGTGGAAAGGAAAAAAACGCCACAAGATTGCCCATCCTCTCCACGTGACAGGTGAGGCCTTCCCTATTTCAGATCGAGAAATCCTTCCAGGCGATCGCCGCCATGCCCTGCCGCTATTCTCCACGTGACGCCGCCTTTCCGCACAACACCGTCTGATTCCCGATGCCTCGCCCCTGGCGTCTTCCTTCCTCGCGCACGTCAGATGGAGAGTCGTCCCTATGGCCGTGAGACGTTGAGGGAACAGTCGCATCTAGGTCGTGGATCTGAAGCAGTGCGGCGGACCGCTCCATGCCATACAACATTCCCCGCCGTCGACCAGATCTTTCTCCCTGTACAACAAGGTTTCTGCTACCCTCAGGTCGCCTGTACAAGAGATCTCTCTCTACAACGAGGTTTTTCCTGTCGGCACAGCTGCTCTTGACTCTGTCCGGTTCTTCGTGTTCCACTGTTCCGGCTGTGTAAACTGCATTTTAAATAGCAAACTTCTCGACACGATGGTAGTTTTTATTTTCACTGAAAATATTTAAACTGTGGCTGCAGCAGAGCTGAACGTGCGGCGATAATCCTTGATGATGTCGATTATGTAAGTGCCTTTGTGGGCATGTCTGGCACACATTTACGGCTCACAGTCCTATTTTCACTACATATTATATTGTTCATGGGTTTAAGAAGCGCCTTCAAGTTAAGTTTTGAGTTCATGGGTATTCATGTGTTGTGTCTTCTACAGATGGCTCTACACAAATACTTACAGCTGAAGCGCATTTGTTCTCCTTAAGAGGTCAAATGGTAATTATGTGCAGTGTCTTCTACGGATGTCTCTACACAAATACTTACAGCTGAAGCGCATTCAGTCTCCTTAAGAAGTCAAATGGTAATGGTCCTACATCTAGACATTCATTTTTTGCAGAGTTAACTCACAACCATTAACAAGACCGTGAGCCCCATACAAACAAATGTATGCCCTCTGATGGTCTCTGTTGTTAATCCACTCCTAGGCTACTAAGCTCATTTGGATTTAGTTTCTTGTTTCCATCACATATATATTTATTAATGTGCTCTGTCTCGGATGTGCTGATGGATTTGTCAAGAGTTGTATTTGATATACGGAGAAATTATTACTTTCAAGATGGGGTGACTTATAAAACATACCGAGGTATTACTGTCACATAATTATATTCATTTTAATTTTTGGTCTTTCTTTTATTTGGACAGTTCTAGCGGTGACACACCCATAGGGTTATTAATCTAGCCTTCCCTCTTATATGCAGATAGCCATTGACAGATTGCTTTCTAATGTGTTTACTACAATAGTATGACCATTCTTTCTCATTTACTGCTACCACATACCAGCAAGTTCTCGGAAAGTAGGTTTTAATCAATAGTTGCCATGTTGATTTTGTGTTACCACAAAAGCTAGATTGCTATCATTAGAGACACCCATTTATCGAATTTGCGTTAAATTTGCTATGGTATTGCATAAACTATTTCGATACGCATGAGCTGTCAGTCTTTCCTACAATTGAAAATATACTTTGTATAACTTTCCAATACATGCAGATGAGATTATATTTGATATTACTTTCGTCATGTATGGGATCATGCTTTTGATAAAATGTGGAAATATTTTTCTCTACTACTATTAAAAGAGCAAACTTATTATTCGCTAGGTGCACCCCAACACACGTACACAGAGTAATAAAGACCAATTCCCACCACACGATTATGCCCACTTGATTAGATCTAACCGTCAACATAAGCATAAGCCCCACCACGAAGTATCCTTAGCAATTTCAACGGGCGGACGAAAACTCTGCCGGGGAGGAAATGCTCCGCCTCTCCACAGTTTTTTTTCCTCTAGAGTGAAAAGGAAAAAACGCCACAAGATTTCCCATCCTCTCCACGTGACAGGTGAGGCCTTCCCTATTCTAGATCAAGAAATCCTTCCAGGCGATCGCCGCCATGCCCTGCCGCTATTCTCCACGTGACGCCGCCTTTCCGCACAACACCGTCTGATTCCGGATGCCTCGCCCCTGGCGTCTTCCTTCCTCGCGCGCCTCAGATGGAGAGTCGTCCCTATGGCCGTGAGACGTTGAGGGAACAGTCGCATCTAGGTCGTGGATCTGAAGCAGTGCGGCGGACCGCTCCATGCCATACAGCATTCCCCGCCGTCGACCAGATCTTTCTCCCTGTACAACAAGGTTTCTGCTACCCTCAGGTCGCCTGTACAAGAGATCTCCCTCTACAACGAGGTTTTTCCTGTCGGCACCGCTGCTCTTGACTCTGTCCGGTTCTTCGTGTTCCACTGTTCCGGCTGTGTAAGCTGCATTTTAAATAGCAAACTTCTTGACACGATGGTAGTTTTTATTTTCACTGAAAATATTCTAAACTGTGGCTGCAGCAGAGCTGAACGTGCGGCGATAATCCTTGATGATGTCGATTATGTAAGTGCCTTTGTGGGCATGTCTGGCACACATTTACGGCTCACAGTCCTATTTTCACTACATATTATATTGTTCATGGGTTTAAGAAGCGCCTTCAAGTTAAGTTTTGAGTTCATGGGTATTCATGTGTTGTGTCTTCTACAGATGGCTCTACACAAATACTTACAGCTGAAGCGCATTTGGTCTCCTTAAGAAGTCAAATGGTAATGGTTCTACATCTAGACATTCATTTTTTGCAGAGTTAACTCACATCTTCATTAACAAGACCGTGAGCCCCATACAAACAAATTTATGCCCTCTGATGGTCTCTGTTGTTAATCCACTCCTAGGCTACTAAGCTCATTTGGATTTAGTTTCTTGTTTCCATCACATATATATTTATTAATGTGCTCTGTCTCGGATGTGCTGATGGATTTGTCAAGAGTTGTATTTGATATACGGAGAAAATATTACTTTCAAGATGGGGTGACTTATAAAACGTACCGAGGTATTACTGTCACATAATTATATTCATTTTAATTTTTGGTCTTTCTTTTATTTGGACAGTTCTAGCGGTGACACACCCATAGGGTTATTAATCTAGTCTTCCCTCTTATATGCAGATAGCCATTGACAGGTTGCTTTCTAATGTGTTTACTACAATAGTATGACCATTCTTTCTCATTTACTGCTACCACATACCAGCAAGTTTTCGGAAATTAGGTTTAAATAAATAGTTGCCATGTTGATTTTGTGTTACCACAAAAGCTAGATTGCTATCATTAGAGACACCCATTTATCGAATTTGCGTTAAATTTTCTATGCTATTGCATAAACTATTTCGATACGCATGAGCTGTCAGTCTTTCCTACAATTGAAAATATACTTTGTATAACTTTCCAATACATGCAGATGAGATTATATTTGATATTACTTTCGTCATGTATCGGGTCATGCTTTTGATAAAATGTGGAAATATTTTTTCACACAAGTAAACATGTCGTATTCTTATAACATGTTGAGTCATAGATCCTTGTTAAGAAACAATCACGACAGTTAATTTTCTGCACTTATATAGCTTCATTCTCTTACATGTTTTTGTCACATCTCTGTTTTCGGTATTAAAATCTCTTGACTATTAGCACTGATTTGTGGAGCATGTCATTATAACGATCCATTTATCTCCTTGATCAAGGTATGCATTATGCACACAAGAAAATCAAAATAGTAAGTTGAAGAGATGGGGATCCCATTACATGTGTATTGTTCATGACGAAACTACTGAATGTGCTTATATTGATTTATGTGCGTGAGATCATTCGGGAGATTCATGATCAGAGCATAGGCACCGTGATCTAGCTATCATTAGAAAAACATTAAACTACAATCTTTTGTAAGTGAATTCGTTCACTTTATAAGAAATAACAACCTTATAACAGATTTTACTTGCTTGATGTAGTTGTAACATTTATCAAGCACCAATTTATAGAACCAGTTCAAGTTTTTAAGACCAAAATAACTAGAGAGAATTCCTTATTTGGCCCTTACTTAAAATCTTGTTCCCTATTTGGCACTAAAAAAAATTCTTCCCTATTTGACAGATTAACTTAATTTTCTTCCTAACATGGCCCTATAGTACATTCTAAACAAAAAATGGGATGTAAAAAGACTCTTTTACCCCTAATGAATATTGTCCAGTGATATTACATAAAAAGTGTGTTGTGGTAGTCTTGTCCTAGTGATATTGACAGACCATAAAAACTTTCTCCTCGGTGGCACCTGAGACGTGGCATGGTGAGGGACAGCGGGTGGTGGTGATATGATGCCGGCTGGTCGTGTTGCAAGGGAGACGCTCAAGCTGGCCATCGACGTCCCGTCCGGGCGGACTGAGCAAGCTGGTGACCCCTGCATGTACAACCACGGCATAAAGCTGGTGTTGTCTGAGCAGCTAGCTAGCTAGCTAAGCAAATCGTGTCAAGTAGAGATTGTGTGCATAGGGATTGTTGTAGACATTAGTTGCTGGTGATGAGGTAAGATTGTAGGCTGCAGATTGGATGTTTCCATTTGAAGCTAGCTTGGTAAATAGATAGATGGTCCAAGTTTGGAAGCATTTTTTGAACTTGTCTCTAGCTAGGCAAGACCAAAAATTTAAACTTTGAACATGTATCTTATCTCCAACACGTTAAAAGCTAGTACAATAATCGAGAGAGTGAAATTGTGGTCAAGTTCAATGGGTTAAAATGTAGGTGTAGGGGTAACAAAGAGAAGGTAATGAAGAAAGCCAGAAATATTTGATACGGACGAATTACCCTATATGTTTTTTTGAGGGTAATTAATCCCTATATATGATCCGCATATATATGTTAGAAAAAAAAACGAGATCCATTGCATCGCACGGATGGATTTTTTAAGCTGGCCCAGCCCATGCGTGATGCGGTCTGAACTGCGTGCGGGTTGTGCGTTAACCGGACTGAAGGAGTTAACCGGAATGGTCCTATAGTCAGGGGCAAAAGAGTCTTTTTACATACCTATTTGTGTTTAGAATGCACTATCACTACACCACGGACCAGATTTGGGGGCAAATTTTCTGCCGGGAAAAGTCGTTTTCCGGGGCAGTATGACTGCCGGGAAAGGTTTTTTCCCGACTGATTAATCTGCCCGCTATAACCCTGCCAGGAAAGAGCTTTCTCGGCTGTTTCTTTTTGCCGGCTGTTTGTGTGCCCTCTTAAAGTCATTTTTCCCGGCAGTCTGCATTATTCCCGGCAGGTAGTTTTGCTGCTGTTACAGGAAAATTCGGAGCTACAAGGGATTTTTTCAACCTACCCAATCGCTAGCTAAGAATTTTGGAAAGAAAAAAATACACTCACTAGCATGGTGTCTTACTACAATTGAAGGGAAATTAGAGGTGAGCTGCTCCGTTTATTCTGCACCTGACTCTGCCAGGCAGCTGTACATCGGCGTAGTGCTCCTACTGCAAACACCTTGGACATACGATGAGAGATGACATCGACCAGCAGATGGTGTCTGCTGTGCCGCTGCTGCTCGAATCCTTTTTTTTTACCCTAAATGTCCAAGCATGTTAGCTCAATGGCTGGCGTAAAAGAATGAGGATAACCAGTAGAACGGCCGAATCAACGAAGGTCCTCCCGTGGATGCGATGCTACGTACTGAACTGTGCTTGACCAGCTGCTTGTGCTGGTATCAATGGACTGGGATTTAACTGCTGACCACTAATCACTAATGCATTCGTATACGTATTTTTTGGCAAACATCTATGCTAAACAGAGCAAGGAAAAAGAAAGGGAGAAATAATAAAAGCTACTAATACAGGCAACAGAGCAAAGCATGCTACAGAGGAGAGCAAACGGTAGCGACTCTGGCATTTGACATACCTCAAAGCATAGATTTTTTAGGTGTTGATCCTCCTTGTCTCAAGGGTACTAATGGAGCATGCTTGATTCTGGGAAGCTTCTGCTGGATTCCTGCAAATGGCAGTGCAAATCAATTCAAGAAATGCACACCGAGGTGCAAATCGCAGTGCAAATCGTAGGGAGCCGACGCGCCGGCGTCCATGCTCACCGAGGGGAGGGTCAAGTGGATATTGAAGGCCTTAATCCGGTGGCTGTGGCGTAGAAGATCCACAGGCGGTGGCCGGCGACGATAGCTCCGGTGGCGTGGAGGCGGAGGGCGCCGGTGCAGGAAGAAGCCCGGGGTCGCTGAGGGCGGAGGGCGGTGGTGGGCGGCACAGTTATACGAGGCGGAGGGCGGAGGGCGTTGGTCGACGGCGCGGTAAGGAGGCGGAGGGCGGCGACACGGTAAGAAGGCTGGGAGTGGGTGGAGGGCCGGCGACGGCGCACCAAGATGGCGCGGAGAGCGGGTGGAGGGCGGAGGGTGGTGGTCGGGGGCGCGGTGCAGAGGCGGAGGCGGAGCTTCGCAGGCGCGGAGAGTGGCCGGAGGGCAGGCGGCGGCGCCGGAAGAGTGAAAAAATTGGGGATTTTTCTTCTAGGGATTTGGATTCTGTATGCTACTCAGTCACGGCTAGCGCCAGTACTCGCCCTAACTCTAATATTTTCGCTCTGCCCGCGCGTTATGTCCGCAACCCGCACCAAAAAAAATTCGCTACCTAGTGTGTAGATGTGTCGGCAGTTCCATCTGCCGGGAAAGACTTTCACTGGCAGTCTACCTGCCTCCGTATATTGATACTATAGGTGGCAGTTCATAGCCGGGACAAAAATATTTTTGCCGGCTGATTAACTATCCTCCCGACTTTTTGCCGGCAGTTAAATTGCCCTCTAAAATCGATTTTTGCCGGCTATTCTTTGCCCCCAAATTTGGCCCGTGGTGTAGTGTATAGGGCCGTGTTAGGAAGAAAATGAACTTAAAGTGTCAAATAGGGAAGAAATCTATTTTTAGGGCCAAATAGGGAACAACATTTTAACTAAGGATCAAATAAGGAATTCTCTCAGATAACTACGGTTTTGTTTACTTCATGAATAGGTTTATTTATATTTTGTTAAATTTGATCTACTGGTTTAATTCCATGTGTGTTTTAGACCACGACTAAACATTTTCTAAAAAACTAACAATATATTTTACTTTTGCATCTCATTTTTGTAGGATATTCGTGACCACAACATGTGTAAGGCATTGAAGACCGCTTCGGTTTTTAAATTCCATTTCACCTATCGGATTTTCTCATAGCTTAAGGACTCGCCGATTATCAACAAACCGGATGCAGCGTCATGTATAAATATTAAACCTACTAGACTTGGAACTGCTAAGTACTAGCTATACGGTGAGTAGTATGAAGCCTCCCATTTCTCTAAGGTTTTGATCAAACTGCAATTTCGGATGGATCAATACCATCAGTTGGTGAATGCTTCATATCCGATGAATCCTTGCTGAGGTGGCTCTTGAGCGTGCACAATTGCCCCTAAATAAATAGTTCATCTCACTGACCTTTTCTGTTGTGAATTCAAGGATAATTTATCATACTAATACGGAATATAGAATGAATGATGTGTTTACAAAATTCACTAAGACGTGCGTGCACGTGCAAACTATTAGTAGCCAGTAAAACAGTGACATGTCATGTATAGTAACCCTATAGCCAACATAAATTCAAAAAAAAACTATAGCAAACATGTATAATAATCTTTAGGGTCATTTATCGAATTGCCCACAGAGGGTCACTTGTACTCAGTTTTACCCCTAGTGCCGAATCGACCTCAGTTTTGCCCCTAGTCCGTGCGCAACTACTATGGAGAGGCTGGAACGGTAAGTTTGGAGTCGTGTCCGTTAGTCGAAGTGGGCCCGGAGGAGTCAGTCTCCGTTTGGCGAAGTGGGACCGCGTGGGACTGCCAGTTCGCTGAAACCGTCCGGAGCTTACAGGTGGGACTGGGCAGTTGGTTGACTAATCTGAATAGTCCACACCCGAGCTTCCCACAACCGTCGTGCACTGCCGCCCAATTTAGTTGCCCCGCCGTCGTGCGCTGCCGCTCTCGCCGCCGCCACCTCCGCACCAGCACCTGCTGCGCCACGAGCACCTGCGGCACCACCACCACCTGCGGCACCACCACCACCTGCTCCGCCGCCACCTTCCTCAGCCAGCGCGCCACCGCCACCTGTGTCGCCACCTGTGTCGCAGACAGCAGCACGCATTTGCGCCGCCAGCACCACCTGCACCACCTGCACCGCCGCGGCCGTTCCGCGTGGCCACCTGCTTCACCGCCGGGGCCGTCCTGCGACGCCGCTGGTGGGGCGCTCGTTCCACCACTCTGCCCGCCACCTGCTCGACGAAATGGATAGGAATGAAATGGAGAGCGGCCGCGCCGTGGGGCCGGAGACACGCCGCGTCCACGATTGGGTTCCCACTTGGTAAGTACTGAGCTTTGAATTATCGATTAGACACGGATGCCATTGATTTGCAGCTGATTGCGTCTCTGTTTTCGTGGGTTAGGATGGAGTTGCGGTTTGCTTTCTCGGTGCACGTTAGAAGGGAGCGATACATCGTCGATGCAGACAGTAAGAAGAAATACCAAGGAGGTTTCAATTATTCGGTCCCAGTGGATTGTAACTGGAGTTTCAGACAATTTGGGGAGATAGTTTGCAGCCCATATCCTTGGGGTTTGCATGATGAAGTGGAATTTAGATACTTTGATGGGGGAAAAGATTGGATCAAAATTAGTAATGATGAAGAGCTCGCTACCATGTTTGCTAAGCATAAGGAGGCAGAGAATTTTAATGTGAAGCTGCAAAATGATGTGGTTGTGCCGGCAGTTGTGGCGGGTTCATCTTTTGTGGCAGGACCATCACGTCGTACTGCCAACTCCAGCCAGAACAGTTCAAAACCAGCTCGACGTGGTGGCTCGACAAGTGTGGGCACTGGGAAAAGGGTTCAAGTCGCTGTGGAGGAGGATGCCTGCATGTCTGCGGATGATGAAGAGAGGCTATATCCTGATGTTATTAGGAATTTAAGACAGACACAGACACCTCAGGTTGAAATCCAATATCAGTCTGATAGTGACAATGACGAAGAGGAAGACAGGACACCTGTTGAATGGAACCCTGAGAACCCTCTTATGGAAGAAGGTTGCATTTTTTCTTCCATGGCTGAGTGTAGAAATGCACTTGTGACGTACTGCATGAAGGTAGAACGTGCCTTTGTAGTTGACAAGAGCGATAAAAGGCGCTACACCGTGCACTGTGTGTCTGAAAATTGTCAATGGAGGCTGCACGCATCTAAAATGCGGGGCAGCAGCAATGTTCAGGTAAAAGTGAACCCTTTTCCCCACACATGCGAAGAATCAACCCTTAGGAAGCAAACAATCAGCAGAGCCAAGTCAAGATGGGTGGCGGATGAAGTAAAAAGATGGGTGGCAGAAAACCATCAAGTGAGTGCAAAGCAATTGCAGAAAAACATGAAAGACAAGTTCAAGATAGATTTACCATACATGAGGGTGTTCACTGGTAAAAACAAAGAATTGGAATCTATCCATGGTAACTGGAATGAAAGTTTTCAGTTGTTGTATGCATTCAAAGCTGAAGTGGAGAGGGCAAGCCCAGGCAGTGTTGTTGAAATTGATCACCACGCCATGGATTACACATTGAAGAAAGTGACAAGGACCAAGCAATGCTTTAGGAGGGTTTTTGTGTGCTTTGAAGCTTGCAAAATGGGTTTTTTGGTAGGCTGCAGGCCTTATTTGGCTATTGATGCTACTTTTCTCACAGGGAGGTTTAAAGGCCAGCTAGTAGCAGCTTGTGCAGTTGATGCACACAGTTTTGTTTTTCCAGTTGCCTACGGTGTGCTGGAGACAGAGTCCGAGGAGAGCTGGACATGGTTTTTGCAGAATCTGCGCCGGGCTATTGGACATCCCAATGGATTGGTAATCCACACAGATGCATGCAAAGGTTTAGAAGTGGCCGTGGATAATGTGTTCCCAGGAGTAGAGCACAGGGAATGTATGCGTCACCTTGCTGCAAATTTTGTGAAGAAATTCAAAGGAAAGTTTTATACCGATCATTTATGGCCTGCATCTTTGACTTGCAGTGTCAGGAAGCACAACTACCACATGAGGCAGTTGTACACAAAAGAGAAAGTGAAGGAATACTTGGAAACACACCACTCGAAGCTATGGTCTAGAAGCCAATTCAGTGAATTGAGCAAAGTTGACTATGTGCACAATAATCTTGCAGAATCTTTCAACTCAACGATCCGGAAACATAAGGATCTTTATTTGGCTGATTTGCTTGACAAGATAAGGATAGAATACGCCGAGAAATTTCATTTCCGTCTTGAAATAGCTAATGCAAAATTCATGGGCCACATTATTATCCCGAATGTGATGAAGGCGTTGAAGCAGAAAACTGTGGGCTTGACTATGAACATGAGATTTGTCTCGGATACCAAATCAGAGGTATCATTCTTTGATAAAAGTAACAAAGAATGGAGATATCCAGTGGATTTAGAAGCGAAAACTTGCAGTTGTAGGCAATGGCAGATAACTGGTTTGCCATGCATTCATGCCTTGTTTTTCATCACTTCTCTCACAGGTCCAGCAGGGGATATACAGCAGTATGTCCATGATTACTACTCTGTAGCAATGTTCAGAGCCACATATGCACATGCCTTGCCTGCTTTGGAGGGAAAACAGCAGTGGGATAGAGTGGACCCTGGATTCAAACTTTGTGCTCCGGTTCTGAAGAGAGCTGCAGGTAGACCGAGGAAGAGTCGACACCGACGTCGCAGTGAAGGTGGAGGTGGAGCGAGGGTGCGTAAGTGCACAAGGTGTGGTGGGACCGGTCATTTCGGCAAATATTGTGATAACGCAGTCGATCCAGGGTTTGGAGAGAGTATGCCTGATGAAACTGATGGTCAGCAGCCGGATGTAGCATTTGAAAATGATGTTCAGCAGTCAAGTGATTCAGATGATGCTCCAGAACAACAAAATGATGATCAAGTACATGATCCTCCAGATGCTCCAGCTGCTCCAGCTGATTATTCATATGATGATCAAGTCCATGATGCTCCAGATGCTCCAGCTGATGATTCATATGATGATCAAGGATATGATGCTCCAGATGCTCCAGCTGATGATTCATATGATGCTCCAGATGCTCCAGATGCTCCAGCTGATCCGCTGGATGCTCCATTGGATGATTCTGCCATGATCTCATAAGTTTCATTGGATGCTCCATTGGATGATTTTGCCATGGACACACAAGTTTCAGTAGATGCTCCATTGGATGATTCTGCCATGGACACACAAGTTTCAGTAGATGCTCCATTGGATGATTCTGCCATGATGTCACCAGTTACAAGCTTAGATGGGTATGTAAATCCTGCCATGATCTCACCAGTTTTCATTTTTCATTTTATTTTTTATTTATTTATCATGATCCTTTATGTTTTGTACAGATCTGGTGTAGTTTCAAAGAAGAAAGCCAAGGTACCGACTACCAAGAGGAGAAGACCAGAAGCTGTGAGCAAGATGAGCACAAGGAGCAAAGCGCCACCAAAACAGCCAAGGATCACAAAGAAGCCCCGACGCTATTTGGACTAAGTTGGTGTTGTATTTCTGTTGAATAATGTTGTATTTATGTTGACTGGTGATGTATCTAAGTTAGAACATAGTTGGATGATGTTTGAATAATGTTGGATGATGTTGAACCAAGTCGTTTCAAATTTTTAGGAAATTTCATGAAAAAATCTACATTTTTAAAATTATCCAAATAAATTTGAGGAGCAACTATAACAACATGGTGCGTTGGATTCATGTCATTTTGATTTTTTTTGAATTATTTATGCTCATTTGAAACCATCGATGTGGTCTCATGAGAAATGTGCTTCAAATGAGGTGCGAAGCTAGGGTAAACACCCCCGTTTGTAATTTCATGAAAAATTCTATCTTGTCAAAATTATCCAAATAAATTTGAGGAGCAACTATATCGCAAATAACAACATGGTGCGTTGGATTCATGTCATTTTGATTTTTTTTGAATTATTTATGCTCATTTGAAACCATCGCTATATTCTCATGAGAAATGTGCTTCAAATGAGGTGTGAAGCTAGGGTAAACACCCCCATTTGTGCTTCAACAATTTTTGGCATCTCGTCTACATCAGCCAAATTAATTTCCTACACAACTATTGTACATATATAGTGTAAATCTGAAGTTTCGTTATGTTTTCAATAATTCTTTTTTTTTTAATATTTTATTTAAATAACATGGTTTAATAGAAAATTCATATATAAAACAGATAAAAATCATCGCTCTAGTAAATATGAAGTTTCATTATGTTTTGAATAAGGGTATTCTTCTATTTTTTTTATTTAAATAACAAGGTTTAATACTTAACAGCAAAGAAATCATATGTAGAACATATAGAAACCATCCATCCATGTGGCCAACGGACCAACCAATCAGAGCGCAGGACGAGCGTCTCGCGGATCGCTGTGACTGCGAGCGCATCCGTCCGATGCACGATTCCTTCTAGAAGGCGTCGATCCAACAGCCCAGGTCGAATCTCTGTGTTTCCTTCTAGAAGCTTTTCGGCTGGTCAAACAGAGGGTTGACCAAGCTTGAAATGAGCATAAATAATTCAAAAAAAATCGAAAAAATATATTGGCGACGCACATAGTAGTGTTATGTCATATAGTAACGAGAAAAAAATATAAACCTGTCTTATAAAGAATGGAACGAAAAAACCTTGTGTAACATATGATATCTTGAACAGTCTAGTAGAGAGTTCAAGATAATGAGATGAGTTTCAAACCTTTTGAACTCAAATAAGGTCAAAATCTCACCAAAGCTTCATTTTGGTGTGACTAAGAAAGATCCAAAGTTATTTTTTCATTTTGATGTTTTAAACTTGTTTTATTTACGATTTTCGATTAAAACCATTATTATTCAAAAGAAAATAAATAATACGAATATTCATCCAATAAATTTTTGGGCTTAGGAATTGCATTATATAGGTCTAATACAAGTCTAGTAAAAATATAAATAGGATTTATAAACATTAGAACGAAATCCATCACTAAAATGAGATTCCTCGAATACACGACTAGAGATTTCAAAGAATAAGAGGTGGAAACATTGTGAATCTTCCGAAGAGGTGGGTTCTACCTTTTTGTTTTGTGTTCCTATGGGCTATCCTAGCACAACCAAGCAAATAGTTCCACATTGCTACCCCCTTTCGACGCTGTTACCGCGTGTTTCCGTATAAGTCCGGTATTTCTCCAGCGGGGCTAGGGTTTCACCGGGAGGGGGGCTACGGAGCGTATGGATCCCAACACAAGCTAGGGGGTGCCATACCATGTTAGTATAGGTGTGTTGTGTGCTTTGTATGTCCAAGATTGCTCTCTGGGGTGTGACCCGGCTTCACCGGCATCCACTTCTCTCTCGTAGGCGATTACAGGGTGAAACTCCCGTATCGGACCAAACACCGTGAATCTTCCGAAGAGGTGGGTTCTACCTTTTTTTTGTGTTCCTATGGGCTATCCTAGCACAACCAAGCAAATAGTTCCACATTGCTACCCCCTTTCGACGCTGTTACCGCGTGTTTCCGTATAAGTCCGGTATTTCTCCAGCGGGGCTAGGGTTTCACCGGGAGGGGGGCTACGGAGCGTATGGATCCCAACACAAGCTAGGGGGTGCCATACCATGTTAGTATAGGTGTGTTGTGTGCTTTGTATGTCCAAGATTGCTCTCTGGGGTGTGACCCGGCTTCACCGGCATCCACTTCTCTCTCGTAGGCGATTACAGGGTGAAACTCCCGTATCGGACCAAACACCGTGAATCTTCCGAAGAGGTGGGTTCTACCTTTTTTTGTGTTCCTATGGGCTATCCTAGCACAACCAAGCAAATAGGTCCACATTGCTACCCCCTTTCGACGCTGTTACCGCGTGTTTCCGTATAAGTCTGGTATTTCTCCAGCGGGGCTAGGGTTTCACCGGGAGGGGGGCTACGGAGCGTATGGATCCCAACACAAGCTAGGGGGTGCCATACCATGTTAGTATAGGTGTGTTGTGTGCTTTGTATGTCCAAGATTGCTCTCTGGGGTGTGACCCGGCTTCACCGGCATCCACTTCTCTCTCGTAGGCGATTACAGGGTGAAACTCCCGTATCGGACCAAACACCGTGAATCTTCCGAAGAGGTGGGTTCTACCTTTTTGTTTTGTGTTCCTATGGGCTATCCTAGCACAACCAAGCAAATAGGTCCACATTGCTACCCCCTTTCGACGCTGTTACCGCGTGTTTCCGTATAAGTCCGGTATTTCTCCAGCGGGGCTAGGGTTTCACCGGGAGGGGGGCTACGGAGCGTATGGATCCCAACACAAGCTAGGGGGTGCCATACCATGTTAGTATAGGTGTGTTGTGTGCTTTTTATGTCCAAGATTGCTCTCTGGGGTGTGACCCGGCTTCACCGGCATCCGCTTCTCTCTCGTAGGCGATTACAGGGTGAAACTCCCGTATCGGACCAAACACCGTGAATCTTCCGAAGAGGTGGGTTCTACCTTTTTGTTTTGTGTTCCTATGGGCTATCCTAGCACAACCAAGCAAATAGTTCCACATTGCTACCCCCTTTCGACGTTGTTACCGCGTGTTTCCGTATAAGTCCGGTATTTCTCCAGCGGGGCTAGGGTTTCACCGGGAGGGGGGCTACGGAGCGTATGGATCCCAACACAAGCTAGGGGGTGCCATACCATGTTAGTATAGGTGTGTTGTGTGCTTTGTATGTCCAAGATTGCTCTCTGGGGTGTGACCCGGCTTCACCGGCATCCACTTCTCTCTCGTAGGCGATTACAGGGTGAAACTCCCGTATCGGACCAAACACCGTGAATCTTCCGAAGAGGTGGGTTCTACCTTTTTGTTTTGTGTTCCTATGGGCTATCCTAGCACAACCAAGCAAATAGTTCCACATTGCTACCCCCTTTCGACGCTGTTACCGCGTGTTTCCGTATAAGTCCGGTATTTCTCCAGCGGGGCTAGGGTTTCACCGGGAGGGGGGCTACGGAGCGTATGGATCCCAACACAAGCTAGGGGGTGCCATACCATGTTAGTATAGGTGTGTTGTGTGCTTTGTATGTCCAAGATTTCTCTCTGGGGTGTGACCCGGCTTCACCGGCATCCACTTCTCTCTCGTAGGCGATTACAGGGTGAAACTCCCGTATCGGACCAAACACCGTGAATCTTCCGAAGAGGTGGGTTCTACCTTTTTGTTTTGTGTTCCTATGGGATATCCTAGCACAACCAAGCAAATAGTTCCACATTGCTACCCCCTTTCGACGTTGTTACCGCGTGTTTCCGTATAAGTCCGGTATTTCTCCAGCGGGGTTAGGGTTTCACCGGGAGGGGGGCTACGGAGCGAATGGATCCCAACACAAGCTAGGGGGTCAACGCACTGTACCAACTATCTCTAAAAATATCTAGAAATGACATGGCCGCGTAGTGCAGACACCACCCGTCTAGACTATTGTACATGCACTAAAAACAGAGGGAACCCGATCCTCTTACTTTGCGCACCTTATGTTCTCTGACTTTCTCCCATGACACGTGGGTCCGGTGTGTGATGGGCTCCATTTGTCAGTGACCTAAAGTCAGAGGATCGCGTCTCAGCGTCTGCAGGCCGTTGCTGCCGTAGTTTTCATGCATGGACTCTATCTGCACCGTTCCTTACGATCAAACGGTCGAAAATGACGCAGGTGCATGGACGTGGTGTTTTGGCTCAATGTAACAACGGAGACTGTCTACTAGGGCCCCGTTCACCAGCCCGGTGCATGCACGCCTCGTTTTTTCAGAGTAAACAACACGTGGCAGAAGAAGAAAAGATCGAGTGAACGTCGAGTCGCATTTGCAGCAGCCCTGCACGCCTCCTTTCAGAAACACAAGTCGCGTCGCATTTGCAGCGACGCAGCCCTCCACGCCTAGTTTTCTATAAGATACGCATCAATGCATATGCAGCGAGGCAGGATTTGGCGTGTGACTTTGGATTTCTTATCTTCACCTCTTGAATACACGCATGCAACGTCAAATCATTTTGACTCCCTAAGCGCTCAGTCCTACACCTAGGCCTGTTCTACCACCGCATTGACCATGCATCGACTGTACTTTCTACACTGCATCCTACGTTTCACACAGTTTGCTTCGTCTACCCCAATAAATTCACGTCTCATCGTGTCTTTAAATAGCCCGTTTCTCCTCCTCCATCTTCTCATCACTCTCCAGCCTCTTTGCCTTCTCATCTCCCTTCAAGCCCCGAGCACCATGTCTTCCTACTCTCTCCCCTCAAGCCCCGAGTCCGTCTCCAACGAGGACAACCACCCCAAGGCTCGGCCTTGGTACGAGCCCGACTGGACGCCGGAGGAGACGGGACTCGTGCCCGTCGAATCTCCCAAACGGGAGCGATCGCCGTCGACCGACGTCCCCGACAGCGACGAGCCCGCCGCCGACGCCGACAACCTCTCCCCCAAGACGAAGAACCGCCTCCTCAACAAAGAGGAGCGGCTGGAGAAGAAAGAGATCGAGAAGGGGGAGAAGAAGGAGGAGGAGAGGGAGGACAAGGCTCTCCGGGCCCGCATCAAGAGGGCCCGTGAGAACGACGTGGAGAGGTGGCAGGAGGCGAACCGCCGCGCCCGGATCGACGACGAGATCAAGATCAGGGCGGCGGAGTGGAAGAAGTAGGCCAACCGCCGGCGGTTGGCCGGATGGCCGGAAGGGCGCCCGCATGCATGCAGCGGGCGGTTAGGGTTTAGGGCTAGCTAGGCCCCTTTTTTTTTTAGTAGATGTAATGTCCGACGGGCCCCACTGAATATATGTAAAGTGGGGCCAATATTATCCATATATATAATATCCACTGTTTAATTATGTTTGCCAATTAATTTATTTTTAAATTCTATTTGCCCAAATAAAGTCAATGTTTAAATTATATTTGTCCCCCCGTTTAAATTATATTTGTCCGAATGTTTAAATTATATTTGTCCAGTTGATTAAATTATATTTGTCCAAAATTATAAATTTATTTTTGTCCAAATGTTTAAATTATATTTGTCCAATGTTTAAATTATTTTTGTCCACTGTTTGTCCGTGCTAGTAAACGTTGGGCCTCATTTAACATTGGGCCTGTCTTGGTTTTAGATGGGCCTACCATTTTATCCTGAACTGAACCTGAACTAGACTGAACACTGAACCTGTACATACGAACACTGAAACTGAACTGAACACTGAAAACTGAACTGAACTGAAAACGAACTGAAACAAACCAAATCAGGGCTGGATTCCTGACGCATTTATTCCAAGTCTTAGCCATACTCAAATTGACCATGTCAAGCTAACGACAACACTAACTACATTATTTTTGACTCACGATCTTCAAATACACAATTCCAAGAACAATTGCACATAAATAAAAAAATGCAGTCATCATATTGCTCTGCTTCTTTAGACCGACAAGCGTCTCCATCTGTTTTGCCATCTTCTTGAACTCGTCAATCTGCACCCCATTATGCACCGTAGCAGATCCCAATTGCTCCTTTTTTTTGTCCTCCTTTTGAATCCTCTTTATGTAGTCCTCAAGCCACTCGAAATGGTCACATGGAAGAAGATCCTGCAAATGCGAAAACCCAAATCGGATGAAAACCCAAATCGGCTGAAAATTGAGGAAAAAAAACGAAATTGACAGGGGGGAACACAGATCTCACCTCCCCAAGCTGTTCTTTGCTCCCGCATTTCACATATTCACGCCCGCGGTTGCCGTTCTTGTCGCTTTCGGTGACCCGCCGCTGCAGGGACGCCGTCCGTGGGCAGGCAGGGCATCTTCTCAGCGGAACTGGCCCGAAGCGCGGCCATCTAGAGGGCGATTCGGAAGCAGAGGTCGACGACATGCCGCCGGAGAAGAAGGGGACGCGCTGCCTGAGAAGCTCGGCTGATTTCCTGCTCTCCGCTGCGAGCTCCGCCGCGAGCTCCGCCGCTTTTAAACCGCCGGCCGCAAGCAACGGTCAACCGGTGGGGCCCACAAACCGCGCCAACGGTCAAGAGTTGGGCCCACAAGCTGCGGCAACGTTCAACTGCTGGGGCCCACAGGCCGCGCCAACGGTTCTATGTTGGGTCCCACAGGTCAGGATTCTAACGGGGGGCTGAAAGTAACGGTGGAAGCCGCCAAAGCAATCCTTGCGCACTGACTAGGGGCAAAACTGAGGTCGATTCGGCGCTAGGGGTAAAACTGAGGTCGTGGTGCCAACTGAGGGCACCTTGTTAATTATCCCTAATCTTTAAAATGTGCTACTTTATTAATACGTGGTCCACATGTCACTCTCATACATTGCCTAGGAGCACGTGTTACAGCTAGCTCTTGCATAAGAGCCCGCTTCTATTCTCTCTTGTATTCTCTTTACTCCAACTAAGCACAAAAATGTTATTTAAACTCTTATATCATGTTGATTGTACCTTATTGTACTTACTTTAACCATATAATCCGTAAACACTGAGCGCCACAAAGCGCCAATGCCTCGATTTTTTTTGGTTTTGCATAGTTTTACTCGTGTTGCAGCCTTGCAGGCGGTTGTTTGTATATATAACACATGGATTTTGTCAGTGTGGTGTGTGGAAATCGATCCAAGTGGACCACACAGAAAAAACACCTGCTTTCTCCGTTCCAAAATACATGTATTCTACTAGTAAAACTAGATAATACCTCGTGTGTTGCGGCGGAAATTTAAACGCGAAGGTTGACAAACTTTTGTAGTGGACAGACATGATTCTCTAGAAATATAAACATGATGTATATATGACGCAAGTTTGGAGAAATAGTACATTGGGTGATGCAAATATGCTAATGGTAAATAGTTTTTAGAATTTTCGTTTGATAATAAAAAATAAATACTAATACACTGTTTGTTGTAATAATACCCATTCGCGTAGACTATTCTAATTAGAACTTTCATTCAACATTGATAAGGATTCAACATTATCAAATTAATAAAAAGGGAAAATAGTATATACAATATTATTGGACTTCTTCCCATAAGAAATAATCACAAAATTGTACATACATATTAGCCTGAGTACAAATGTGTAGAAAAAATGTAGCTGAAAATTATTGCTCTGCTCTAGGCAGCTTCCTAGATGATGATCCGCACCAAGACATGAAATTTCAGAACGATTGATTCGTTGCATCTCAAATTCAGGTATATACAAAATGGCAAGAAGGATAATAACATACCTGGTGATCGTATTTGATTATGCAAAACAAAAACTATTTTAAGGAGAATATTAATCGGGAAACGTAATAGCAAGGTAACACAATGACCGACTGGGCACCGGAGTGAACATCATCACGTTGCAATGCTAGCCTAAAAAATTAACCTGATGCAATGGCAAGTTACTATTACCATATTCTAACGGCCTTCATCTCTAATACAATCTACCTGGAAGTGTTCAGGTTGCTTGTGAGATGAACAGCAAATGAGAAGGGACAACATAACAACACTTAATTAAAATTCATATATGGAGCAGCAATTAGATAAATCACTGGATTTAAGCGAATAACGTTTTGAGAGCCAATCATACCTGGAAGTATTTAGATTGTATGTTAGACAAACAAAAATAAAAGGGGCAATATAGGCACTTAAAATTCATAGACGGAGCAGCGATTAGAGAGATCACTTGATTTAAGAGAACGGATATTTGGGGTTCCTTTGATTCATAGGATAGAAAAAGTGTAGGAATAGGAAACTTGTAGGATTGGTATGGTATGGCCATATGATTCCTATGAGAAGAGAATTTTCCTTTGATTGTGTGAAGAAATTTTTCCATGAGGTTGGACCTCATGTTCTTTTCCTATAGGATTTGTACTACAAGATTCATATGGGAATATTTACAATGGGGTATGATCCTTTGAATCAAACAAACAATATAGGAAAAATTCCTATAGGATCTAACCCTACAAAAATCATGTGCCATTCCTATGAATCAAAGAGGCCCTTGAGAGCCAGGCGTGTCTGGAAGTATTCAGTTTGCATGTGAAACAAAATAAAAATGAAAAGGGGAAACATATTAGCACTTAAGCTTCATAGACAGAGTAGAGAGTTGAGATATATTTAATTTTTTAGATCAACGATTTGAGAGCATATGATTGTAAGCAGGGGAGGCCGGCAAGGCAGTACCGATACGACATGGAGAGAGATACTTGTTCTGGTTGGTAGCAGCCTTGTTGCAGGGTGCAGAATGTATATGTAGCCACATGAAGCACCACGGAGAAGGGAGAAGGCAACCAACTCATGGGCCGGGAATAGGAATCGGTAGAGAAGATAAAAGGGAGAACGGATATGAAGAGTAGGTGGAACAATAGAGGAGTAAAAAAAAGACGACTGGGTGACGATTTTTGTAGAAAATAAAAGTAATGATTAAAATCTTGTTAATTTGTTGATTTACTGATGTGGTAAGTTAGTGGGGACAAATGAGGTGGCATATATACATGTCAAGAGAATTAGATATTAGGGATGATTACTAAGTTATATAGGATGTCCGTGTGTTGCAACAGGAGCGTGATTTGTACGTACTTAAATTTCGACGTGTTTCGAATCATCATGATTTAATAGGAAGGTCGGAAGCAATGTGCCTACTAATCTATATAGGAAAACATGAGATAAATAATAGAAGTTAAATTATTTCATGCCTTAAAACAACTTGAGAAAATACAACTACCAAATATAAAAAATGATAGTACGAGGATGCAATCGTATTTCCCAACCAATATTGCGAAAACGGACATAGTAAGCAAGATGGATATTCAAAACCCTAATGATATTCACAACCACGAGTCGAGCGATGACTCAGTTTCTAGCATATAATGATCGGAGATGACATACTTTAATCAAACCAATGAGGGTGAACAAGTAGACTGCTAAATTATGCCATTCTAACTACGGGTCATATTATATCTTACGAGAGAGAAAAAATACTTAGAAGTAGCAAAAAAATCTTATTTGAAGCCTTTTAAACTTGAAAAAATTGGACGCATTTGTGGATTATATATTATTATGGTAGCTTGGTCCATGTGGAATAATTCTTCTCCATTTCCTTTGGTCGTGTAGTTTCTTGATCTCTGAATTGATCTTATTTTAATGATGTAAGAGAGAGCTATTGAGTATGAAGGAAGGAACAGGTTCTAACTTGACCATGGGATGGATGATTATTTATATATATATGAATCGGTTCACATGCTAACAATGATATTGCAAATTTGCGATATGGTGTAGTGGAGCAGATTGGTGAATGTACCGTGTCCAAGGCCGATAGATAGGGGCATGGATAAGTGGGGCTGCTATATGTGGGGCCCGCATGTAAGGGACCTATACGGATTGGCTGACTTTGTATTCCACAAAGTCAGGTGCATTTGACTCTGTCCGGTTCTTCGTGTTCCACAAAGTCGGATTGGCTGACTTTTTCCTGTCGGCACCGCTGCTCTTGACTCTGTCCGGTTCTTCGTGTTCCACTGTTCCGGCTGTGTAAGCTGCATTTTAAATAGCAAACTTCTTGACACGATGGTAGTTTTTATTTTCACTGAAAATATTCTAAACTGTGGCTGCAGCAGAGCTGAACGTGCGGCGATAATCCTTGATGATGTCGATTATGTAAGTGCCTTTGTGGGCATGTCTGGCACACATTTACGGCTCACAGTCCTATTTTCACTACATATTATATTGTTCATGGGTTTAAGAAGCGCCTTCAAGTTAAGTTTTGAGTTCATGGGTATTCATGTGTTGTGTCTTCTACAGATGGCTCTACACAAATACTTACAGCTGAAGCGCATTTGGTCTCCTTAAGAAGTCAAATGGTAATGGTTCTACATCTAGACATTCATTTTTTGCAGAGTTAACTCACATCTTCATTAACAAGACCGTGAGCCCCATACAAACAAATTTATGCCCTCTGATGGTCTCTGTTGTTAATCCACTCCTAGGCTACTAAGCTCATTTGGATTTAGTTTCTTGTTTCCATCACATATATATTTATTAATGTGCTCTGTCTCGGATGTGCTGATGGATTTGTCAAGAGTTGTATTTGATATACGGAGAAAATATTACTTTCAAGATGGGGTGACTTATAAAACGTACCGAGGTATTACTGTCACATAATTATATTCATTTTAATTTTTGGTCTTTCTTTTATTTGGACAGTTCTAGCGGTGACACACCCATAGGGTTATTAATCTAGTCTTCCCTCTTATATGCAGATAGCCATTGACAGGTTGCTTTCTAATGTGTTTACTACAATAGTATGACCATTCTTTCTCATTTACTGCTACCACATACCAGCAAGTTTTCGGAAATTAGGTTTAAATAAATAGTTGCCATGTTGATTTTGTGTTACCACAAAAGCTAGATTGCTATCATTAGAGACACCCATTTATCGAATTTGCGTTAAATTTTCTATGCTATTGCATAAACTATTTCGATACGCATGAGCTGTCAGTCTTTCCTACAATTGAAAATATACTTTGTATAACTTTCCAATACATGCAGATGAGATTATATTTGATATTACTTTCGTCATGTATCGGGTCATGCTTTTGATAAAATGTGGAAATATTTTTTCACACAAGTAAACATGTCGTATTCTTATAACATGTTGAGTCATAGATCCTTGTTAAGAAACAATCACGACAGTTAATTTTCTGCACTTATATAGCTTCATTCTCTTACATGTTTTTGTCACATCTCTGTTTTCGGTATTAAAATCTCTTGACTATTAGCACTGATTTGTGGAGCATGTCATTATAACGATCCATTTATCTCCTTGATCAAGGTATGCATTATGCACACAAGAAAATCAAAATAGTAAGTTGAAGAGATGGGGATCCCATTACATGTGTATTGTTCATGACGAAACTACTGAATGTGCTTATATTGATTTATGTGCGTGAGATCATTCGGGAGATTCATGATCAGAGCATAGGCACCGTGATCTAGCTATCATTAGAAAAACATTAAACTACAATCTTTTGTAAGTGAATTCGTTCACTTTATAAGAAATAACAACCTTATAACAGATTTTACTTGCTTGATGTAGTTGTAACATTTATCAAGCACCAATTTATAGAACCAGTTCAAGTTTTTAAGACCAAAATAACTAGAGAGAATTCCTTATTTGGCCCTTACTTAAAATCTTGTTCCCTATTTGGCACTAAAAAAAATTCTTCCCTATTTGACAGATTAACTTAATTTTCTTCCTAACATGGCCCTATAGTACATTCTAAACAAAAAATGGGATGTAAAAAGACTCTTTTACCCCTAATGAATATTGTCCAGTGATATTACATAAAAAGTGTGTTGTGGTAGTCTTGTCCTAGTGATATTGACAGACCATAAAAACTTTCTCCTCGGTGGCACCTGAGACGTGGCATGGTGAGGGACAGCGGGTGGTGGTGATATGATGCCGGCTGGTCGTGTTGCAAGGGAGACGCTCAAGCTGGCCATCGACGTCCCGTCCGGGCGGACTGAGCAAGCTGGTGACCCCTGCATGTACAACCACGGCATAAAGCTGGTGTTGTCTGAGCAGCTAGCTAGCTAGCTAAGCAAATCGTGTCAAGTAGAGATTGTGTGCATAGGGATTGTTGTAGACATTAGTTGCTGGTGATGAGGTAAGATTGTAGGCTGCAGATTGGATGTTTCCATTTGAAGCTAGCTTGGTAAATAGATAGATGGTCCAAGTTTGGAAGCATTTTTTGAACTTGTCTCTAGCTAGGCAAGACCAAAAATTTAAACTTTGAACATGTATCTTATCTCCAACACGTTAAAAGCTAGTACAATAATCGAGAGAGTGAAATTGTGGTCAAGTTCAATGGGTTAAAATGTAGGTGTAGGGGTAACAAAGAGAAGGTAATGAAGAAAGCCAGAAATATTTGATACGGACGAATTACCCTATATGTTTTTTTGAGGGTAATTAATCCCTATATATGATCCGCATATATATGTTAGAAAAAAAAACGAGATCCATTGCATCGCACGGATGGATTTTTTAAGCTGGCCCAGCCCATGCGTGATGCGGTCTGAACTGCGTGCGGGTTGTGCGTTAACCGGACTGAAGGAGTTAACCGGAATGGTCCTATAGTCAGGGGCAAAAGAGTCTTTTTACATACCTATTTGTGTTTAGAATGCACTATCACTACACCACGGACCAGATTTGGGGGCAAATTTTCTGCCGGGAAAAGTCGTTTTCCGGGGCAGTATGACTGCCGGGAAAGGTTTTTTCCCGACTGATTAATCTGCCCGCTATAACCCTGCCAGGAAAGAGCTTTCTCGGCTGTTTCTTTTTGCCGGCTGTTTGTGTGCCCTCTTAAAGTCATTTTTCCCGGCAGTCTGCATTATTCCCGGCAGGTAGTTTTGCTGCTGTTACAGGAAAATTCGGAGCTACAAGGGATTTTTTCAACCTACCCAATCGCTAGCTAAGAATTTTGGAAAGAAAAAAATACACTCACTAGCATGGTGTCTTACTACAATTGAAGGGAAATTAGAGGTGAGCTGCTCCGTTTATTCTGCACCTGACTCTGCCAGGCAGCTGTACATCGGCGTAGTGCTCCTATTGCAAACACCTTGGACATACGATGAGAGATGACATCGACCAGCAGATGGTGTCTGCTGTGCCGCTGCTGCTCGAATCCTTTTTTTTTACCCTAAATGTCCAAGCATGTTAGCTCAATGGCTGGCGTAAAAGAATGAGGATAACCAGTAGAACGGCCGAATCAACGAAGGTCCTCCCGTGGATGCGATGCTACGTACTGAACTGTGCTTGACCAGCTGCTTGTGCTGGTATCAATGGACTGGGATTTAACTGCTGACCACTAATCACTAATGCATTCGTATACGTATTTTTTGGCAAACATCTATGCTAAACAGAGCAAGGAAAAAGAAAGGGAGAAATAATAAAAGCTACTAATACAGGCAACAGAGCAAAGCATGCTACAGAGGAGAGCAAACGGTAGCGACTCTGGCATTTGACATACCTCAAAGCATAGATTTTTTAGGTGTTGATCCTCCTTGTCTCAAGGGTACTAATGGAGCATGCTTGATTCTGGGAAGCTTCTGCTGGATTCCTGCAAATGGCAGTGCAAATCAATTCAAGAAATGCACACCGAGGTGCAAATCGCAGTGCAAATCGTAGGGAGCCGACGCGCCGGCGTCCATGCTCACCGAGGGGAGGGTCAAGTGGATATTGAAGGCCTTAATCCGGTGGCTGTGGCGTAGAAGATCCACAGGCGGTGGCCGGCGACGATAGCTCCGGTGGCGTGGAGGCGGAGGGCGCCGGTGCAGGAAGAAGCCCGGGGTCGCTGAGGGCGGAGGGCGGTGGTGGGCGGCACAGTTATACGAGGCGGAGGGCGGAGGGCGTTGGTCGACGGCGCGGTAAGGAGGCGGAGGGCGGCGACACGGTAAGAAGGCTGGGAGTGGGTGGAGGGCCGGCGACGGCGCACCAAGATGGCGCGGAGAGCGGGTGGAGGGCGGAGGGTGGTGGTCGGGGGCGCGGTGCAGAGGCGGAGGCGGAGCTTCGCAGGCGCGGAGAGTGGCCGGAGGGCAGGCGGCGGCGCCGGAAGAGTGAAAAAATTGGGGATTTTTCTTCTAGGGATTTGGATTCTGTATGCTACTCAGTCACGGCTAGCGCCAGTACTCGCCCTAACTCTAATATTTTCGCTCTGCCCGCGCGTTATGTCCGCAACCCGCACCAAAAAAAATTCGCTACCTAGTGTGTAGATGTGTCGGCAGTTCCATCTGCCGGGAAAGACTTTCACTGGCAGTCTACCTGCCTCCGTATATTGATACTATAGGTGGCAGTTCATAGCCGGGACAAAAATATTTTTGCCGGCTGATTAACTATCCTCCCGACTTTTTGCCGGCAGTTAAATTGCCCTCTAAAATCGATTTTTGCCGGCTATTCTTTGCCCCCAAATTTGGCCCGTGGTGTAGTGTATAGGGCCGTGTTAGGAAGAAAATCTCTCCTATCTAAAAGAACAAATTTGTTCCTTCAACCGTCCACGAACGAATCCTGCCGTCAAGCCTGCCGCTTCCTCTCGTCAAGCCTCCCGGTTATGTGGTCAAATCCTAATTATGATCCCGTAATTATCTCGAGAAAATCACGCGCAAACCGCTCTGTCCAGCGTCCTCTCTCTCATCCTCCAGTACCTGTTCCACCATCAGCGCGTTCAAGATCCCAGACCCGACTCCTCCGCCGCTGCCGCCTATGCCCTCCATAACTGGACTTCTGGGACCCTTCGCGCCGATTGGGAAGCCGCCACCGTCGCCAACTAAGGCCCCAACCAAGTGCGCCCAGTCCCTTTCC
The DNA here is from genome assembly GCA_028641055.1 of Alopecurus myosuroides. Classification (NCBI taxonomy): domain Eukaryota; kingdom Viridiplantae; phylum Streptophyta; class Magnoliopsida; order Poales; family Poaceae; genus Alopecurus; species Alopecurus myosuroides. Next base: position 213,218,837 of record CM054063.1, on the reverse strand, counting down.
GCCACTGTCGCCTACGGAACCCCCCAAGCCGCCGCGCCACCTGCACTCAGACCCGGCCCCATTCTTCGTCACCGCCCTGGAGCTCATCGTGGTGACCTCGCCAAGATCGCCATCAAGCTGGACAAGGAAACATCGGCACCCACGTTTCAAAGATGTCCATATGGCCTACAGCGAGGTCACCATTACCAGCCGCCGGAAATGAGGTTTGCATTTATTGTCCCTGCAGCCTAGATATCCCGCCAAGTCTTCCAACCCCTCCCTCGATTGGATCCCTGCCGGTTCTCCTTCAATCGTACCTTGCCCAGCACCGAACAAACAATTATCACATTGAGAGATAGAAGTTTGATGTCATCCATTTTTTTTTGTTCTCCATTGATTCTAAGGGTGACCCATCATATTTGTTTCTGTCTCCGTAAAAGATTGGATGAGTTATTTGTTTGGTTGATTTCCTTGGATGGCGTGTTTTTTTTTTTGCTGCAGGACATGGAATTCAGACATTAGATTAGTTTCAGTTTATTTAACAGCTGGGTCAAGCGTCTCCTTGGATGCCATATGCGCCACAATGCATAGGCTGCAACCCCAAGCAGTCTTAAGTGTTTCCTTGGATGACATTCGATCTGACATCCAATTATATAACCAAGCTAGGAGCTGATTATCCTGGCGTTTTGTCCATTGAAATATCGTATAGGACTTGCTGAACAGCGATTTCTGGTTGGGCTGATCCATTTTGGTTTACCAGAAACTTATTGCAAGTCGTGAAAGTACTGGACAATGTTGTCGGTTCAAACAGATTTAGAGGTAAGATCTTCCATTCTTTCTAAGATTTTCCTATACTTCTGTTTACCACTGTTTATTATGCAAGTTAGAGGCTAATTTGGTCGTCTCAATAGCATCACTAAGCTATGACAATATGGTCCGGGAAAAAGTGTAAATTATTACTTCTGTCTTGGGCCATACTGTTTTCTGGAAGTTCGTTTTTTTCATCATACACAAAAGACCGACTTTATGGATTTGGGTGGAAAAGATCGGAGCCCGTGGTCTGATGTTGCCATTCACCATCCTGACTTCTTTGATTTACTTTCTGCTAATTTGCGACAACCAATTATTGCCAGTGTCTTGGTGAAGTGTAGATGGGAGCATCTCAAAACGCTGTGTATTTTTTCTCTGGTCTGATGCATAGAATGTTTGATACACTATTAAATTTCACGAGGTGGGCACTTCCCGTTTGAATTGGCATCTAGCGGTTAGAGCCTATCTTTTTCTTTATGTATTGATGCAAACATGATTTCACTTCCGACTGTATATATAGCTGAATAATCGGTTAAATCCCATCTATGCTTGAATTAGCTTGCTTCCTTCCATACAACTTTTTAGTCTCAGTATTCTTAATCTCCTATGTGTGCAAATTTTTATATACAAGAAAATTGTTTTCCTCTATTTTATTATTCCAATTGGATGTCCGGATTCTGCAGAAGGACGCGTGAAATCTATTCTGGGCGCGAGGACACGATGCGACTGATCCATGTGAGTTGCCTTCACCTTGCTTCATGTACACCACATTGTTAATGATGCATTTGTTCGTATGGATTAGTGGTTCTTTGCACATTTTCATCTAGGCATACAAGTAAAACGGGGTGAGACTTTGCTCGTCTATGTCTTCTGCGACGCTGCTAGCTGTGCAGGAATCGAAGAAGCTGGACAGTGGCCAGCCGGAGACATACTCCATTGTGATCCTGATGAATTGTCTATCAGTTTCTTGAACAAGCTTTGGATGATCATAAAGTTGGTGAGTCCTTCAAGCAAGCAACCAGAACTAGAAGCATGTGTCGTAGTATTCTGCAGTTTGAGCTTGACACATCTCAACAGCTGCAGGTTACTTCTACTCTGATATCACCAACACACACAAGATACATGGACATCGGCGACCTGAACTTCCTCATGTTCCGGGCCATTGAACCCCCCCCCCCCCCCACCCCTCTGTCTATGGCCTCGGCGCTCTTAACAAATATCTTCTGTATGTTTGAGGAACCAGTGACCCACGAGGTCACGACACGTCTAATCTACAGAGCAAAGCTGCTGTTGAGGACTATGCCTGCTGTGCCACCGTGTATGGCATTGGTCCGTCGATCTGCGTGTTCTACTCTATCAAGGTCAGTTTGGTTTTGGTCATGACGGTGTGCTTTGCACCACTTTTTTTTCCTAATACAAATAACACAAATTTCAATGATTGATAGAGAAAAAGGTTCAATTTTGAGTTTACACCGGGTCTAACCAATTTTCTCCTCTACTCTCACAGCCAAAGTGAACGATGTCCTATATCAGTGTGCTGTACGCAATCCATTCCATGCATGATGGTTATCATTTGGTAAAATAACCACCCGTATGCTAGGGTTAACACCTATGGCTAAGTATATTTTCTGCAACCTTTGTTTGACCAATGTTTTCTGACTCACTCTCCGGTTACAGGTGTTACATCTTCTTGACAAGGCTTGAGATAGTGTTGTGCTTGTGGACACATTTGTATAGCACAATTTGTATCCTATTTTGCTAAACTGTTTGAACAAGGGTATTCTTCTTATCACAAACTACATTTGGCAAGCCATATGTCCCATGACATGCACTCTGCTTGGATAGATTATATACTAATTATGTTTGCTTTCTGTAGTGATGAAGAGATCCCGACAATTACTTTGGATGCCATAAAGCGTGTAGCAGAAATTCCGAAAGGAATTTTGAGTATAATATTTGTTCTCATGTTCCTCTGTGGATGTATGCTAAAATAATATCTTTCAGGATATCATATTTCCACCAGATGGTCAAGCATCTTTGCAACTTGATAAAGTGTCAGCTCATTCATACTCAAAGGTATAGTTTCCAAAATCCGCCATTATTAAGTCATTTTTGTGGAACACTCGATACCTAACCGCGTTTGGCTGATGGTAGTGTACATATGCATACATGTAGTAATGACTAAAGTAGTTCACTTAACTGTGTTGTTAATACTGTCAGACTTGAGTTACTCCGAGCGTGTGCAGTCAGCTGACCGGCTGCAGTGGGTCTCACTGCCGGGCAGCGAGAACCAATAGGGCGGCGCGTGAGGTGGATGGGAATGGTGCCAGCGCCTCAAAATTAGACCGGAAGGAGCGAGACCCCTTGGATGGATACTTGGATAGAGTTAGTATAGGGATGTTGGGATATTTTTTTAATTGGTCCAGGCCTGTTGAGGAATATGACAAGGTCTTTTTAGTATTTCAGGTTGTATGGTTTATTCAGGTAGTGATAAATGAAACTTGAATTTAGACCTAAAAATCGAAGGAACCAAATGACCCTAAAAACTAAGGAAACCAAATTTGAAATCCGAAAGCATTGAATCTGAATCCAGGTTGTATGTTTGGGTATACCACCACGGTTGCTTAATCCTTTGCACAGTAGTTTTCTAGAAGCTTCAAAAGGGCAGCAAAAATCTTGGAGGCACTCACCATTTTAACTTCTATACTACATGACATACTGATTACTGCTGAGCGTGTACTGTAACTGAAATCTATGGTGATCACCAGGTGGTCTAGAGTGCCCACCTGCTGTACACCTTGGTCACTTGGTGTGGTAATTTTCACCTAATGTCCCTCACCTTGGTCACTTGTTGTAAGTTTCACGTGATGTAGCTCTTATCTGTCAGTATTATTTTTATTCTATTGCAGTATGTTTGCTAATGTTCTCATTTTTTTCCGATAAAGGGAATATATTAATATCAGAAAGATACCAATTAAACCTAAGCCTCTCTTTTCTCTGTTCTTCTTTTTTCTTTTTGGCTGATGTTCTCATATAAAATTCATTGGCAACTTCACATCTCTTCCGGTATCTCTGTAATGTATGTCCACCTATTCTTGTCGTGTGTTCTTCGCTTCCATTTTTTATTCATGCAGTCATATTTGATTCACATGATATGACATGGACCAGAGCTTTTTGCCCATAGCTCACCAAGTACACCTTTACCGAAATATAGCGGATCCAAATGGTGGAATATACTTATTTGCTATACAAGGATAGTTTCTGTGCGTTCATTCCACGTTGTGATGCTACCTTAAGATTTTGTAAAGTTTTATTAGATTAGGAGATCAATCATGACATAGCCTGTACATAATCGTCCTGATATTCAACTTCACATTCTCAATTGCTAAGTTTAGATGTGAGAAGATCAGGCAATAAATCATGAAATAGCACATTTTTAGATTTTTTTTTGACTGGTAGTAAATTTGATGCATGTGCAAATATTTGAGATATTGAAGTCTGTGGCATAGCAAGACGAGTTGGTGCAGATTGACGGTAAATAGTTGAGTTGTAGAAGCTCATGACCTCATGATTTTAATTTTCGCCTATGACTTGGATCTGTGAGTGTCTATGTTTTATGAGATTTTTTTTCGTTTTTTGTATAACCAGAGTTGTCGTAGTAGTATCTTGAGTAAAGGAATAGTGTCAGTGCAATGACTATTTGAATGGCGTAATTTAAAAAAAAGAATGTATCGCAAAACATGAACAACATGCGGACAGGCTTAATTTTTTGCTAGAAATAATGTATTTGCAAACCAGTGTGCATCCAAACAAAATTGGTGGCGCAATGGTGAAAGGAGTGAATTTCAGCGGCTGGTGGGACAGGATAAGGGATGGCAGATACATCATTGTCATGCATTTGCGATTATGTGTTTTGAGAGAGGGAGACGGAGGGAATGAGTGCAATATGAAATAAAAGTATGTCCTTCAGTTTGTAATGGCAAAGAATATGGAGTGTGATCATGTGGTTTGAGTAACCCAAATTTCAAGATCTTGTAGATGCTGCCGTCGAAAATTGTTTGATTAAAAAGGTACCTTTATTCATGTGCAATAAATTTACATGTTTGACAGGACAAGAAATTAAAATCCCGTAGCAACGCACGGGCATTCAACTAGTGAACTTAAAGTGTCAAATAGGGAAGAAATCTATTTTTAGGGCCAAATAGGGAACAACATTTTAACTAAGGATCAAATAAGGAATTCTCTCAGATAACTACGGTTTTGTTTACTTCATGAATAGGTTTATTTATATTTTGTTAAATTTGATCTACTGGTTTAATTCCATGTGTGTTTTAGACCACGACTAAACATTTTCTAAAAAACTAACAATATATTTTACTTTTGCATCTCATTTTTGTAGGATATTCGTGACCACAACATGTGTAAGGCATTGAAGACCGCTTCGGTTTTTAAATTCCATTTCACCTATCGGATTTTCTCATAGCTTAAGGACTCGCCGATTATCAACAAACCGGATGCAGCGTCATGTATAAATATTAAACCTACTAGACTTGGAACTGCTAAGTACTAGCTATACGGTGAGTAGTATGAAGCCTCCCATTTCTCTAAGGTTTTGATCAAACTGCAATTTCGGATGGATCAATACCATCAGTTGGTGAATGCTTCATATCCGATGAATCCTTGCTGAGGTGGCTCTTGAGCGTGCACAATTGCCCCTAAATAAATAGTTCATCTCACTGACCTTTTCTGTTGTGAATTCAAGGATAATTTATCATACTAATACGGAATATAGAATGAATGATGTGTTTACAAAATTCACTAAGACGTGCGTGCACGTGCAAACCTATTAGTAGCCAGTAAAACAGTGACATGTCATGTATAGTAACCCTATAGCCAACATAAATTCAAAAAAAAACTATAGCAAACATGTATAATAATCTTTAGGGTCATTTATCGAATTGCCCACAGAGGGTCACTTGTACTCAGTTTTACCCCTAGTGCCGAATCGACCTCAGTTTTGCCCCTAGTCCGTGCGCAACTACTATGGAGAGGCTGGAACGGTAAGTTTGGAGTCGTGTCCGTTAGTCGAAGTGGGCCCGGAGGAGTCAGTCTCCGTTTGGCGAAGTGGGACCGCGTGGGACTGCCAGTTCGCTGAAACCGTCCGGAGCTTACAGGTGGGACTGGGCAGTTGGTTGACTAATCTGAATAGTCCACACCCGAGCTTCCCACAACCGTCGTGCACTGCCGCCCAATTTAGTTGCCCCGCCGTCGTGCGCTGCCGCTCTCGCCGCCGCCACCTCCGCACCAGCACCTGCTGCGCCACGAGCACCTGCGGCACCACCACCACCTGCGGCACCACCACCACCTGCTCCGCCGCCACCTTCCTCAGCCAGCGCGCCACCGCCACCTGTGTCGCCACCTGTGTCGCAGACAGCAGCACGCATTTGCGCCGCCAGCACCACCTGCACCACCTGCACCGCCGCGGCCGTTCCGCGTGGCCACCTGCTTCACCGCCGGGGCCGTCCTGCGACGCCGCTGGTGGGGCGCTCGTTCCACCACTCTGCCCGCCACCTGCTCGACGAAATGGATAGGAATGAAATGGAGAGCGGCCGCGCCGTGGGGCCGGAGACACGCCGCGTCCACGATTGGGTTCCCACTTGGTAAGTACTGAGCTTTGAATTATCGATTAGACACGGATGCCATTGATTTGCAGCTGATTGCGTCTCTGTTTTCGTGGGTTAGGATGGAGTTGCGGTTTGCTTTCTCGGTGCACGTTAGAAGGGAGCGATACATCGTCGATGCAGACAGTAAGAAGAAATACCAAGGAGGTTTCAATTATTCGGTCCCAGTGGATTGTAACTGGAGTTTCAGACAATTTGGGGAGATAGTTTGCAGCCCATATCCTTGGGGTTTGCATGATGAAGTGGAATTTAGATACTTTGATGGGGGAAAAGATTGGATCAAAATTAGTAATGATGAAGAGCTCGCTACCATGTTTGCTAAGCATAAGGAGGCAGAGAATTTTAATGTGAAGCTGCAAAATGATGTGGTTGTGCCGGCAGTTGTGGCGGGTTCATCTTTTGTGGCAGGACCATCACGTCGTACTGCCAACTCCAGCCAGAACAGTTCAAAACCAGCTCGACGTGGTGGCTCGACAAGTGTGGGCACTGGGAAAAGGGTTCAAGTCGCTGTGGAGGAGGATGCCTGCATGTCTGCGGATGATGAAGAGAGGCTATATCCTGATGTTATTAGGAATTTAAGACAGACACAGACACCTCAGGTTGAAATCCAATATCAGTCTGATAGTGACAATGACGAAGAGGAAGACAGGACACCTGTTGAATGGAACCCTGAGAACCCTCTTATGGAAGAAGGTTGCATTTTTTCTTCCATGGCTGAGTGTAGAAATGCACTTGTGACGTACTGCATGAAGGTAGAACGTGCCTTTGTAGTTGACAAGAGCGATAAAAGGCGCTACACCGTGCACTGTGTGTCTGAAAATTGTCAATGGAGGCTGCACGCATCTAAAATGCGGGGCAGCAGCAATGTTCAGGTAAAAGTGAACCCTTTTCCCCACACATGCGAAGAATCAACCCTTAGGAAGCAAACAATCAGCAGAGCCAAGTCAAGATGGGTGGCGGATGAAGTAAAAAGATGGGTGGCAGAAAACCATCAAGTGAGTGCAAAGCAATTGCAGAAAAACATGAAAGACAAGTTCAAGATAGATTTACCATACATGAGGGTGTTCACTGGTAAAAACAAAGAATTGGAATCTATCCATGGTAACTGGAATGAAAGTTTTCAGTTGTTGTATGCATTCAAAGCTGAAGTGGAGAGGGCAAGCCCAGGCAGTGTTGTTGAAATTGATCACCACGCCATGGATTACACATTGAAGAAAGTGACAAGGACCAAGCAATGCTTTAGGAGGGTTTTTGTGTGCTTTGAAGCTTGCAAAATGGGTTTTTTGGTAGGCTGCAGGCCTTATTTGGCTATTGATGCTACTTTTCTCACAGGGAGGTTTAAAGGCCAGCTAGTAGCAGCTTGTGCAGTTGATGCACACAGTTTTGTTTTTCCAGTTGCCTACGGTGTGCTGGAGACAGAGTCCGAGGAGAGCTGGACATGGTTTTTGCAGAATCTGCGCCGGGCTATTGGACATCCCAATGGATTGGTAATCCACACAGATGCATGCAAAGGTTTAGAAGTGGCCGTGGATAATGTGTTCCCAGGAGTAGAGCACAGGGAATGTATGCGTCACCTTGCTGCAAATTTTGTGAAGAAATTCAAAGGAAAGTTTTATACCGATCATTTATGGCCTGCATCTTTGACTTGCAGTGTCAGGAAGCACAACTACCACATGAGGCAGTTGTACACAAAAGAGAAAGTGAAGGAATACTTGGAAACACACCACTCGAAGCTATGGTCTAGAAGCCAATTCAGTGAATTGAGCAAAGTTGACTATGTGCACAATAATCTTGCAGAATCTTTCAACTCAACGATCCGGAAACATAAGGATCTTTATTTGGCTGATTTGCTTGACAAGATAAGGATAGAATACGCCGAGAAATTTCATTTCCGTCTTGAAATAGCTAATGCAAAATTCATGGGCCACATTATTATCCCGAATGTGATGAAGGCGTTGAAGCAGAAAACTGTGGGCTTGACTATGAACATGAGATTTGTCTCGGATACCAAATCAGAGGTATCATTCTTTGATAAAAGTAACAAAGAATGGAGATATCCAGTGGATTTAGAAGCGAAAACTTGCAGTTGTAGGCAATGGCAGATAACTGGTTTGCCATGCATTCATGCCTTGTTTTTCATCACTTCTCTCACAGGTCCAGCAGGGGATATACAGCAGTATGTCCATGATTACTACTCTGTAGCAATGTTCAGAGCCACATATGCACATGCCTTGCCTGCTTTGGAGGGAAAACAGCAGTGGGATAGAGTGGACCCTGGATTCAAACTTTGTGCTCCGGTTCTGAAGAGAGCTGCAGGTAGACCGAGGAAGAGTCGACACCGACGTCGCAGTGAAGGTGGAGGTGGAGCGAGGGTGCGTAAGTGCACAAGGTGTGGTGGGACCGGTCATTTCGGCAAATATTGTGATAACGCAGTCGATCCAGGGTTTGGAGAGAGTATGCCTGATGAAACTGATGGTCAGCAGCCGGATGTAGCATTTGAAAATGATGTTCAGCAGTCAAGTGATTCAGATGATGCTCCAGAACAACAAAATGATGATCAAGTACATGATCCTCCAGATGCTCCAGCTGCTCCAGCTGATTATTCATATGATGATCAAGTCCATGATGCTCCAGATGCTCCAGCTGATGATTCATATGATGATCAAGGATATGATGCTCCAGATGCTCCAGCTGATGATTCATATGATGCTCCAGATGCTCCAGATGCTCCAGCTGATCCGCTGGATGCTCCATTGGATGATTCTGCCATGATCTCATAAGTTTCATTGGATGCTCCATTGGATGATTTTGCCATGGACACACAAGTTTCAGTAGATGCTCCATTGGATGATTCTGCCATGGACACACAAGTTTCAGTAGATGCTCCATTGGATGATTCTGCCATGATGTCACCAGTTACAAGCTTAGATGGGTATGTAAATCCTGCCATGATCTCACCAGTTTTCATTTTTCATTTTATTTTTTATTTATTTATCATGATCCTTTATGTTTTGTACAGATCTGGTGTAGTTTCAAAGAAGAAAGCCAAGGTACCGACTACCAAGAGGAGAAGACCAGAAGCTGTGAGCAAGATGAGCACAAGGAGCAAAGCGCCACCAAAACAGCCAAGGATCACAAAGAAGCCCCGACGCTATTTGGACTAAGTTGGTGTTGTATTTCTGTTGAATAATGTTGTATTTATGTTGACTGGTGATGTATCTAAGTTAGAACATAGTTGGATGATGTTTGAATAATGTTGGATGATGTTGAACCAAGTCGTTTCAAATTTTTAGGAAATTTCATGAAAAAATCTACATTTTTAAAATTATCCAAATAAATTTGAGGAGCAACTATAACAACATGGTGCGTTGGATTCATGTCATTTTGATTTTTTTTGAATTATTTATGCTCATTTGAAACCATCGATGTGGTCTCATGAGAAATGTGCTTCAAATGAGGTGCGAAGCTAGGGTAAACACCCCCGTTTGTAATTTCATGAAAAATTCTATCTTGTCAAAATTATCCAAATAAATTTGAGGAGCAACTATATCGCAAATAACAACATGGTGCGTTGGATTCATGTCATTTTGATTTTTTTTGAATTATTTATGCTCATTTGAAACCATCGCTATATTCTCATGAGAAATGTGCTTCAAATGAGGTGTGAAGCTAGGGTAAACACCCCCATTTGTGCTTCAACAATTTTTGGCATCTCGTCTACATCAGCCAAATTAATTTCCTACACAACTATTGTACATATATAGTGTAAATCTGAAGTTTCCTTATGTTTTCAATAATTCTTTTTTTTTTAATATTTTATTTAAATAACATGGTTTAATAGAAAATTCATATATAAAACAGATAAAAATCATCGCTCTAGTAAATATGAAGTTTCATTATGTTTTGAATAAGGGTATTCTTCTATTTTTTTTATTTAAATAACAAGGTTTAATACTTAACAGCAAAGAAATCATATGTAGAACATATAGAAACCATCCATCCATGTGGCCAACGGACCAACCAATCAGAGCGCAGGACGAGCGTCTCGCGGATCGCTGTGACTGCGAGCGTATCCGTCCGATGCACGATTCCTTCTAGAAGGCGTCGATCCAACAGCCCAGGTCGAATCTCTGTGTTTCCTTCTAGAAGCTTTTCGGCTGGTCAAACAGAGGGTTGACCAAGCTTGAAATGAGCATAAATAATTAAAAAAAAATCGAAAAAATATATTGGCGACGCACATAGTAGTGTTATGTCATATAGTAACGAGAAAAAAATATAAACCTGTCTTATAAAGAATGGAACGAAAAAACCTTGTGTAACATATGATATCTTGAACAGTCTAGTAGAGAGTTCAAGATAATGAGATGAGTTTCAAACCTTTTGAACTCAAATAAGGTCAAAATCTCACCAAAGCTTCATTTTGGTGTGACTAAGAAAGATCCAAAGTTATTTTTTCATTTTGATGTTTTAAACTTGTTTTATTTACGATTTTCGATTAAAACCATTATTATTCAAAAGAAAATAAATAATACGAATATTCATCCAATAAATTTTTGGGCTTAGGAATTGCATTATATAGGTCTAATACAAGTCTAGTAAAAATATAAATAGGATTTATAAACATTAGAACGAAATCCATCACTAAAATGAGATTCCTCGAATACACGACTAGAGATTTCAAAGAATAAGAGGTGGAAACATTGTGAATCTTCCGAAGAGGTGGGTTCTACCTTTTTGTTTTGTGTTCCTATGGGCTATCCTAGCACAACCAAGCAAATAGTTCCACATTGCTACCCCCTTTCGACGCTGTTACCGCGTGTTTCCGTATAAGTCCGGTATTTCTCCAGCGGGGCTAGGGTTTCACCGGGAGGGGGGCTACGGAGCGTATGGATCCCAACACAAGCTAGGGGGTGCCATACCATGTTAGTATAGGTGTGTTGTGTGCTTTGTATGTCCAAGATTGCTCTCTGGGGTGTGACCCGGCTTCACCGGCATCCACTTCTCTCTCGTAGGCGATTACAGGGTGAAACTCCCGTATCGGACCAAACACCGTGAATCTTCCGAAGAGGTGGGTTCTACCTTTTTTTTTTGTTCCTATGGGCTATCCTAGCACAACCAAGCAAATAGTTCCACATTGCTACCCCCTTTCGACGCTGTTACCGCGTGTTTCCGTATAAGTCCGGTATTTCTCCAGCGGGGCTAGGGTTTCACCGGGAGGGGGGCTACGGAGCGTATGGATCCCAACACAAGCTAGGGGGTGCCATACCATGTTAGTATAGGTGTGTTGTGTGCTTTGTATGTCCAAGATTGCTCTCTGGGGTGTGACCCGGCTTCACCGGCATCCACTTCTCTCTCGTAGGCGATTACAGGGTGAAACTCCCGTATCGGACCAAACACCGTGAATCTTCCGAAGAGGTGGGTTCTACCTTTTTTTTGTGTTCCTATGGGCTATCCTAGCACAACCAAGCAAATAGGTCCACATTGCTACCCCCTTTCGACGCTGTTACCGCGTGTTTCCGTATAAGTCTGGTATTTCTCCAGCGGGGCTAGGGTTTCACCGGGAGGGGGGCTACGGAGCGTATGGATCCCAACACAAGCTAGGGGGTGCCATACCATGTTAGTATAGGTGTGTTGTGTGCTTTGTATGTCCAAGATTGCTCTCTGGGGTGTGACCCGGCTTCACCGGCATCCACTTCTCTCTCGTAGGCGATTACAGGGTGAAACTCCCGTATCGGACCAAACACCGTGAATCTTCCGAAGAGGTGGGTTCTACCTTTTTGTTTTGTGTTCCTATGGGCTATCCTAGCACAACCAAGCAAATAGGTCCACATTGCTACCCCCTTTCGACGCTGTTACCGCGTGTTTCCGTATAAGTCCGGTATTTCTCCAGCGGGGCTAGGGTTTCACCGGGAGGGGGGCTACGGAGCGTATGGATCCCAACACAAGCTAGGGGGTGCCATACCATGTTAGTATAGGTGTGTTGTGTGCTTTTTATGTCCAAGATTGCTCTCTGGGGTGTGACCCGGCTTCACCGGCATCCGCTTCTCTCTCGTAGGCGATTACAGGGTGAAACTCCCGTATCGGACCAAACACCGTGAATCTTCCGAAGAGGTGGGTTCTACCTTTTTGTTTTGTGTTCCTATGGGCTATCCTAGCACAACCAAGCAAATAGTTCCACATTGCTACCCCCTTTCGACGTTGTTACCGCGTGTTTCCGTATAAGTCCGGTATTTCTCCAGCGGGGCTAGGGTTTCACCGGGAGGGGGGCTACGGAGCGTATGGATCCCAACACAAGCTAGGGGGTGCCATACCATGTTAGTATAGGTGTGTTGTGTGCTTTGTATGTCCAAGATTGCTCTCTGGGGTGTGACCCGGCTTCACCGGCATCCACTTCTCTCTCGTAGGCGATTACAGGGTGAAACTCCCGTATCGGACCAAACACCGTGAATCTTCCGAAGAGGTGGGTTCTACCTTTTTGTTTTGTGTTCCTATGGGCTATCCTAGCACAACCAAGCAAATAGTTCCACATTGCTACCCCCTTTCGACGCTGTTACCGCGTGTTTCCGTATAAGTCCGGTATTTCTCCAGCGGGGCTAGGGTTTCACCGGGAGGGGGGCTACGGAGCGTATGGATCCCAACACAAGCTAGGGGGTGCCATACCATGTTAGTATAGGTGTGTTGTGTGCTTTGTATGTCCAAGATTTCTCTCTGGGGTGTGACCCGGCTTCACCGGCATCCACTTCTCTCTCGTAGGCGATTACAGGGTGAAACTCCCGTATCGGACCAAACACCGTGAATCTTCCGAAGAGGTGGGTTCTACCTTTTTGTTTTGTGTTCCTATGGGATATCCTAGCACAACCAAGCAAATAGTTCCACATTGCTACCCCCTTTCGACGTTGTTACCGCGTGTTTCCGTATAAGTCCGGTATTTCTCCAGCGGGGTTAGGGTTTCACCGGGAGGGGGGCTACGGAGCGAATGGATCCCAACACAAGCTAGGGGGTCAACGCACTGTACCAACTATCTCTAAAAATATCTAGAAATGACATGGCCGCGTAGTGCAGACACCACCCGTCTAGACTATTGTACATGCACTAAAAACAGAGGGAACCCGATCCTCTTACTTTGCCCACCTTATGTTCTCTGACTTTCTCCCATGACACGTGGGTCCGATGTGTGATGGGCTCCATTTGTCAGTGACCTAAAGTCAGAGGATCGCGTCTCAGCGTCTGCAGGCCGTTGCTGCCGTAGTTTGCATGCATGGACTCTATCTGCACCGTTCCTTACGATCAAACGGTCGAAAATGACGCAGGTGCATGGACGTGGTGTTTTGGCTCAATGTAACAACGGAGACTGTCTACTAGGGCCCCGTTCACCAGCCCGGTGCATGCACGCCTCGTTTTTTCAGAGTAAACAACACGTGGCAGAAGAAGAAAAGATCGAGTGAACGTCGAGTCGCATTTGCAGCAGCCCTGCACGCCTCCTTTCAGAAACACAAGTCGCGTCGCATTTGCAGCGACGCAGCCCTCCACGCCTAGTTTTCTATAAGATACGCATCAATGCATATGCAGCGAGGCAGGATTTGGCGTGTGACTTTGGATTTCTTATCTTCACCTCTTGAATACACGCATGCAACGTCAAATCATTTTGACTCCCTAAGCGCTCAGTCCTACACCTAGGCCTGTTCTACCACCGCATTGACCATGCATCGACTGTACTTTCTACACTGCATCCTACGTTTCACACAGTTTGCTTCGTCTACCCCAATAAATTCACGTCTCATCGTGTCTTTAAATAGCCCGTTTCTCCTCCTCCATCTTCTCATCACTCTCCAGCCTCTTTGCCTTCTCATCTCCCTTCAAGCCCCGAGCACCATGTCTTCCTACTCTCTCCCCTCAAGCCCCGAGTCCGTCTCCAACGAGGACAACCACCCCAAGGCTCGGCCTTGGTACGAGCCCGACTGGACGCCGGAGGAGACGGGACTCGTGCCCGTCGAATCTCCCAAACGGGAGCGATCGCCGTCGACCGACGTCCCCGACAGCGACGAGCCCGCCGCCGACGCCGACAACCTCTCCCCCAAGACGAAGAACCGCCTCCTCAACAAAGAGGAGCGGCTGGAGAAGAAAGAGATCGAGAAGGAGGAGAAGAAGGAGGAGGAGAGGGAGGACAAGGCTCTCCGGGCCCGCATCAAGAGGGCCCGTGAGAACGACGTGGAGAGGTGGCAGGAGGCGAACCGCCGCGCCCGGATCGACGACGAGATCAAGATCAGGGCGGCGGAGTGGAAGAAGTAGGCCAACCGCCGGCGGTTGGCCGGATGGCCGGAAGGGCGCCCGCATGCATGCAGCGGGCGGTTAGGGTTTAGGGCTAGCTAGGCCCCTTTTTTTTTTAGTAGATGTAATGTCCGACGGGCCCCACTGAATATATGTAAAGTGGGGCCAATATTATCCATATATATAATATCCACTGTTTAATTATGTTTGCCAATTAATTTATTTTTAAATTCTATTTGCCCAAATAAAGTCAATGTTTAAATTATATTTGTCCCCCCGTTTAAATTATATTTGTCCGAATGTTTAAATTATATTTGTCCAGTTGATTAAATTATATTTGTCCAAAATTATAAATTTATTTTTGTCCAAATGTTTAAATTATATTTGTCCAATGTTTAAATTATTTTTGTCCACTGTTTGTCCGTGCTAGTAAACGTTGGGCCTCATTTAACATTGGGCCTGTCTTGGTTTTAGATGGGCCTACCATTTTATCCTGAACTGAACCTGAACTAGACTGAACACTGAACCTGTACATACGAACACTGAAACTGAACTGAACACTGAAAACTGAACTGAACTGAAAACGAACTGAAACAAACCAAATCAGGGCTGGATTCCTGACGCATTTATTCCAAGTCTTAGCCATACTCAAATTGACCATGTCAAGCTAACGACAACACTAACTACATTATTTTTGACTCACGATCTTCAAATACACAATTCCAAGAACAATTGCACATAAATAAAAAAATGCAGTCATCATATTGCTCTGCTTCTTTAGACCGACAAGCGTCTCCATCTGTTTTGCCATCTTCTTGAACTCGTCAATCTGCACCCCATTATGCACCGTAGCAGATCCCAATTGCTCCTTTTTTTTGTCCTCCTTTTGAATCCTCTTTATGTAGTCCTCAAGCCACTCGAAATGGTCACATGGAAGAAGATCCTGCAAATGCGAAAACCCAAATCGGATGAAAACCCAAATCGGCTGAAAATTGAGGAAAAAAAAACGAAATTGACAGGGGGGAACACAGATCTCACCTCCCCAAGCTGTTCTTTGCTCCCGCATTTCACATATTCACGCCCGCGGTTGCCGTTCTTGTCGCTTTCGGTGACCCGCCGCTGCAGGGACGCCGTCCGTGGGCAGCCAGGGCATCTTCTCAGCGGAACTGGCCCGAAGCGCGGCCATCTAGAGGGCGATTCGGAAGCAGAGGTCGACGACATGCCGCCGGAGAAGAAGGGGACGCGCTGCCTGAGAAGCTCGGCTGATTTCCTGCTCTCCGCTGCGAGCTCCGCCGCGAGCTCCGCCGCTTTTAAACCGCCGGCCGCAAGCAACGGTCAACCGGTGGGGCCCACAAACCGCGCCAACGGTCAAGAGTTGGGCCCACAAGCTGCGGCAACGCTCAACTGCTGGGGCCCACAGGCCGCGCCAACGGTTCTATGTTGGGTCCCACAGGTCAGGATTCTAACGGGGGGCTGAAAGTAACGGTGGAAGCCGCCAAAGCAATCCTTGCGCACTGACTAGGGGCAAAACTGAGGTCGATTCGGCGCTAGGGGTAAAACTGAGGTCGTGGTGCCAACTGAGGGCACCTTGTTAATTATCCCTAATCTTTAAAATGTGCTACTTTATTAATACGTGGTCCACATGTCACTCTCATACATTGCCTAGGAGCACGTGTTACAGCTAGCTCTTGCATAAGAGCCCGCTTCTATTCTCTCTTGTATTCTCTTTACTCCAACTAAGCACAAAAATGTTATTTAAACTCTTATATCATGTTGATTGTACCTTATTGTACTTACTTTAACCATATAATCCGTAAACACTGAGCGCCACAAAGCGCCAATGCCTCGATTTTTTTTGGTTTTGCATAGTTTTACTCGTGTTGCAGCCTTGCAGGCGGTTGTTTGTATATATAACACATGGATTTTGTCAGTGTGGTGTGTGGAAATCGATCCAAGTGGACCACACAGAAAAAACACCTGCTTTCTCCGTTCCAAAATACATGTATTCTACTAGTAAAACTAGATAATACCTCGTGTGTTGCGGCGGAAATTTAAACGCGAAGGTTGACAAACTTTTGTAGTGGACAGACATGATTCTCTAGAAATATAAACATGATGTATATATGACGCAAGTTTGGAGAAATAGTACATTGGGTGATGCAAATATGCTAATGGTAAATAGTTTTTAGAATTTTCGTTTGATAATAAAAAATAAATACTAATACACTGTTTGTTGTAATAATACCCATTCGCGTAGACTATTCTAATTAGAACTTTCATTCAACATTGATAAGGATTCAACATTATCAAATTAATAAAAAGGGAAAATAGTATATACAATATTATTGGACTTCTTCCCATAAGAAATAATCACAAAATTGTACATACATATTAGCCTGAGTACAAATGTGTAGAAAAAATGTAGCTGAAAATTATTGCTCTGCTCTAGGCAGCTTCCTAGATGATGATCCGCACCAAGACATGAAATTTCAGAACGATTGATTCGTTGCATCTCAAATTCAGGTATATACAAAATGGCAAGAAGGATAATAACATACCTGGTGATCGTATTTGATTATGCAAAACAAAAACTATTTTAAGGAGAATATTAATCGGGAAACGTAATAGCAAGGTAACACAATGACCGACTGGGCACCGGAGTGAACATCATCACGTTGCAATGCTAGACTAAAAAATTAACCTGATGCAATGGCAAGTTACTATTACCATATTCTAACGGCCTTCATCTCTAATACAATCTACCTGGAAGTGTTCAGGTTGCTTGTGAGATGAACAGCAAATGAGAAGGGACAACATAACAACACTTAATTAAAATTCATATATGGAGCAGCAATTAGATAAATCACTGGATTTAAGCGAATAACGTTTTGAGAGCCAATCATACCTGGAAGTATTTAGATTGTATGTTAGACAAACAAAAATAAAAGGGGCAATATAGGCACTTAAAATTCATAGACGGAGCAGCGATTAGAGAGATCACTTGATTTAAGAGAACGGATATTTGGGGTTCCTTTGATTCATAGGATAGAAAAAGTGTAGGAATAGGAAACTTGTAGGATTGGTATGGTATGGCCATATGATTCCTATGAGAAGAGAATTTTCCTTTGATTGTGTGAAGAAATTTTTCCATGAGGTTGGACCTCATGTTCTTTTCCTATAGGATTTGTACTACAAGATTCATATGGGAATATTTACAATGGGGTATGATCCTTTGAATCAAACAAACAATATAGGAAAAATTCCTATAGGATCTAACCCTACAAAAATCATGTGCCATTCCTATGAATCAAAGAGGCCCTTGAGAGCCAGGCGTGTCTGGAAGTATTCAGTTTGCATGTGAAACAAAATAAAAATGAAAAGGGGAAACATATTAGCACTTAAGCTTCATAGACAGAGTAGAGAGTTGAGATATATTTAATTTTTTAGATCAACGATTTGAGAGCATATGATTGTAAGCAGGGGAGGCCGGCAAGGCAGTACCGATACGACATGGAGAGAGATACTTGTTCTGGTTGGTAGCAGCCTTGTTGCAGGGTGCAGAATGTATATGTAGCCACATGAAGCACCACGGAGAAGGGAGAAGGCAACCAACTCATGGGCCGGGAATAGGAATCGGTAGAGAAGATAAAAGGGAGAACGGATATGAAGAGTAGGTGGAACAATAGAGGAGTAAAAAAAAGACGACTGGGTGACGATTTTTGTAGAAAATAAAAGTAATGATTAAAATCTTGTTAATTTGTTGATTTACTGATGTGGTAAGTTAGTGGGGACAAATGAGGTGGCATATATACATGTCAAGAGAATTAGATATTAGGGATGATTACTAAGTTATATAGGATGCCCGTGTGTTGCAACAGGAGCGTGATTTGTACGTACTTAAATTTCGACGTGTTTCGAATCATCATGATTTAATAGGAAGGTCGGAAGCAATGTGCCTACTAATCTATATAGGAAAACATGAGATAAATAATAGAAGTTAAATTATTTCATGCCTTAAAACAACTTGAGAAAATACAACTACCAAATATAAAAAATGATAGTACGAGGATGCAATCGTATTTCCCAACCAATATTGCGAAAACGGACATAGTAAGCAAGATGGATATTCAAAACCCTAATGATATTCACAACCACGAGTCGAGCGATGACTCAGTTTCTAGCATATAATGATCGGAGATGACATACTTTAATCAAACCAATGAGGGTGAACAAGTAGACTGCTAAATTATGCCATTCTAACTACGGGTCATATTATATCTTACGAGAGAGAAAAAATACTTAGAAGTAGCAAAAAAATCTTATTTGAAGCCTTTTAAACTTGAAAAAATTGGACGCATTTGTGGATTATATATTATTATGGTAGCTTCTGGTCCATGTGGAATAATTCTTCTCCATTTCCTTTGGTCGTGTAGTTTCTTGATCTCTGAATTGATCTTATTTTAATGATGTAAGAGAGAGCTATTGAGTATGAAGGAAGGAACAGGTTCTAACTTGACCATGGGATGGATGATTATTTATATATATATGAATCGGTTCACATGCTAACAATGATATTGCAAATTTGCGATATGGTGTAGTGGAGCAGATTGGTGAATGTACCGTGTCCAAGGCCGATAGATAGGGGCATGGATAAGTGGGGCTGCTATATGTGGGGCCCGCATGTAAGGGACCTATACGGATTGGCTGACTTTGTATTCCACAAAGTCAGGTGCATTTGAGTCTCCAACAAGTGGGGCCTGCTATGTGTGGGGCCCGCATGTAAGGGACTCAAATTCAAAGTCAGCCAATCTCATTCGGGTAGACCGGTGGGCGAACGGAAAACGATGTCTCCTAAAGAGGGGAGAATAGTCGACTAAAACTTTTCCGGTTATACCTTGCTAAATGCGGAAATAAACTAGGTGTTTCAATTAACAAGCACACAACTTAAATAATCTAGGGTCAACTAGGTACACCAATAATTTATGCTAAGCAAAACAAGTAACAAGGTGATAGCAAGATAAATAACTTCAAGCACGAAGGCTATCACAATGTAAATTGCACAAGTAAAAAAGCTCGGGCATAGAAATAACCGAGTCACATGGAGACGATGATGTATTCCCGAGTTCCTCCCTTGAGGGGAGTACGTCTCGTTGGAGGACTCTGAGCTCGCCACAAAGGCCTAGTCAATGACACAAAAGCCTCACCATATTCTCCGATGAACCTCGCCACAAAGTCCTAGTTCACCTTCCCCTATGGACAACCTTCGATCGAGGCACGCATACACAATTTAATTGGAGGCTCTCGATGTCACCACAATCTTGAGGCACACATCCAGAACTCAATTGGAGGCTCCCAAGAACACCAAGTTATCTAGGGTCCAAGACCCAAGAGTAGCAAGTCCACAAATCCTCGTGGAGAGAGAAAACTGATGAAAGTGGCAAGAGCACAAGTGCTCAAATCCTTCAGTCTCAAATTCCAACAAAGCAACAAATGCTTATGAGTGAATAAGAGAGGAAGAACAAAGGGGGAGAAACACAAAGAACTCCAAGATCAAGATTTACCAGGTTTCCCTCACTAAGAATGAAGATGGATTGGTGGAAATATAGATCTAGATCTCCTCTCTATTTTACCTCAAAGATATGCAAGAATCATGGGAGGAATGGAGAGAAGGGAAGGCTTTCCAAGGTTAAGAATGGTGGAAAGAGAGGGAAAACATTCGTGCTTGGACAACCTTGCTCTTTGGGAAGAAAGGGACCTTTTATAGGTCCCCACAAAAAAGAGACGTTGCAGGAAAAGTCACACCAGAGACTCCGGGTACTCTCCGGACCCTATACAGTGGGTGACACCATCAAAGAAACCCCTGGAAGTGTCCTGGGGCTGGAGACTTCGGTCCTAAGGTAGGAGACTTCAGGGGGCGGAGATTCCGGCCTACCAAAAAAATGCAGAAACACCAATAGGAAAAACACCATAACTTTTGCATACGAACTCCATTTTCGATGTTCCTGGGCTCGTTGGAATCACCACAACAAGAACTACAAGAATATGCATAGAAATAGCATTGTCCAGCAATGGAAATTAAAACCAAATGTAGAAAGGTTTAACCTCTCTAAAAGGAACAACCGGTAAAACCTCCATCACCGAAAACACACATAACTTTTGCGAATGAACTACGAATGAGGTGAATCCAATTGGGTTGGAAAGATAGAAACAAGGAGTATCCAAAAATAAATGAATGGCAAATTTAACACACATGTAAGGTGTGGGAATATTCTCAAATATGAACCAGATACTTTTACCACCGAAAACGCAACAAGTTTTTCTTATCAAAACCATTTTCGATAAACCTGGACTTGTCATGAAGATCACGACAGGCACCAAACCCCATGGATATAAAAGCCAAATAAGAACTAAGAAAGATGATATTCAAGTATGCAAAGGTTTGAGATCTCCGCAACGATTCGATCAAGTTACTCACTTGAGAGCCCCTCTTGATAGTACGACTATTTATCCTATAACCCGCTCTCCCAACGTCATGAGACAGGTAAAATAGAAAACATATCAAGATCATAGCCCTATAAAGATCATACCTTTTACTTGAGAATTACACTTGAGCTGGATGATGAAGATCTTGACTCTCTCAAGTTGGATCCTCTTTCTTGATCGTGCTTTCTAGCACATGCTCCGCTTGATGAAGACTTGCAAGTTGCTCCCTCATACACCATTATGGGAGAGATTAGCTCCCCAATGCACCATTATGGAAGAGATCCTTTTTGGAAAATCTTCAAGAGGCCACAATCTCAAAATGGGTGGCAAGCATCAAGCATAGAATATCTTCGAGATGCTTCACTTGAGCTTCCACGTCAAGCTTGATGACGAAGAACGCTTGACGACATAGACCATGGGCTATATGAAATCTTTGTTTTGGTGCATGCCCATGGAAAGATACCTAACCACACATAGAGATGCCACACACATACATTATGGGTTAGTTCACAAAGCTATATGGACCAATTCTTACCAATCCACTTGGTACATCTTGTAGCTCTGTGTGTTGATCACAAGCAAGATCAACCTTGTATATTTTATTATTTCTTCATTTGATGATGTCTTAAAGATAATCATGAAATACCACCTAATCATTTTCTTCAAGACATACTTACAATATACACAACTCTATATATGACCATTCTTCATATAAATCCTTGAATATAACAATGGCCATTATGAAAGCTAATAGAGTTAAACACATGAACCCCAAACTTTCATATGGACAAGATCCACAAGGATAACTCAATGCAAACATTAGTCCATAAGGATTGTAATTAATTACCAAAACCACATATGGGATACCATGCGCTTTCAATCTCCCCCATTTTGGTAATTGATGAAAATCCCTTTTACGAGGGTTTATATAATGAATAAAGCAACCATGCAAAGCAATGAGCAAGGATGCGAGAGTATGGAAGGAAAATGCTTAAGAACAAAACAAAATAACAAAACCAAATTCCCTTAAACCCTCTAAACTTCTTCCCCATTGGCATCAATTTCCGAAATGGGATAAAAAAATGGGTCAGTATAATAAGAGCTCCCCCATAGTGTATGCATTCCTCATGATATGAGTGAAATCAAGTGCATATATCCAACTATGAATAGATGGAGGGAGATCAAACTATATTGAGGATCCAAAGATTTCCAAAGAATATAAAATTGAAAGATACTTTGACAAAGAAGCAACCAACCAAAAGATCCGAAAAAATGATTGACCAAAAACAATATTATGATAAGATCAACAAAGTGTTCTAGAAAATCAAGAGAGAACTCCCCAAGGTACATGCACAATGTTAGATTTGAATTACTATATAGTGTGCACAACATGGAATCATCACTCCCTTATAGATAATTTTCAACAAAACAAGAGCAAGAGAATAGATGGGAAATGAAGCAAAGCAACTTGCAAACAAACAAAAGTTGAGCAATGAAGATCAAGAAGCAGCAAATAAAGACTTACTCAACCGAAATAGATGGGTGTGACAAGGATAAAAAAAATTAGGAGACTAGGATGATAAAATCATCAACAAGTATTTCAATATATCAGGCACATAGTGCATATCATGTCTTTCCCATACTCACAAACTAACGAGGATAAAACACATAGGGCTACAAGCTTATTAAGATGCAAAAGGAATACCAAATGAAAAGCAAAGCTTGTGCCTTTTAGGAACCACCAAAGAATATAAAGCAATAAAAGGTGACCACTAAAGAATTAGAATACCAATTAAAGATGTAACTATTCTCGTGTGTATAAGTTTCTAAGTGGACACAAATCACAAAGATATATATCCACAAAGAAAAAATAGGTACAAAGGGGAAGAACATGATATCCAAGAGAAAGTCACAAATATACCAATAAGATTTTTTCTTGAAAGCAAAGCAAAAAACTCAAATTTATCTTAAAGAGATATAATGTACAATCAACAAACTCATCAAAGCATCACAAATATCCACAAGAGAAAAAGTGATAGTTGGGATGCTTCGAGAAAGGTAACATGTATCACAAAGGCAAATGGTTTTGAGAATTCATCAATATTGCATATGAGAGACTTCGAGAAGAATTTCCTAGATTAACATGTTTGGAATTGGAGAATCATGAAAATGATTATAAATATTCCCTTTGATATGTATTCATCCCGGATTACTCACATTTGCAATAAAGATGCTTTTGATAATACAATTGCAAGAACCAAATGAAATGCAACAATATGGAATTCATGCCAAGATACAACCTACACAAAATTGAAAGCTAGAAATGTATGCATGAGATAAATACTTGTTATCGAGAAGAAACTGGTGATGAAGAAGATCTGAGTTTGTTAATCATCATATGTTGACTCCTATAATCCCATGGTGAGAACACCTTCCTTATGAATGAGGCAAGCAACCAATGCATCTCCATTGTACCTAAGAACAAAATTCAAGTACAAAATGGTACCCAAACTCATTGGGTCCAAAGTAGTTAAAGCAACTACAATACATAGGACAAACTCCACATAAATATGTGCATATTAATATGAATCTGAATTTCATGCACGTCTTATCCATTTAGGATTTAATGGAGTTTGTCCTATATATTGGATCAAAGAAAGTAAGCATGTCAAAAGATACACATAGAAAATCTAGATGCACAAAACTTTCAAGAACCAAACAAGATGCAAATTGGACAAAATACCAATTAAACAAAGAAGGGACTCACAAGAGTGAAAAGAAAAATAAGTGTCCAAATTATGTCAAAACCCAAATCAACACATGATTGAGGATACCAAAATAGAGAAGATACCAAAAAAAGAAGATCAAAGAATAATCAAACCCTCTACATTTTTCATGATGGCACACAAAGTATCAGGACGAAAAAATTTCATCTACACTAATATTAAAAGACCCAGAGGGTCCGATCCAACAAATCGTAGCCATACAAACTCTTTATCCAACGATTGAAAACGAACCCGTATTTGACGCCTCATCATGGCCGAGCAGACAACATCAGTCATCGCTAATCACCCCCGCAGCGGCCGCACAAGAAAATTCCATCGCACGATACTGAACCACCTGGACGCCGCCTTCCCCGGCAAGCCATGCGCGGGAATCCAGACCCCGGCGGCGCCTCTATGCTGCCTCCCCACTACATCTAGAGAGCCTCCCCGCTGCATCCATGCCGTCGCCGGCCGTCGACCGCCTGCCCGCGTCTCCCCGCCGCAGGCGCCACATGACACCGCGAGAAAGCATCTACACAGCTGAAGCGGACACCCTCCGCCGCCACAACGTCCCCTGCATGGAACTGCCGTCCACAACTCGACTTTCTTCAGTTTTGCTTCTTGAGGTATACCAATGCTGCAACAGGCCTCTGTTCAATGTAGCGACAACAACAGGTCTTTGTACAATCTAGCGAATATTCCTAAGTCATAGGCAATTCATAAACACTTGCAGGCTTTTGCATGAATGATTAAACACTTGCAGTGGCTCTGATGAATCAGGCTCTTGCTTTGGCTAGAGGCAATGGCCTGCATTTGAACGAAACAAACGGTCTTTGCTCATGCAATTTAAGAAGATAGCAACTGCAATTTTTGTCTGCGAAATATTTGAAGAACATTGCTTGAGTTTCAGTAGCGTGGCCATCATGCAGGTATGTGGCGTTCAACTTTGTTACTGTCTTTCTTTGCACTTGATTTCAGTTGGTTCTTACCATGACCTCAAGAAGGATCATGTTTAGTGTACTTTATTATAACTCACAAGTATAGATTAGTACAATGCATAGGGCGTAAACATGATTTATTGTTTTCCCCAACCACTTGGGTAACCGAGAGGATGATTTGTAATGTATGAGCTTTGGACATAGTGATTGTTTTTTTCTGGACTGAGCCAGTCTTCCAATGTAAAGCTTCATGCACCTGATGAGCTTCACGAAATGTCAAGCTGCCGCCAATGTTAACACCATGGATGGTGAGGAGCCCAGGTGAAACGAATGAAGGTTGTTTTCTTAGCTTCTTGATAATGGGCTCGCAGTGTGGCCAGGATGCTCGGAGCCCCACGTCTTATATCTCTGTTCTTATCTATGACACCACTGACAAATTATATGACTCCCCAAGTCCATGTACCATGTGTTTGGTTAAACCCCAAAGTTTGTGTCTATATGTTACATGTGTCTGCACAATTACTCTTCAGTTAATTACGTGCTATGTTGAAGGGATCACGGTCTATGGACTCTTGATCTATTAGTTTTTCTAAGTTCATTCCCTTTATTGGTTTTGCTCCAAGCCATCCCAAGAGGGGATGCAACCATTAACAACTTTATAGATGGTTCATTGGACCACAAAGTTTTTTTTACAATCATAGCCAATTTTTAATCTTTATGGACTTAATCTACGATGCCGGAAGACGCAATCTATCATATTCATATAGTTTACCAATGATTTAGGTTGCATTGCGAACACGTGCTTTGCACGTGCAGAATTACTAGTCTTACAAAGAGACAAGTCAGGGATAAAATACCAATTTTAAGACAACAAGTATTCAAACGCATATAGGATAGCTCCTCTAATAATAGTGCATTATTTATAATCTTGCATTTGAATACAAAATGCACACAATGGAATTTTACTCTCCATATATATTGTTCAAACACTATTCATGCTCAAGAAAAGCAATAAGATGCAATACCAATTTAAAGAATGGTGATCTACTCAAAGTAGGATAGCTTTCCCAAGAAAACTGCAACATATAGAAGTAAGACTTTGAATGAAAGCGCACAATAATGGGATCATTGCTTTTACTAATTGAAGAAAGCTGTCGAGACATCGTAGTAGTTTTCATAGACGGGGGTGCCATGAGACTACGGTAGAGACGTGGGGTAACGGGATAGCGTAGTAACACAGAACACGGGATTTTACCCAGGTTCGGTACGTCGCGACAGTACGGCGTACCTACTCCTGCACTTCTCACTAATTGGGACTAAAGCCCATTTATCAGGGTTACAATGTGAGGGTGTAGATCTAGCTACTCGGCGAGGATGAACTTCTCGGCGAGTTACGTAGAGCTTGAACTTGTGTCTGAACCTCTCTCAATCTATCTCCCGTCCGGCTTTATATAATAGCCGGATTAGGGCTTACAGAACAAGAAACCTAGAAGACTACGTTTAACTTGTAACATGGAAAGTAAGGAATCCGTCTTCTCCTCCAAGCCAGATCACGCGTGCCGTGATCCGGGTTCTTCTAGAATCCGGCTTCTGCGCGTCGGACTACTGGGCCGCCCAATGGACCTAAGCCCATTACCACGTAGGCCACCCTGGTAGTCCGGCTCTTTGTCTACCATCTTCTATACCCCTATTCAGTATATATCCGACAGTTGCCCCCAGGAAGGATCAAAACTCTGATTCTCCGTCTTTCGTCAAATACATTTTGTCCGGGAAATCTTGATTCAGCAGTCTTGATTCTTTCTACTTTCCTTTTGAAGGAGATGGTAACATAAAACTCGGAACCATGAAAATCCGGCTTTTCATCTCGCGATCCTTCGCAGAAAAGGAACTCATAACGTCAGCGTCTTAATCATGCTGACGCAAGCGACGCTTGGTTCCACGCGGGAAACCACTCAGCGTATCTCTGACAGATTCTTACGGGAAACGAGGAGATAGCCATCATTCCCCTGTCGTTTCATTTCCCGGATTTTCCGGCGAGCGACACGCGTCGAACATCCAACGGTCGAAAGAGCCGTTGGCACGTATCTAAACGGTTTTCCGGCTATAAATAGCCATCATCGTCCTCATCAGAAACTTTTCTCACTCCCCTCACTGCCCACACCATTGCTGCGAACGCGAGCTCGAGAGCAAGCCTTGTCCCAACGCACGCATCCTTCGCACGCCGAACGCAACGCGCCACCAAAAGATGGCCTCCTCGCCGTCGTCGCCGACCCGCGCCGCCATCGACGAGCTCATCGGCGACCTAGATCCGCAGTCAGGATCGAAGAAGCACTCCGGCGGCGAGCCGGAGAAGACCACGGCTTCCGCGGCGGGCGGAGAAAACACTTCCGCCGCCGCGGACATTGCGACATCAAGTGCCGCGACAACCCCGCCGTTTGCACCTGAAACGGCGGAGGAAAAGATCGAGCTCCTCGGCGACGAACTCGCCGCCGCGGAGGCCGCCGCCGCCGCCGCCGCCGGAGCGGACGAGGAAGCGGAATCTGCAGGCAACTGGAGTGCCTGCAGTATTCCCCCGGCTCTCCTTCCAAACTTGGAAAAGGAGGGCCTGGTTCTCAAGAAAAAATGGCGGCTGCCGGAAGAAGAGACCGAGCCAACGCCACGGAATGGCGAAAGGGTGCTTCTCACTTCCCACCTTTTGCGAGGTATGGGGCTTCCGCCTTCTTCCTTCTTCCTCCAGGTTCTCTCTCACTATAACATCCAGCCCCATAACCTTCCTCCCAATTCCATCCTCTACATGGCCGGCTTCCAGGCTTTGTTTGAGGGCTACTTGGGGCTAGAACCTAGGTTAGATTTCTGGACCTACTGCTTCGGGGTTAAGCGGACCTCTTCGGAGGGCGCACTCCCGACTTGCGGGACCATATCTTTCACTCTTCGGAGATTCCGAGAAGATTGGTTCCCCAAGATAAAAACTTCGGAATCCGTCAAATTTTGGACGGGTTCCTTCTTTTATCACCCCGACGTGCCTTTCCCTAAGGAAGCTGTCGGGGTTCCACCTTTCGTGAACACTGCCGCAGTTCCCCAGGATAACTGGGGAACAGAAGCCGTCCAAGTTCTGCCGCCAGATCTACTAAAGATCAAGCGGCGCATCGCCAAGCTCACCTCCATGGATCCGCCTCTAACCGGCATGGACACGGTTCTATGCTGGCTGATTAGGCGGATCCATCCACTAGCCAACCACAGCGGCCGTCTCCTGTGCGAATACACGGGAGTCAAGGATCCGATGCGGACATCCGCCAAGGATTGGCCCGCAAAGGAGCTTCGCCGGCGCATCAACCAATTGGTCGCATCACGCGACCAATACGAGGCGAGTCGGCCAATGTACACGGCCGAAAATCCGGTTCCCAAGGTAATTTTTCAGTCATTTGGGTACAGTTTTATTTTTTCTCGGATTTCCTAGCTTCTGATTTTGATCTTGCTTGTTCGACAGTTCGCGGATCTTTCAGATTCGGACTTGGTGTCCGAGGCTGAGCTGGACGCGCTGCGCACCGCCGCTACAGGTGGACGCAAGCGCAAGAAGATAACTTCCTCGGAAGAAATTATCGATCTTGGCGGAATCCCCGTCGCCACCTCCAGGTTCTTTCTTCTGGAATTTTCTTTTATGGGAACTTTTTTCATCCATCTTCGGTGTTTTAACCTTTTCCGGGTTTTATGTTTTTAGCCTGCAGCCTTCCACCCTGAAGCCGAAGAAGCTGAAGAAACACAAGGTTTCTTCCAGCCGAGGCAGCCAACCTTCTCCCGCCGTCGCCCCGGACACGCCACGCACAATGGCGGAAGAGCCTACTGCAGCCCCCACCACCAAGCCCCCAGAGCCCAGCCAGCCCGTTGTGTCCGACACGGACACGAGGGAAAGGGCGGCTCCAGAGGTGGGAAAATTACCTCGGACTTTCGACGAGGAAATTCCCACCTTTGACAAGGATTTCAAAGCTATCAATGACGGCTTGGACGCAGCCGGGAATCTCTTCGCGGAGTACGCGAAAGAGTTTAAAGAAAACTTGGCAGGTTTGCAGCGCATGAGCCAGGTATATAACTCTAGCCCCCAAGCATTAAACAAAATGCGTATTTTTTGCTTTGATGTTTTTTGTAGTCATTCTTTCCCTTGCTATGTTTCAGCAAACCTCCGAAGCCATTAACAGGGAAGTTTTCAAGAAACTCACCATCAAGAATAAAGAAGTTAGAAGTCTTCTTTCTATTCTTGAAGAAAGGGAGGCAGAGCTGGAATCATCTAAGCTCGCACTGTCGGAAACACAAGGTAAGCATTTTCCTTCTGAAATTTCCGATTCAATCATTTGCCTAAGTTTTTTCCGAGAAGTTGGCTAACTCGGATTTTTTCCTTGCTTTTCAGCTGCATTAGCTCAGGCTAAACAAGCAGCGGAAGATTCTGGCAATGCCGAAATTCTCCGCAAGGAGAATGTTGAGCTCCACAAGAACCTTGTGAAAGCACAACAAGACTTGGAAGCCAGTAATCTGGCCCTTGGAGTTTCTAATTCCAAGGCTTCCGAGCAGGCGGAGAAGGACAAATCCACCATTCAGGATTTGACCGACGCTCTAAACCTTCGCCTGGAGGAAGTTTCCAAGATCGACAAGCTCATCGGTAAATTTCTGTCTTATTTATCATCTTTCCATGTTTTACTTTCTCTGTTTTTCCGTCTAACTCTTTTGGGTGTGTTATTGGAAAAACCAGGAGATACCCCAGATGGCACTCGGGTTGCAGGCATCCGAGCTTTCGGGGAGACATGGACTTTGATGAAGGCTGCTGCAACGCAGCTGGTAGACAAATTTCTTCCCGAAAAATCTGGGGAATGCTCGGAGGTTGAAAAACTTCCGGGTGCCATCATGGAGGTGGCGGAGGCCAAAGAGTCCCTTCTTCGCTCCGCTGCACGGGGTGGTGCGCGCATGGCTCTCGGCCTCATGCGCATGCACTACCCCACTGCCAAATCCTGGCGCGTGGCGTCCGGTGTCCCGCAAGGATACACGGATATGCAGCGAAACACCATCTTTGGTGAAGTCAAAGGCCACGCCACCCAGATTGCCTCCATGGTAAATATCTCCGTCAACTATCCAGAAGAGGAGATCCCTCCGATCCCCGAAGACGAGAGCAGCGAGGAGGAGTCAGATGCTTGAAGGGTTATCTTGAACCTGGATAGCAAAAGTAGACAATAGGAGCATTACTATTCTTTTAATGTAATCCAAAATGTAATGCTTCTTTTTGTATGAATGAAACTTCCGTCTTTTGCAGTTTAAATTACGAAATTCTTTGCAAGTTTTTTGAATTTTATCATTCCTTTATCTTCTAAGTTCTCTGGTGTATATGCTTTAACTGTCCTTGGTGTTTGAAATGGCTCAAATAGCAATATGAATCTTCATGCCGAGTAACTGGGGACGAACCAAGCAGTTTTGAAACTCGGAATCATGGACCATGCTAAAGGCATTTTTACTAACTAGTTCCAGTAACCCAACACACACACAATCAGATAAGACTTAGAGAAATCAAGGAAAGTTTTAAGTGAAACTTGGGCACGCAGGAAATTCAAGTTTCCCTTAGCCGTTAACAGGCTGAAAAATCATTCAGTTTTGTAACGCCGAGTACGCAAGCACAATTCGGGTCAACATTGAGAATTTTGTGAGATAATTGGGAAATAGATGCGGCGGAAACACCTTGCACTTATAAAGAATATGGATGACAGCATTCCGACAACTTTATTTCATGATCTCAAAAGATGTTTACATAGAATTGAACTAAGTACGGAAAGGTACATAACTTTCTAGACGTTCCCAGGCTTCCGCAATCCACTTGACTTTGTCGAATTTTTTCAGCAGCTTGTAGAGTGGTAAGGTTTTAGCCCCCAGCCTACTGATAAATCTGTTGACGGCTGCAGCGGAACCCGTCAATCTTTGGACATCTTTTACACATGTAGGTTTTGAGATGTTCAAGATTGCCTTGATCTTTTCCGGGTTAACTTCTATTCCTCTGTGGGAAACAATGAAACCCAGAAGTTTTCCTGAGGGAACCCCGAATACGCACTTAGATGGATTCAACTTCATCTTGTAAGTGCGTAAGTTTTTGAAAGTTTCTCGCAAATCCTCAAGGAGTGTATCTTTTTCCTTGGTTACGACGGCGATATCGTCCATATAAACATGGACGTTTCTGCCAATCTGACTATGCAAACAGCGTTGCATGCAACGCTGGTAGGTTGCACCTGCGTTCTTCAGTCCAAAAGGCATGGTTATGTAATAGTACGTCCCATACGGGGTTATAAAAGAAGTCTTGATTTGATCTTCCTTTTTCATGCGTATTTGGTGGTACCCGGAGTATGCATCCAAAAAGCATAAAAGCTCAGAGCCTGCCGTGGCATCTATTATTTGATCGATTCGCGGTAATGCGAACCTATCTTTCGGACACAACTTGTTCAATCCTGTGTAATCTATACACATTCTAAGAGCAGTGGTGTATTTCTTCGGCACTAATACCGGATTTGCGGACCAATCAGTATGGATTACTTCCTTGATGAAATCCGCTGCTAAAAGCCGGATAATTTCCTTGCCAATAGCCTTCCGTCTTCTTCCGTCAAATCGACGGAGACCTTGTTTGACGGGTTTTGATCCAGGAATAACCTTGAGTTGGTGCTCAGCAAGTTCCCTGGGTACACCTGGCATGTCAGCTGGACACCAGGCAAAAATATCCCAGTTCTCACGGAGGAACTTGATGAGCTCGCCTTCCTATTTGTCGGTCATCCCAGTCCCTACGACGACAAATTTTGTCGGATCTTTGGGGTCTAGGATTACCTGTCTTGTATTCTCGGACGCCTTGAAGCTATCTGTTGGCTTCCGAGTTTCTTTTCCTGCCGGCATTTCTTTCGGCGATACCTCCTTGGCTAATTCCTTCAGTTCCTCCTTTGCTATAACTCTCTGAGCGCAAAGGGCGTTTTCTTTCTCCAACTCGTTTGCCAGCTTGAAATCACCGGCTATGGTAATTACTCCTCCTTTGGGTCCTGGCATTTTCAGCTTGTTGTAGATATAACAGGATCTTGCCATGAATTTGGCGAAAGCTGGACGTCCGAGTATTGCGTGATACACGCTTTCGAACGGCACTACTTCGAAGGATACTTTTTCCTGCCGGAAGTGATCTTTATCTCCGAAGGTGACATCTAGGGAAATTTCTCCTAGGGATCGTGCTTGCCTGCCAGGAACAATGCCGTGGAAGCGTATATTGCTGTAATTGAGCTGGGACTCGGAGATCTTCAAGTGCTTCAGTGTATCCAGGTACATTATATTAATGCTGGATCCTCCATCCATCAGCACTCTTCTTAGCCTAGTGTTTTGAACAATAGGGCTGACAACAAGAGCTTGTGTGCCGGGTTCAGGGATATTTCCGGGATGATCAGACTGATCCCAGACTATTGGCGTGTTGGAGTACTTCAAGAATTTCGGGGTCGCAGGAATAACCGCGTTTATTTCCCGAAGTGTTCTTTTGGCCACTTTTGCTGACGGGGTTGCTAAGAAAGTTAGCATTGCTTCTCCATCGACTCTCGGAAATTTGGGCTCGCCCTTTCGCTGTTGTTCCTGGATTTTGTCATCAGTGTCCGATTCACTGTCTTCTTTTTCAGCTTCTGGCTTTTGTTTGGCAGGTTTCCTTTTGGAACCCTTCCCTTTATTTCCGGATCCTGCATTGCTTTTCATATGCTTGTTTAGCCGACATTGCGCATTTGTGTGGGTTGGTTTCCCAAACTGCGAGTGGTGGACGCAGGGTTCCGACTTAATTCTCTCCCATTCTTCGGGAGTGTAATTGATTGGATCTGGACTGCGGCCTTTCCACTTATTTCCCTTTTCTCCTCCAAAGGCTATGTTGACCTCCTTGGGCTTTGTTGTTGACTCCGGAGTTCCTTTTTTGTCAGAACGAGGGGTTTTCTTGGCGAGTATTAGTGACTCAATATTGCCTCCTCTTGCTCTGATATCATCTTCGGCTGCGGCATGCTCATTAGCGGTTGTAAGCATAGATCCGAGATCTTTGTGCTGTTTAGAACCAACCATGAACGGTACGAGTCCGGGTTTTAGGCCATTGACGAAAGCATGCATTGCTTGTACGTCAGTTACTCCAGAGCAACTATTCTTCATTGCAGTCCATCTGGAGATGAAATCCACGTATGGTTCATCCTCAAATTGGGTGCAACGGTTCAGCTGGTTGATGCTATTTGGGCGTTTGTATGTTCCCCGAAAATGCTGAGTGAATACTCTAGCCATATCATCCCAGCTGTCGACAGTTCTTGATGGTAAACCATTGATCCAATCTCTGGCTCCGTCTAACAACATTAGGGGAAGAAACTTGACAGCTTCCAGGTCTGTCCCGTTGTTGATTTGGACGGCTGTATAATAATCTGAAAGCCAGGTATCCGGGTTTGTACTGCCGGTATATTTTTGGTAGGTTGGACCAACTTTGGCGAAGCCAGAATGCAGGGTTATCCTTCGGATCCTGTCAGTAAAACACTTAGGACCAAAGTATAGATCATCCTTTTCTGCTCTGTCAAAGTGTGCAGAATATCTTCCGGCTGAATGGACAGAAGGGGATCTACTCCTTTCGTTTCTATTGTTGCGCGGACGCGCTTTTCCGAGGTTATCTCTATCTCTTCCATGTTCACGTCCTTTAGGCGGAGTTCTGCTTCTATGCCTTTCCTTATCCTTAGGAGGTGTCCGGGATCTTTCACGTCTGTGAGGTATATCATATCTTCCAGCTTTTTCAGCTGGGTTTCTCGGAGGTGGCATTATTTTGCCGTCATTCCGGTGTTTGTCTTCCCGATCGTGTGGTTTATATCCATCTTTCGGGAGATGGGGTCCGATTCTAGACGTTGCGTCCCGGTTGTCTGGGTTTTTCCTGTCTTTTCTCGGATCCTCTTTTTTATCCGAGTCTCCGGGTTCTTCCGGTCCAGGTGCTCCAGCAGCGCAAGTAGCTGTTTTGCAGAGGGCGGAATTATCATGCAGCCTCCCTGATCGTTCTTGGCCTCGCTGTTGCTGCTGTAATGCTTTTCCTAGGAAAGCATACACCCCTTGGAGTTTTTCCCCGTTGGAGTACAGATCGTTGTTTAGGATGGCGAACGCCGCTTCCGCGTTTTCCGCTGCGGTTTTGTATATTGGTTCGCCCTTGGCATTTTTGCCGTTTAACTGCTTTTGCCAAGATGGGTTATAGAACCTTTCTTTTGGCGGCAGTTCTTCCGGTCTTGCGATTCCGGGTAACCTAGTAGGTTTTAACGCGGATCTATGCTTTCTCTCGTACTCCTCTATTTCTTCCTTCATGACTTTGATGTCATTATGGGTTTGTTGGAGATGTTGCCGAGATCTAAGCAGATGTTGCTGTTGCCGTTGGAAAGCTTGTCTCCTGGCTTCCAGCATCTCAGGGGGTTCATCTGGTCCCACTGGTGTTTGTAATAGCTCTTGCTCTTCCTGTTCCGTCATTGGCGGAGCAGTGATTTCCTTAGATTTCTTTTCCGCTGGCTTTGTGCCGCTAACATCTCCAACTTCCAGGTTTTCATCAGCGAGATCGGCTGATTTTTTCTTCCGGAGTTTGTATTGGAGTTTTTTAGAAGCACGGTGCTTTTTCTTGGAAGAGGGAGGTTTTTTGACAGGCTCATCTTCTGTCATCTCCTTAACATTGGGGAATATCGGAGAAGTTTCTCCGTCTTCTCTCTCTTCCACCGGCGGAGGGGTTTTAGGGCTTTCCTGGCTGCCGGCGCCCGTTGTATCAGCTGGTTTTGCCATTAGCACTTCATGGAATCCCTCTTGAAAGGATTTAACCTTTCTTACGAAGGCATCCTCGTCTTCGTCTTTGGAGTCGAAGTTATCTGATCCGGTTTCCGACTCCAATCTCGCCTCAATGGCGGCAAGCACGGACTCTGCTTCCGAGTTCATCGTCTTGTTGACGGATGTCGGATCTTCCGTCTCTGTGACGGGTGTTTGTTCTTCCGTCTCAATGACGGGTGCGTTGTTATCTGCCTCTTGCACGGGATTTGCGTCATCCGTGTTTTCAGCGATTTCGGATTGCACCATGCCGATAAAGTGTGTGTCACTTTTTTGTCGGCGATCTGAGCAGAATCCGGCATCATAGTCGTCTTCGACTGGGTATAGGGCGGGTGGGATAAATTTGCTTCCACCGCAAAACCCCGTTGCCTCTGCAGTTAGCCCGATAAAGATGTTAGCAGATCCAATCGGTAACACGTAGGCACTTACCAGGTGGTTTTGCGCCGGTGTGTAGGATCCGTTGTCGAGGAAGCGCCCGACGTTGTCGTCAAACTCCAAGCTTCCGACAGTGATCGATCTTCCAATTCCGCCGAGTATCCCAGATCGGAATTTCACGCCTGACGTCGTTTGACCCACGTGGGCGCCAACTGTCGAGACATCGTAGTAGTTTTCATAGACGGGGGTGCCATGAGACTACGGTAGAGACGTGGGGTAACGGGATAGCGTAGTAACACAGAACACAGGATTTTACCCAGGTTCGGTACGTCGCGACAGTACGGCGTACCTACTCCTGCACTTCTCACTAATTGGGACTAAAGCCCGTTTATCAGGGTTACAATGTGAGGGTGTAGATCTAGCTACTCGGCGAGGATGAACTTCTCGGCGAGTTACGTAGAGCTTGAACTTGTGTCTGAACCTCTCTCAATCTATCTCCCGTCCGGCTTTATATAATAGCCGGATTAGGGCTTACAGAACAAGAAACCTAGAAGACTACGTTTAACTTGTAACTTGGAAAGTAAGGAATCCGTCTTCTCCTCCAAGCCAGATCACGCGTGCCGTGATCCGGGTTCTTCTAGAATCCGGCTTCTGCGCGTCGGACTACTGGGCCGCCCAATGGACCTAAGCCCATTACCACGTAGGCCACCCTGGTAGTCCGGCTCTTTGTCTACCATCTTCTATACCCCTATTCAGTATATATCCGACAAAAGCATAAAACAAATTTTGAGTAGAGAAAAAGGATACAAAAGGTACAAGGAAGACACAACAGAGTGAAACCAAACAAAACATTGGCAAGAAACAATGCAATTTTCGATCAAAGGCCAAAGTAAATTTACCACAAATGATTATCACTTGTAAAAGACAAGGAATGTATGGAGATATTTCTTGGTGGTAGATGGATTATTCATAATCATATTCACAAAACATAAGCATGAGGCAAAAGATAGAAGGTGAAAAACATGCTTAAATAAATATTCTTGAAGGCTTCAAATTAAAACTGAATATGCAAAGCACCAAGAAACTCTCTTACAAACAAGATACCAAATAAGAGAGAAAAACACATTTAAGCAAATATGGAACTTGTTTGTGAAGGGAATATGCCCAAGAGGCAATAATAAAGTGGTTATTATATTATTCCTTGTTTATGATAAATGTCTATTTCTCATGCTAGAATTGTATTAACCGGAAACGTTGACACATGTGTGTTTAATAAACAAACAATGGTTCCTAGTAAAGCCTCTCTTTTAACTAGCTCGTTGATTAATAGATGATCAAGGTTTCCTGATCATGGACATTGGATGTTGTTAATAACGGGGTCATATCATTAGAAGAATGATGTGATGAACATAGACCCTAACTAAGTACAACAATACGATCAAGTCATTTAGTTTATACTGTTATATCTTGCGTACGAAGTAACTTATTCCTTAGACCATGAGATCATGTCAATCAC
Source organism: Alopecurus myosuroides (assembly GCA_028641055.1). Taxonomy (NCBI): domain Eukaryota; kingdom Viridiplantae; phylum Streptophyta; class Magnoliopsida; order Poales; family Poaceae; genus Alopecurus; species Alopecurus myosuroides. The sequence continues at coordinate 213,182,176 of CM054063.1, read as the reverse complement.
TGATACCGGAAGGGTGCTTTGAGGTCATCAAACGTCACACCGTAACAGGGTGACTATAAAGGTGACGTTAGGTATTCAGAAAGTATTAGTTGAGGCTCATGGATCAAGAGTGGGATTTGTCCATCCAAAATGACGGAGAGATATACTCTGGGCCCTCTCGGTGATATCACATCGACACCGCTTGCAAGCACGTGATATGATCACAAGGATGTCATATCACGGAAACGAGAAAAGAGTACTTGTCGGTAATGAGATAAAAAACAATGTATGGGTGATACCGATGATCGGATCTCGGACAAGTAAAATATCGCGAGACAAAGGGAATAGTCACGACGTTGATGGTTCACACGATCATGAGAATCATCGTTGAATACATAGGAGTCATCACGACTCTCCAGGTCCCGCTGTTGATTATTGATAGGAGAGGAGTCTCGATCATGTCTATGTTATTCGCGAACCGTAGGGTGACACACTTAAGGTTCGATGACGCATTTGAGAGGATACGGAATATCGGAGAAAAGTTTGGACAACACCGGAATTGTTTCGGGGAATATTGAAATAGTCACCAGAATTATTTCGGGGAATATTGAAATAGTTCAAGGTGGTATATGTTAATGTTTGATTAACAAATAGTTCACGGGGGTAAGTTTTAATGTTTGTTAATAGGATTAACAAATATAAAAATAAAGAAATAAAATTGTTTTATTTATTTATTAAAGAAAACCCTTGGAATTTTGAGTGGGAATTGGTGAGAGAATGAGTGGGTTGAGTGGAGACTCCACCCACATGATGAGGGGAGAGGTGGAGGCACCAAAATTTTATGGATGCCTCCCCTCCTATAAATAGAGGGCATGAGATCCCTCTCCCTCACACACTTGGTGTAATCTCCAACTCCATCCTCCCGCCGATCCACCTCATGTTCATGCGCTTTGGCGAAGCTCTGAACGAAGTTTTCTCCACCACACCACGCCATCGTGCTTTTCTGAGGGATCCTGTACTTCCGCTGCCCCGCTGGATCGAGGGAACGGGGGTCGTCATCAACCGTACGTGTGAGTACAACTACGCCAACAACGAGATTTGATCTCGTAACTCTTTGTGTCTTCGAGGGTATGTTCTTCTTAAGACTCTCTCTATTCCCGTTGCTTTCATCTCCTAGATTAGATCTTGCCCTTTCGGGTGTCCCTCGCGTAGGAAATTTTTTGTTTTCTATGCAACGACCCCCTTCAGTGGTACCAGAGCCGGATCTATACATAGATGTTTTGTACGGGTAGAACACATAGGTGTATGTGGGCGTTGATGATCATGTTATTGCCTCCTTGAGTATTTTATGATCTTAGTGGCATAGTTGGATGAAGCTGCCCTAGACTAAGTTTACGTGTACTATGTACGCGATAATTGTCTCGCTTGTGGCTGAGGGGATGTCTGTTTCTCCAACTTCAGTTGAGATCTAATCTACGAAGGGTTGTTAAAAATGTGTTTATCAACGTTGTGATTGATATTCGTAGGTATGAACGGTTCTATCCTCGAAAGCCCTAAGCCATGTAAAATATGCAAAAATAAATTAGAGGCGTCTAACTAGTTTTTGCTGGGCATGTGGTGTCATATGGTCAATCTTACAAATTTGATTATGAAATTATCTCTTTTGTAAATTATTGATATACGGGAAGGTATCCATATGGTTGTCTTATTATTGATGGACAATCAAGAGTGGGGTGCCATGGAACTTGGTACCACGCCGGTGGAATGATGGAGATCATACCATGATGCACATGATGGATATCAAGTGCAAGAAGGACCATATCATATCACGTTATCCTTACATGTCATGTTAATCCTTTTTATGCATCTTTTTTTTCTTAGATAGCGACGGTAGCATTATAAGATGATCCCTCTCACTTAATATCAAGATAATAATGTTTTCTTCCTTAAGTATGCACCGTTAAGAAAGTTCGTCTTTTCGAGACACCACGTGATGACCGGGTGTGATAGACTCAACGTTCGCATACAACGGGTGTTTTCAAGCCTAGCATGTACAGACATGGCCTTGAAACACACGCAATACTACGGTTCTACTTGGCGAGCCTAGCATGTACAGACATGGCCTCGGAACACGTAACCGAAAGGTATAGCATGAGTCATATGGATGATATGATGAACATGTCGATGTTCACCATTGAAGCTACATCATCTCACATGATGATCTGTTTTGGTGTAGTGAATTTGATTCGTGTAATCAATAAAGACGACTAAGAGGGATGTTGTTTTTGAGTGGGAGTTCATGTTATAATTTTGAGTTAACTTGAACTTATTTATCATGAACAACCAATCAAAGTGAATTTGCACAATTGTAGTATTCATTGGCATCCATAAAACTACCTTGCACTTGGAATGTTAATTGAGATATAACTGTTAAGATCTGGTAAATACCATTTAAGATTGGTACCGTATTAGTGAAATTTAAAATTGACTCCTATTGTATATTTTCGGTATTTCCTACCTAGCTCCATATGATTAATGATTGATTGATCTAGAGAGAAACCAGTTCCTACTTAGAATCCAGAGTCATGGTTGCTTCCATATTACTTTATCTTGAAAAGAATGTTGTGTTGATCAAGGTGATTTAGGAACTGAAAAGAGTTGTTTTCGGAAACAATCAAGTGAAAGATATATTGATATCTAGAAACTTATTTGTGGCAACATGACTGAGTATAATGTAGCGTGACAATGTTTGCTTATATTATCTGAATATATGCGCAATGATTGAAGACGCTAGGCGTTTGAATATTCCAAGAAGTTGGGCGCTAAACATTATCCTTTAAATTCCTTCCTTCGAGCTATAGTAGCTTAATCATAAAATTGTTATGATGGGACGGATTAAAAGTATGGGTAAAGTCGTTTACCTTACTTGGAGATTGCTAAGAGTGGAATCTGGAAGAATACTATTAATATGGTGATATTAGTAGAATAGTCAAACTCGAAGTATGACTCAATGGGTGATAGTATATGACTAACACGCCAAATAAAATGAGCTAGTATGACTAGAATTGTTTGATGTTGAATAATTCTTCTGTAAAGGAAAGGGAATAATGAAAGTAAAATTACAGAAATATATATGGCAGAAAAGAATATAACTGGAAAGGTCCAGCTCAGGTGTATATGCTTGATATACAAGTTATAGATGTATTATTAGTTAACAAAGTATTTTTTGGGTATTTTGTTACCACATTGGTTGGTATGAGTTGTCATACAAAGCAACGCAATGCAAGAAATACAAGGGCCTAAAAGGAACTGGTAATAGATGTGGAATCGATTATGACAAGAACAGAAATAAAGTGTTATCGTGTTCATTGTCGTATAGAACCAACCATTCAAGATTTATTTTAAGAATTTAATAAGTTGTTATTTTATTATGGTATTTTGTGAGAACAAATGAGATTGTTCAAACTATGACCATATTCCATAATTGATGGATATGTTAACAAAAATCATGTTAGTAAACTAAACATCTATAAGACTAAATGCTAAACGTTGCAAGACATAAAAGAGTTTTACTTAAATTGTGACACCACAATTTTTGTTCATATTGGAAAGGAAAACATGAAAGAACTCCATTTTGATGGACTTCTAGAGTCATTTTGTTTCAATAAGTCAACGCTTGTGAGACCTCTACTAAAAGATGACTAGAATTCCGTTCATAGGCCAAAGTAGAATGGACGACTAATTTAATGAATATTGTACATGTTGATGTATATAGTCCATTATGTATAGTCATATGTGGTGGATGGATTTTTCCTTCATAAAATTATGTCGATTATTTGAGTAAATATATGATAATATCTATTTAAAGAGAACAAAGTTTGACATTTTTTGAATTGGTTCAAATTATTGTTAGTATGAAGTAAAAATCATCGTAACAAGATAATCAAGTATTTATGATTTGATCATAAAGGATAAAGTTTTGAGTTACAAGTTTAGCAAAACATCTGAGGAGTTGTAGAATTGTTCTACAACTTATACTTCTCGAATACCCCACATTAGTTTGGAGTATTCAAGAGACAAAATCAAGCCTTTTTGGACATGGTAAGATTAATAAAAATGCCATTATAATTTTGTAGTTTATACATTAGTGACAACCGTTTTCACTGAAAAGAGCACCATCATGATCCGTTGAAATTGACAACATATACGATATGGTTTGGGTAGTGACCCCAATTGTCATTTTCTTAAGTTTTGGTATGAATAGCATGTGTAAAATGTTTACAACCAAAATGGGATAAATATATGTTTATAAGGTTATCCCAAATAAAACACTGGGTATTTCTCCTATGACCGAACCAAAAAGACAAATGTTGTTTGTCAGAAAGGGTTGATTTCTCTAGAAAGTAGTTCTTGCGAAACAAGTGAGTGGGAGGACAATACAAACTCAACGAGATTAGAGGACTTCGTTATCATGTCAAGAGTAGTGCATCACTGGAAGTTGTTCCGGGGTTTCCTATTTTGACTAAGTAGAAGACACTACAAATGTTGTAGATACTTAAAATGAGTTTGCGAACTGAACCACAAAAGTCCTAAAACTTTTTACTTGGACCAACTTATGGTTTAAGAGTAAAGTGTTGTTTTGACAACAAAAGGACCTGGACCTTATAAAGGAAGCAAATGATGGGCCCTGACTTCGTAAAATTGACTATGAGTCATTATATCCGCCATAGTATCCCTGTATGAATATCAAGTATGTGACTTGGTAGTCCTTTCGATAGACCTGATGCCTAATGATAGCAAAAGGGTCTATATAGCGACAAAGACATGGATTTTTACATCCTTTGAAAGTTGTACTTATCGAAAAGTTGTTTCCGACAAAGTTCAAAAAGTTGACTACTACAAGATTTTGATCTTCCGTAGTGATGCTTTAGTCTTTGCGGATAGTTCTAGCAAAAGTTACATATTATGATATGGAAGTTGAATAACAAAACCAACTCTCCTCTCGAGGAAGTTTGTCGAGGATGTGTACTTGACACCTCCTAAGAGTTTTGTAAAATTCAAAACGTTGCTAGAAAGGTATGCACACTTCAATGGTTGAAGTGAGCATAACAAAGTTGAAATCTTTACCTTAATGAAGTTATCAAAAGAGTTTGATTCCATCATGAAAGATAAAGATGCTTGTAGAGTTACAAGAAATTAAGTGGGAGCATTATGACATATTTCCAATACTTTATGTAAATGACATATGGTCGATTGGAAAATATGTATTTTAAATTAACACGGTTAAGATTTTCATATTGATGAAAGGCTTATAAGATATTGGGCATCGATATCTATAAGAGATTTATTGAAGCGCCTGATATGATTGAAGCCAAATTACATAGATGAAATATTGAAGTAAGTCAATATCGAAATGACAAGAAGGAGTTCTTGTCACATGGAAAATAATGGAGCAAGATTAATGTGTTTTGACACGTGATGAGCATCATTGAAATTGAGATTTCTAAGTCATGTTTCCATGCTATGTACACAACCAGATGAGTCATATGCTATAAAATGTTATAGCAGGATAATTCATATGATGATTAGACAAAAGTGGGAGAGATCCTTGTGTCGTTTTTAGAAATGCTAAGGATGTGTTTTCCTATATAGTAATGACAAACTATTTGTTGTAATTTGTTACACTAATAGTCTTGCCATATATTCAAATAATTTTATCTAAATTAAAATATTTGATGAAGGGTAGCACAATAGGCTGGAAGAAAGTTCCATGCTGGATTTGAAAGAGTTTCAAAATTAAATTATTGTGATGGATACTACAAAGGCTAAGTATATCATTGTGTTGACAACAAATAATAATAGTATTTTGTGTCAAGGAGTTCCTTATTGAACTTGGTGAATTTCCAAGAATGCTGGCACTATGAAGCTACATTTTGACAATGTTAGTAACATTGGTTAAAGCTGAGGAATTAAGGTTTCACCGTTTGACCAAATATATACAAAGACATCTCATTAGAGAATGAGTGATGCGTGTAGACGCAAAGAACATGCAAAACAATAGGATATGAACAATTCAGATCATTTTATGATGTTTACCACATGCGAAGCATGGTAATAACACTGGAATGCCATATGTGTTAAGTGCTTACATACTAGATTATTGACTCTAGTGCAAGTGGGATACTGAAGGGAATATGCCCAAGAGGCAATAATAAAGTGGCTATTATCTTATTCCTTGTTTATGAGAAATGTTTATTTCTCATGCTAGAATTTTATTAGCCGGAAACGTTGATACATGTGTGTTTAATAAACAAACAATGGTTCCTAGTAAAGCCTCTCTTTTAACTAGCTCGTTGATTAATAGATGATCAAGGTTTCCTGATCATGAACATTGGATGTTGTTAATAACGGGGTCATATCATTAGAAGAATGATGTGATGACCATAGACCCTAACTAAGTATAACAATACGATCAAGTCATTTAGTTTATATTGTTATATCTTGCGTACGAAGTAACTTATTCCTTAGACCATGAGATCATGTCAATCACTGATACCGGAAGGGTGCTTTAATGTCATCAAATGTCACACTGTAACAGGGTGACTATAAAGGTGACGTTAGGTATTCGAAAAGCATTAGTTGAGGCTCATGGATCAAGAGTGGGATTTGTCCATCCGAAATGACGGATCGATATACTCTGGGCCCTCTCGGTAATATCACATCGACGCCGCTTGCAAGCACGTGATATGATCACAAGGATGTCATATCACAAAAACAAGAAAAGAGTACTTGTCGGTGACGAGATCAAAACAAGGTATGGGTGATACCGATGATCGGATCTCGGACAAGTAAAATATCGCGAGACAAAGGGAATAGTCACGACGTTGATGGTTCACACGATCATGAGAGTCATCCTTGAATACATAGGAGTCATCACGGATCTCCAGGTCCCGTTGTTGCTTATTGATCGGAGAGGACTCTCGATCATGTCTATGTTATTCGCGAACCGTAGGGTGACACACTTAAGGTTCAATGATGCATTTGAGAGGTTACGGAATATCAGAGAAAAGTTTGGACAACACCGGAATTGTTTCGTGGAATATTGAAATAGTCACCGGAATTGTTTCGGGGAATATTGAAATAGTTCAAGGTGGTATATGTTAATGTTTGATTAACAAATAGTTCAAGGGGGTAAGTGTTAATGTTTGTTAATAGGATTAACAAACATTAAAATAAAGAAATAAAATTGTTTTATTTATTTATTAAAGAAAACCCTTGGAGTTTTAAGTGGGAATTGATGAGAGAATGGGTGGGTTGAGTGGAGACTCCACCCACATGATGAGGGGAGAGGTGGAGGCACCAAAATTGTGGCTTCCTCCTCTCCTATAAATAGAGGGCATGAGATCCCTCTCCCTCACACACGTGGTGTAATCTCCATCTCCATCCTCCCACTGATCCACCTCGTGTTCATGCGCTTGGCGAAGCCCTGAACGAAGTTTTCTCCACCACACCACGCCGTCGTGCTGCTGGTTTCTGAGGGATCCTCTACTTCCTCTGCCCCGCTGGATCGAGGGAACGGAGGTCGTCATAAACCGTACGTGTGACAGATCACAGAGGCACCGCCGGATTGCGGTGCACATCTTCTCGCTCTCGGGATCGGTGTGAGTACGACTACGCCAACAACGAGATTTGATCTCGTAACGCTTTGTGTCTTCGAGGGTATGTTCTTCTTAAGACTCTCTCTATGCCAGTTGCTTTCATCTCCTAGATTATATCTCGCCCTTTCGGGTATCCCTCGCGTAGGAATTTTTTTTTCTATGCAACGAACCCTTCAGTTTGAGCAACATGCCACATAGGAACAATATAATTGACAATATCAACTCTATGTGGCAATACCTTACATGTTCACATTTTATAGGATTGTAATATGCACATATATTATTACTCCCCCATAATGTGATAATCCATTTGAAATCAACAAGAGGCAAAAATAAATCCAACTAGAGAAAGTTAATCGACATTAAAATTTGAATTTCTCATGATCACACATTTTAGGATTGTGAGGTGCGAAAGCATATCACTCCCACAAAATGGGATAGTCCATTAACCTCTCAACACAAGAGCCAATTAAGATATAAGGAAGTTGATAAAAAGGCTCAGTATGTATATTGTGTGCAAACCAACATACACATGCTTGACACTGAAGATAAGTATGTAGAGAGCACAACACAAACAAATAATAGTAAGGTACACAACCAAACACATGCAAGGGAGCAAGCAACTTTCAATGTATATATGATTTAAATACAAGTTACCGCAAGGAGGAATATTGGATATGAGATATATATAATCCAAATGACTTGGCTTGAGGAAATATAACTGATGAAGATCCCTTAATTCTTCATGAGATAACCAAGTCTCCAATTCCCTCAACAACACCTATTGATCAAGTTTGAGCTTGTTGGTCTCCAACCAAGTTGGGTCCTAAGAGGTTAGTCACAATAGGTTTGGCAACCCAAATGGTTCTTTTTCTTGACACCACTTTGAGTACCGACATATTTGGCAAACACATTGCCTACATTATCCTCCCGAATGGAATAAACATCATCAATAAGGACATGGTTGGATAATGTACTATTAGTGCATGAAGAATAAAAGGGTCCCTTCTCACGAAAAAGGTAGCAACATAGACTCTTTTCTTTCTTCTTAATAGGCTCCTTAACTTGAGGAGCATTTGATTAAGTCTTCTTATGAGGTGTCCGTTGTTCAACTCATGATTGAGCATGAGATTTAACAAGAGGTCGCTTCCCTAGGTTCTTCTGACTAAGAGGCTTCTTCTTCAAAGGGCAATATCTAACATCGTGCCCTTCAATCTTGCACTTGAAGCAAATAATCTTGGACGAATATTTTACTAGTTCTTGGCCATTCTTCTTGTCAACCTTGGACTTCTTTTTGATATTGGAGTTGAATCCAAGTCCACTCTTGTCATTGGAAGTCTTCGCACCCTCAACATCTTGTCAAGGGTGGAACTCCCTTCATGACACTTTTCCAAGTCTTTCTTCAAAGAAGCGACTTGGGCCTTGAGCTCTTTGATTTCCTCTACATGGTTAGAATTGATACGTCATAAACGTATCCTTAATTTCTGATGTTCCATGTTCTTTCCATGTTATTTTCTACATGTTTGATATACACTTTATGTCATTTTTATCGATTTTCAGGACTAACCTATTGACAAGATGCCACATAGCCAGTTCCCTGTTTTCTTATGTTTTTAGTTTTAGAAAAGTTGTTCTGGACATATTCGCGGAAATGGAAAACTCGAAGCCCGGAAGTCTTAGAATTCCTGAAGGTTTCACAGATCCCCGAAGAGGCCCGAAGAGGGGCCACACCATAGGGCGGCGCCCCCTGATGTATACACACACTTCTATTCTTGTAGACACTGTTGGGCCTCCAAGTGCAGAGGTTTGTAGAAGAGCAGCAAGTTTCCCTTAAGTGGATCACCCAAGGTTTATCGAACTCAGGGAGGTAGAGGTCAAAGATATCCCTCTCAAGCAACCCAGCAATCAAGATACAAGAAGTCTCTTGTGTCCCCAACACACCTAATATACTTGTCAGGTATATAGGTGCACTAGTTCGACGAAGATAGAGTAAAATACAAGTAGTATGGATGATTATAAGTGATAATAACAATCTGAAATAAAAAATGGCAGCAAGCAAACATGTAGCAGAACAGGAGGAAAACGGTGTTTCAGTGCTTGGAATAAGTCATAGGGCTCCTACTTTCACTAGTGGAAACTCTCAACAATGATCACATAATTGAATGCATAAATATGGTTTCTTCACTATGCTACTCCGAACCACTCTCCGGTCGAATAATGAACACTAATCATCACGTAGGGCTTTAACATCACTCCTCAAGTCTATATTCCCTCTCTAAAGCACCCCCAATGTCACTACGAGCGCCATAAATTAGTAAACAAACGCCACAATTTCATAGGTTCACCTTCCAACACAAGGTATAAATATCATGCTAAACCACACAGAGCACACACTATCACCTTTGCCCTGCGATCAAAGTGTTTACGGAGATAACAAAACCACTTGATTAGCATAACAGATGAACATCAATCTACATATTCAACTAGATTACAAAGCTCATGATCACATAAAGATCACACCATGGGAGAGAGATGGACCACATAACTACCGGTAGAGCCCTCAGCCTCGGGGGAGAACTACTCCCTCCTCATCATAGGAGACAACAACGACGATGGAGATGGCGGTTGATTCGAAGGAGATGGCTTCTGGGGGCACTTCACCGTCCCGGCAGGGTGCCAGAACAGAGATCTGTCCCCCAAAACTTGTCGGTGGCGGCGGCAGAGCTATGGATGTATTTTGCGAAAAAGGTCGATTCCCCTAGGGTTTATGCATCGGGGAGTATATATAGGCGAAAGGGCGATGCCGGGAGGTGGCCAGGGGCCCACACTCCTAGGTGGCACGGCTAGGGGGACCCGCGCCACCCCATGGTGTGGCCACCCTGTGGCCCCTCTTCGGGGCTCTTCGGGACTTCTGGATGCTTCCGAGACTTTTAGGACTTCTGGCTTTCGAATTTTCCAATTTCAAGAATATTTCCAGAACAACTTTTCTGAAACTAAAAATAGCAGAAAACAGGGAACTGGCTCTGTGGCATCTTGTTAATAGGTTAGTCCCGGAAAACATAAGAAAACGTAGGAAAACATATGGAAAACATGTAGCAATTGGCATAATATCAACATGGAACATCAGAAATTATAGATACGTTTAAGACGTATCAAGCATCCCCAAGCTTAGTTCCTCCTCGTCCTCGAGTAGGTAAACGATAAAACAAAATAATTTCTGAATTGACATGCTACCACACAATCTTGATCATAATATGTAAAGTAGAACATGTAAACTAGGATCAAATGAACTAAAGCTGTTATCTATATTTGATATCAACTAGTAATGCATAAACAAAGAAGAAAGAAGTAAAACCTTTAATGAATCAACACTAAAAGACTATCAACCGTGCAAAGTTTATTAGAGATGATTTAATCTTTCAAGAACAACAATATCATGCACGTCAAACAATATTCACAACCCCTGTTAGGATCAAGTCAAGCTTTCCACACGATGCAATGCTTGAATCTTAAACTATTTGCGCACTAAAAACAAGAAAATGTTCTGCGTTGGTCCCTGGCACCGGGATGTTATGGCTAAGAGAACATTATGGGGGGTTTGGAAGGTCAATGGAAGAAAGGCTCACAAAGCTGAAAGCGATCATTAGATAATAGAAAGTCTTACAACCGAAGCTATGCAAGGAGTAGGGATTTCCACACAACGGATGCACATAGAGCTATAAGTGTATGAAATCTCTCCAATGGAAATAGTGGGGGTGCATCCAACTTGCTTGCTCACGAAGACCTAGAGCTCATTTGAGGAGGCTCATCATTGGAATATACAAGCCAAGTTCTATAATGTAAAGTTCCCCGCATAGTTATGAATGATAATAATATGAAAACTCTCTCCAAACTGAAGTATTGGTGCTAAACATGAAACACAAGTGTGGTATAAAGGATAGTGATGCGCCCCCTCTCTCCTTATTCTCTCTTTGGCCCTTTTTTCGTTTTGGGCTTTATTATTTTTTATTTTATATATCCTCACCGGTAGGGGCAACATCCTATATTACAATGAATCATCACACTTTTAGTACTCATAACTCATAAATAAATATCTCCGACGTCTCTAACTGTATGCTCCTGCCAGTGTAGCAGTATGGATAAATAACCATGAAGCTCGTCATCAAGTAACATAATGGAGGTGAATGTTGTGCAACAATATATCTCGGGATGGCTATGGAAATGCCATGATAGGTAGGTATGGTGGCTGTTTTGAGGAAGAATATATGGGCTTACGTGTAGGAGAACAAAGTCCTCCCACGGGATTTGGATGCACTGGCGAAGTTTGCACCAACTCTCAATGTGAGAAAGGGAAATGCACAGTACCGAAGAGGCTAGCAAATATGGATGGTGGAAGTGCCAGGAACCGCAACATAGACTCACGAGTTAAAATATTACAGCAATAAAATCATCTTACAAGGCACAATGCAAATCACTCCAAGAGGGTCCGTGGCAGTGACAAGTCACTGTTAGCTACCCCGACCGTAGCGCGTAACAAAAAGCCGATCAGAAATGTATCACCTGTAGCCATCATATACCATTGTTTCTATCAGTTGGTAATTCAAATGTGGCAAAGTTTCAAGTTTCTTAGACCAACCATTAAAATTTTATACTTACTAGTCCTTCCTGTTTATCCATTAAGCAAATTAATATCTCAAAACAACAGCAGTGATTCAGGTGAAGCAGTTTAGTGATCTACAAGACCATGCAATTTTTTCCACTATACCAACTACCACATAAGCATCTCTATTTCCAAGAAAAAACACATATGAGAACCACCTAACTACAAAAGCTAACAGCTCTGAATAAGAGATGCATGAAAACAAAGGCTAAACGCAGTACTAGCAAAAAGTGAACACTCACATAACAATAAGAATGAAAACTAGGGTGTTATAAGCAATGAAAACGGAGTGTGTCTCTATCCTAAACAAGTATGATAAGATCCAAACATTTATTACAGCAAAGAAAATAAACAAACTGAAAACAAAAATAAAAGACGCTCCAAGTAAAGCACATAAGATGCGACCGAATAAAAATATAGTTTCACTAGAAGTGACCTGATAATTTGTTGATGAAGAAGGGGATGCCCTTAGACGCTTGAGTCTTCTTGGAATTTTCTTGGATTTACCACCGGATAATCCACAAGCTTAGGTTTTTCACTCTTCTTGATCACATCATATCATCCTCTTCTCTTGACCCTTCACATCAAAATTCTCACAATCTTCATTAGCAACGTTAGTGCAATTGAAATAATAGATTCATATGGTTCAGTTTCAACACAAGTATAACACTCAAAAACACATTAGATATTGTCACAACTTCTTTCAAAACTCTTTTTCTCAAAAGAACACCAAAATAAAGAGATTAAGATGCAGATGCGATAAATGGCAGAAATCTGTCAAAACAGAACAACAGGTAAAGATCGATTTTTTCAAAAATCTTCTGTTCCTAAAATAAAAAAGTATTCTTCTAAGAAAAGTTACGTATATAAATTAGTATTAAGCGCAGAAAATTTCAGGTAATTTTGAATTTTCTGTGATGTTTAACGGAATTAACAGTGGACAGCAGAAATCTGTTTTCTGCGCAGAAATCCGAAATATAAGCTCAACTTTCCACTAGAGGATTTACTTGGCTCAACAAAAACTCAAAAGAAAAGATACAGAGGAGTTTCTAAGGAAATAGAAAACACCCAGATGCAAATCACACCAAATAATACGAAAGAAAACGGGTTGAAAACGGAGAAATAAAACGGGTTGTCTCCCGGTAGCGCTTTTCTTTAACGCCTTTCAGCTAGGCACAATGATTTTAAAAAATGTTCACATAAGAATAAGAGTTGAAGCACAATAAGAGAGCATCACTAATAAAATGTAAAACACATTTAAGTCTAACCCACTTCCTATGAAAAAGAATCTTGTAGAAAAACAAGTCAACGAAGCACAAAGTGACTAGCATAGGAAGACATAATAAGTGCAACTTCAAAAATTTCAACATAAAGAGGGGAAACTTAATATTGTTGAGATGAATAAAACCATGTTTCCCTCTCTCATAATAACTTTCAGTAGCATCCTGAATAAAATTAACAATATAACTATCACAAGAAACATTCTTATCATGAGCCACATGCATAAAAGAATTAATACTCTCCACATAAGCATAGTAATTCTTATTAATAGTAGTGGGAGAAAATTCAACAAACTATCATTATTATTCTCATCACCATAATCATTAGGAGGCATATTGTAATCATAATTAATTTGTCCTCAATAGTAGGTGAACTAAAAATGTCATATTCATCATTGTAAACAGGTGGAACTAGAATACCACAATCATTATAATCATCATATATTTGAGGAAAAGTATCATCAAAGAAAATTTCCTCCTCAAAACTCGGGGGACTAAAAATATCACATTCATCAAAACTAGCTTCCCCGATCTTAGACTTTTGCATAGCATTAGCAATAATGGTATTTAAAGAGTTCATACTAATAACATTCCCACTAGCATGCAAATAAAGTTCCATAGGTTTTTTAATTTTCTCTTCAAACACTTCATGTCCTAACTCAAGGTAAACATTATAAAGCTCTCTCATATTTTTGTTGTTTTACATTAAGACTACTAGTGAAAAATAAAAACAAGCGAGTAAAAATAAGCCTAACTAGTGAAAACAAGAAACAAAAAGATAAAATTGCAGAATCTAAAGGAAATAGCTCCGAGCACTCACACCCGAGGATGCGAGTACCTTTTACCTTACCTCCCCGGCAACAGCGCCAGAAAAGAGCTTGATGTCTATGCACGCTTCCATTCTTGTAGACAGTGTTGGGCCTCCAAGTGCAGAGGTTTGTAGAACAGCAACAAATTTCCCTTGAGTGGATCACCCAAGGTTTATCGAACTCAGGGAGGTATAGGTCAAAGATATCCCTCTCAAGAAACCCTGCAATCAAGATACAAGAAGTCTCTTGTGTCCCCAACACACCTAATATACTTGTCAGGTATATAGGTGCACTAGTTTGACGAAGCGAGAGTAAAATACAAGTAGTATGGATGATTATAAGTGATAATAACAATATGAAATAAAATCAAGCAAAAATGTAGCAGAACATGCGTAAAATGGTGTTTCAATGCTTGGAAATAAGGCCTAGGGTCCTACTTTCACTAGTGGACACTCTCAACAATGATCACATAATTGAATGCATAAATATCATTTCTTCACTATGCTACTCCGAACCACTCTCCGGTCGAATAATGAACACTAATCATTGCGTAGGGCTTTAACATCACTCCTCAAGTCTATATTCCCTCTCTAGGGCACCCCATTGTCACTACGAGCACCATAAATTAGTAAAAACACCACAATTTCATAGGTTCACCTTCCAACACAAGATATAAATATCATGCTAAACCACACGGAGCACACACTGTCACCTTTGCCCCGTGATCAAAGTTTTTACGGAGATAACAAAACCACCTGAGTAGCATAACTGATGAAGATCAATCTACATATTCAACTAGATTACAAAGCTCATGATCACATAAAGATCACACCATGGGAGAGAGATGAACCACATAGCTACCGGTAGAGCCCTCAACCTCGGGGGAGAACTACTCCCTCCTCATCATAGGAGACAGCAACAGCGATGGAGATGGCGGTGGAGTCGAAGAAGAACGAATCCAACCACTTCGGAATTGAAGGGCATGGCGGATCTCCACATGGTTGTAGAGTCTCGTCTTTTGTAATTCTTTGCTCCTTTTTCACTCAATGATTCATTCTAATTTCCCAACCAAAATTTAGGCAAACCCATGGAAATACCCCTTTAGGAAAGAAAAATAGACACGATGTCGCTGTATTTTATCGCATTGGAAAAGACTATCCATATCCTATGTACCTAACCCTTCTAGGGAATTCTGTGTCAGAAATCGTGAATATTTATTTCATTCCATTAAAAATAAGAAGCCAATTCTGTTCATAAAAATAAAGAGAAACAGATCTATTCTATACTCGATAAGTTCCAATATGCAATGGGTAGCTTGTCCAATTTGGAAAAAACGCATCTAAAATCCAATAGAATTTCGCCTATAAAAGAAATATTACTTTTCCTTGGTAATATATAGAAAGAAGGAGTCCCTCTTAGTTTTGGACCCCTACCCTAAGAAGTATACATGTTTTGCCATCTGTTTAGATGGCTTCTGGGGGCAATTCCCTGTCCCGGCAGGGTGCTAGAACAGAGATCTCTCCCCCGAAACTTGTCGGTGGCAGCGACGGAGCTACAGATGTATTTTGCAGAAAAGGTCGATTCCCCTAGGGTTTATGCATTCGGGAGTATATATAGGCGAAAGGGCGATGCCGGGAGGTGGCCAGGGGGCCCACACCCCTAGGTGGCGCGGCGAGGGGGGACCCGCTCCACCCCATGGTGTGGCCACCCTGTGGCCCCCCTTCGGGGCTCTTCGGGACTTCTGGATGCTTCCGGGACATTTAGGACTTCTGGCTTTCGAATTTTCCAATTCCGAGAATATTTCTAGAACAACTTTTCTAAAACTATAAAATAGCAGAAAACAGGGAACAGGCCCTATGGCATCTTGTTAATAGGTTAGTCCCGGAAAACATAAGAAAACGTAGGAAAACATAAAGAAAACATGTAGCAATTGGCATAATATCAACATGGAACATCAGAAATTATAGATACGTTTGAGATGTATCACCCCTGGCCACGTCTGGGGGTGGTGTGGGCTCCTCGGGCGTCCACCGTCCTTTCTCCTATATAACCCCCTGATATGTGAACCCTAAATATATACCACTTTTCCCCGAGAAAAACCCAAGGCCGCCGTCATCGTCATCCCGAGATTGAGAGGGTTCTGAAGCTCTCCCCGGCACTCTGCCAGGAGGGAAATTCATCACTGGAGGAGTCTACACCACCATGCCCTCCTCTGAAGTGATGCGTGAGTAGTTCATCCCTGGACTAAGGGTCCATAGTAGTAGCTAGATGGTTCTCTTCTCCACTTTATGCCTCATGTTTAGATCTCGTGAGCTGCCCTACATGATCGAGATCATCTTTATGTAATGCTATATGTTGTGTTTGCTGGGATCCGATGAATGTTGAATGCGATGTCTTCTGATTATCAGTATACCATGTTATCCTAATGCATACGCTATTTATGATCTTGCATGCTCTCCATTATTAGTAGATGCTCTGGCCAAATAGATGCTAGTAATTCCAAGAGGGAGCATTTATGCTCGATAGTGAGTTCATGCTTCCTTTGCATCTGTGCTCGAGTGACAGAAACGCGATGGATGGAGGATGTGTTGTTTCCACTAGGTAGAAAACAACGATGTTTACTTTGTTTACAATGATGACATTACACACTTTTCTTACTTTGATTATCTGTTGCTTGCAACTTAATACCCAACGTTCGTTCGGATTGACAACCTCACTGCTTCGTTGGGGCAAAGTAATTTGATTGTGTTGTGTAGGTTCCACGTTGCTGCTAAACTGGTAGTGCGCCCTACCATCTCAACTGCATCAACCTTCTGAAGCTACTAGTCGATTAAACCTTGGTTTCTTTCCGAGGGAAAATTGCTGCTATGCTCATCATAATTTCCTCTTGGGGTTTCCCAACGAGTGCAAGACCTGCACCATCAAGAATCAACACAGGAGCCAGAGGAAGGAGATGCATCATTATTAGAGCAACAAGGTAAGGAAAGTAATTCATCACAAGATGTAGAAACATTATGGGAGGATGAATTACTAAGACTAGTAGATGGCATTATAGAACTATTAGTAGAGATTGTGCTAGTACCCACATGAGCCTCACACGATGTTACCTTTGTATTGACAGCCTCAAGAGCTAACTTTAGCCTAGTATGGGATGGTAGAAGATCCTCATGAGAGCTAGATAGCTTTTCATATCTTTCTTCCAATTTCCCACACTTGCCAGTCATCAACTCAAGTTGATCCCTTAGCTCAACATTCTCCTTCAAAATAGATGCTTCACATGATGTGAAGTTAGTAGCACAAGCATCATTAGAAATAGAAGAATACAACTTGGCAAGCTCGTTATTCAATCTAGTATTTTCCTCAATTAGATTAGCATTTGCAACAATAAATTCAACATTTTACTTTTTAAGCACTTTATATTTAGCAATAGTATGGTCACGTGCTTTAGTGAGAAAGAATTTTTTTTCATTATAAAGCTCCTCAATAGATTCAAGTTTCTCCTCAAGAGTAACTCAGAGCTCATGCTCTTACTCTAGAGACATAGAAAGAGATACCTTTTCATCTTCATCCTTCCTCTCTTGATCTGCTTTCTTCTCAATGAATTTTGCGCTATTAATAGCATAAGCCAAAATTTTAGCCAAAGGAGGGATAGCTTTACTAACTTTAGGGAGAACATGAAACACGAACTCACCCTTCTCCATTAAAGAGACATCATCATTATTCTCTCCATAATAAAGATCCTCATCCTCATCATCACAAGATATAGAGGGTTCCAAAGGTGGAGATACATTTGAATCCTTAGCCATAAGGCACAAGTGAGAATCGGAAGGTGATGAAGTGAGAATACTTGAAGCTCCATTGAGTTCCATGCCTTGTTCCAACAAATGTTGGGATTCCTCTACATTGTTAGCCACACAAGTACTAGAGTAAATGGAAGCATTGTTTTCATGACAAAAGGACATAGGAAGCATATTGATACGTCCAAAACGTATCTCCTTTTCCGAACACTTTTGCTATTGTTTGTCTCTAAACTTGTGAGTTTTGGATACAACTAACACGGACTGACGTTGTTTTCAGCAGAATTGCCTTGGTGTCTTGTTTTTGTGCAGAAAATCAACTTTTGCGAAAATGCCCAGAAAAGATCCCGAAGACCTTTAAACACCCGAAGACCCCCAGAGCCAGAAGGAGTCCCGGAGAGGGGCCAGAAGGGGGCCACACCACCCCTGGGCCCCCCCTAGGCCGCGCCACCTGGTGGTGTTCCCCCCTAGGCCCCCCCTCTGGCTCCCCTTTCGACTACTTATCGCTCGTAGCCCTAAAACATCATGGGGTTTGTTATATTCCATAAAAACACCAAAGAGCGCCGCTGCCACCTTGAAACCCAATTCGGGGATCAGAAG
This sequence comes from Alopecurus myosuroides, assembly GCA_028641055.1. Lineage (NCBI taxonomy): Eukaryota > Viridiplantae > Streptophyta > Magnoliopsida > Poales > Poaceae > Alopecurus > Alopecurus myosuroides. Next base: position 213,163,393 of record CM054063.1, on the reverse strand, counting down.
TTCAAGTTCTGGCGCCCTGCCGGGACGGGGATTTGGAGGAGATCATCGCCATCGTCATCGCAACCTCTTCTCCATCAACCATCCATGTTTCCCCCGTCCATGTGTGAGTAATCTCCGCTGTAGGCTGAGAGGGATAGAAGGGATTGGATGAGATCGATCATGTAATAATGCCAGATTGTTAGGGAATAGTGCCTAGTATCCATTGTTAGTGTTTTGTACCTTTTTGCAACTTGTTATGCTTAATGCTTGTCACTTAGGGCCCGAGTGCCCTGATCTCAGATCTGAACATGTTATTGTTTCATGTATATAATTATGTTTCTTGATCATATCTACAATTTATTTACACACATTGTTGTCCGGAACCCGATGCCCCAAAGTGACAGAAATTGGGACAATCAGAGGGGATGGTTGTGATGTAAGGATCACATGTGTTCATGGAGTGTTAGTGCTTTGCTCTGGTGATTTATTAAAAGGATCACCTTAATTACCAATAGTTTCCCTAGAGGCCCCGCTTCAACGGGCTGGTAGAACAAAAGATGTTGTGCAAGTTTCTCATTGCGAGCATGTATGACTATATTAGAACACATGCTTATGGTTTGTCTAGAACTTGGACGCTTTGTTATTATCTATCTGCAATGCCTATGTTATTATTATTACATGAACTATCCTATCCATGCAATGCCCGTTCATCCACCCTCTGTGCCTACGGTACTTTCATCCTGTTGTTTTCACTATTGCTACTGTTGTTTTCATGATTGCTACTGCTATTACTATTTTACTACTGTTGTCATTTCATTACTGCTGCTATAAAACTGTTACCACTGATAAATTGTTGCGAGCTAGTCTACTTTCAGGTGCAGCTGAATTCACAACTCATCTGTTAAGGATTATAAATATTCTTTGGCTCCCCTTATGTCGAATCAATAAATTTGGGTTTTACTTCCCTCGAAGACGGTTGCGATCCCCTATACTTTTGGGTTATCACATTTCATCATGAGTTTTATTTAAACAACTATTACATGATATGCAAGGACTATCAACACTAGCATGTAAGACATTTGGAGCGCTAGAAGAGTTCAAGTCCAAAGATAGAACATTGCAATGGGATAGAGATGAAGTATAGTCAATAGTAGATTCACTATCAACAATGCAATTTCTATCACCACTCACCATATCATTACCTTGTGAAAAATCACATGTTGGTGGACTGGAAAAAGATGTGAACTCATCACGACCGAAGGTGGAAGGAGAACAATCATCCTCAATAATGTTGGACACATCATATATATCTTGAAGTTTTATCCATAACTCACGAGCGTTTTGAAAAGGCTTGATTGATTCAATAACTACATCGCTTAAAACACACATGAGACCATTAGATACCAGAGTATCGATATAAGAGTTTTCCTCATCCTCTAAATATAAATCTTAAGAATCCTTTGGAGGAGGAAAATCCATATCTACATTTCTCCTTACATACTTTGGACCCATGTCCGTAAAAAGATTAAGAATGCGAATTTTCCAAACATCATAATTTCTACCACAGAATATAAACATGGGATCATGCTCTATTTCCCTAAACAACATCGTACTCTCTAAGATGTAAATCCTAATAAAGAGAGACTAGGATACAACACCATTTGAACGGACAACGATGTCACCTAGAGGGGAGGGGTGAATAGACGATTAAAACTTTTCCGATTAAGGCTTGGTAAATGTGGAAATAAACTAGGTGTTTCAATTAACAAGCACACAACCTAAATAATCTAGGGTCAAGTAGGTGCACCAACAACTTATTCTAAGCAAGACAGGTAACAAGGTGATAGCAAGATAAATAACTTCAAGCACGAAGGCTATCACAATCTAAATTGCATAAGGAAAAAAGCTCGGGTATAGAAATAACCAAGGCACACAGAGACAATGATGTATTCCCGAGTTCCTCCCTTTGACGGGAGTAAGTCTCTTTGAAGGGGTGTGAGATCGCCACAAATTCCTAGTCAACGCCACAAAGGCCTCACCCTATTCTCTGATGAACCTCGCCACAAAAGCCTAGTTCACCTTCCACTATTGGCAACCTTCGATCGAGGCACGCATCCAAAACTTAATTGGAGGCTCTCAATGTCACCACAATATCCAGGCACACATCCACAACTCAATTGGAGGCTCCCAAGAACACCACAAGTCGTTTAGGGTCCAAGACCCAAGAGTAACAAGTCCACAACCTTTCACTTCCACGAATCCTCGTGGAGAGAGCAAACCGATACAATCGATGCAAATGGCAAGAGCACAAGTGCTCAAATCCTTCACTCTTAAATTCCAACAAAGCATAAAATTCTTATGGGGGAATAAGAGAGGAAGAAAAAAGGAGAAACACCAAGAAGTCCAAGATCAAGATCTACTAGGTTTCCCTCACTAAGAAGGAAGATGGATTGGGGGAAATGTAGATCTAGATCTCCTATCTCTTTTCCCTCAAAGATATGCAAGAATCATGGGAGTAATTGAGAGAAGGCAAAGATTTCCAAGGTCAACAATGGTGCAGAGAGAGGGGAAAATTCGTGCTTGGACAACCTTTCTCTTTGGGGAGGAAAGGGGGCCTTTCATAGGTCCCCATGAAAAAGAGTCGTTGCAGGAAAAGTCACACCAGAGACTCTGTTGCAAAGGCCGGAGACTCCGGGCACTCTCCGAACCCTATACAGTGGGTGACAACATTGGATAAACCCCTGGAGGTGTCCTGGGGCCGGAGACTGCGGGGGCCGGAGATTCCGGCCTACCCAAAAACTGTAGAAACACCGATACAAAAAACGCCATAACTTTTGCATACGAACTCCGTTTTAGATTTTCTTGGGATTGTTGGAATAAACAAAATGAGAACTACAATAATATTCAGAGAAACATAATTGTACAAATATGGAAATTAAAACAAAATGTAGAAAGGTTTAACCTCTCTAAAAGGAACAACCGGTAAAACCTCCATCACCGAAAATGACATAACTTTTGCGAATGAACCCCGAATGAGGTGAATCCAATTAGGTTGGAAAGATAAAAAAAAAATATCCAAACACAAATGAATGGAGAAGTTACCACACATGGAAGGTATGGGAATATTCTCAAAGCTGAACCGGATATTTTCACCACCGAAAACGCAACAAGTTTTTCTTACCAAAACCTTTTTTTTATAAACCTTGTCTTGTCATGAAGATCACGAAAAGTACCAAAACCCCATGGAGATAAAAGCCAAATAAGAACCAAGAAAAATGATATGCACGTATGTAAAGGTTTGAGCTCTCCACAACGATTCGATCAAGTTACTCACTTAAAAACCCCTCTTGATAGTACGACTATTTATCCTATAACCCGGTCTCCCAACGTCATGATGTTGGGAATATGCCCTAGAGGCAATCATGTATGATGTAATTCCCATTGTATTCATAAAGTTATTAAGTTGTCCTTGTTTTGAACATCTGATATATGTCATTGAATATGTGATTCGATTGTGGAACTATATATTCATGTTGTTCATACTAGATTGTCCTTGGTCATTTAGGTTGTGCTGGACACACACCCTAGACTAATGTGAGTGTTGGCTGATGACACGGTTCCACTTATGATGGGCATGGTGATGCCATTCCAACGTTCACGGACTTGGCTAAAGAGTTTAGCAAGTCGGACTGACCCACATTGAGATGCAACGATCAAGTCGTCATTTGCATGTCTCAATCAATGTAATCCTTAGACCTGAGGTTGTCGCACAATCCGAGTTGTGGATCACCGACTTAGGTTCTGTCAAACGTTGTTCTGTGACAAGGCAACTATAAAGGCAGAGTTCGGGTCGAATGAGAAGCAAGCTGTGTGATGTGGATAATCAAGATGGGATTTTGCCCCTCCGAATGGAGAGATATTCTCTAGGCCCTCTCGAGTGATATGATGCAGGAAGCATGGCCATGCGCGACTCAGTTAAGTGTTAACTATGTCGGTTGACTAAGAGTTAGTCAGATGAATCACATGTCACAGATCGAGAAGAGAGTTGAGCTATTTAAGGGATGACGATAAATCGCCTATAGCTCGACAAGGTATATCATGAGGCAAAAGGGACTACGATGAATATCACATTGAAAGGTATGTCGTCATGACTCAATGGGACTTGGGAGTCGGCACGTTCTGCTAGGAGCCGCTACCGATTGATCGATTGAGAGTCGGACTCTAATCGTGTCCAAGTCGTCATGAGCCTGCAGGGTCGCACACTTAAGATCGGGAGCAAATATTGGTTGGGTTGGACCCGAACCGGAAATGGACTGAATTAGTGAGTCGGACTCACAGAGGGAATGGGCCACAAGTGTTGTGCAGCCCATTACCATACGCTATAAAAAGAGGGGCGCAGGTTGCCCAGCGGGCACGTTAGTCCACTCTCCCATGCGTTGGGAACCCTAGCCCCACTCAGTCCAGCCGCCGCACCGGACCTAGCAGTCCGCCGTCGGAGCTCCTCCTCGTACGTGTGGATACCGACAGAGGTGCTGTACGTTCAGCACTTCGACGTTCGAGGGATTGGATCGGCCGGACCGGATCGTGGGACTGCACTGCCCTGACGCGCTGCACCGATAATCCCCACCTGCGCGTCTAGTGGTAATACTCGTGGTCTTCTACCTCGGCTAGATCTTGGGAGCATTGCGTAGGAAAAGTTTTCGTTTATCTCTACGCGCCCCAACAGTGGTATCAGAGCGGTAGCTTCTGGTATTAGGCCCGAGATCAGTACATATGTGATATGTAGTTAGCGTTAGATGTGATCTAATTGCTGTTTTGGTGGTCGTTCTATGAGATAGATCGGTTTTGTACAAGGTTGATTGGATCAATCGTACTCGGGGTTAATGGATGATCAGGTTTCCGTGATCATACTGCTAAGGTCGTGGAACAACTTACCCCTACCGGTCGGTTTCCGCCATCGGGGTATACCGTGACACATAAATCCAGTTGCGGTGATCGAAGATCAAAGCGTTTGGTCGAATCGGAATACGGATCAGATTCGGGAAAAATCATTTTATCCGATGAAGAAATCCATGATCGGAACGTAGATGAGATCTGCGTTTTCCGAAATCGTCGGGCGCTGCCCCTTCGATCCCCGCCCGGTATCCGGCTAGCGGGACCGCCGGCTTCGCCCTGTCGTAGCGCCTTAGATGTCGTTGCGAGTTCACAACGCCGGTAGATATCGTATCTATGCATAACTTGTTTTTGCAGGAAGTTGTGAATGGTATGGCTTATGTGCATGTGATGTGTGTAATCCATACATGATCTGCGTATCATGTTTTTGTCAGCCGGCTGGAGCCTAGGTGCTGTCATTTTATTGTATACCGGCCTGCGTGTCGGATTCTCTATGTAAATTTTCTTTTACCAGCTAGTGTAGCTTGTTGGAGAACCCGGAAGGCATGCAAGCCGATGTACAAGTCGACTACATGGAGCAAGATGGCACGTGCCAAGAGTTGGCACGAGTCGACTTGCAAGCTTCGTGGAGATGGAGATCACCATGAAGAGAGTCATACCATTTCACATTATAATTTCTTTATTTGTGTTATTGTTATGTCTCTATTTACCTCTATTTAGATAGTTGGTAGATTCTTTAATCCCTAAAAGAAGGTCTAGTCGGTCGCCCCGCCAGTGCTGCACCATCACAAGTCGGACATTCTTGGTAGTGGGCTCATAAAATTGAGGTGCTACCAATTCTTTCCGGTTAGGTGGGTTTGAGTCGGACTCTTACTGCAGAAGCACTTGGTAATCTAGACGAGTCCATCACAACGGTTGTGGGGCTCGGGGCGAGGTAGGTTGGGAGTCGGGGCATGTGATGTCACCCAACTAACAGGAGTCGTATTGGATACGATTGGCAAGGTGTTGCCTACCTAGATCACTTGACGGCTAGCAGTGATGCTAAAGCTCACTAGTCGGCTTGCTTATTTAGGGTCTTGAATCACTTAGCAACCATCGGAGGGATGTTGGTTCTAGTGGGAGCATAAGTATTAAAGCGTTTAATATGCCTGCTCTTTTATGAATACATGTCTTAAGTGTTTTTTTTTGCGTATTTTCTGTTGTAGATCAATGGCACCTAGCAACCTTCCTCAGTTGTCCGCGTTTGCGTTGAGGTCAATCCTAGAGAAAGATAAGCTAAATGGAACTAATTTCACCAACTGGTATCGTAATCTGAGGATAGTCCTCAAGCATGACAAGAAAGAACATGTTCTAGAAACTCCACTTCCAGAAGAGCCTGATGATGATGCGACTGTCGCTGTCACAAATGCCTACCGTAAGACTAGAGATGAGTCTACGGAAATTAGCTGTCTTATGCTTGCACACATGGAACCGGACTTGCAGCAGCAGTTCGAAAATGTTGAGGCCTACGATATGATCGAAAGCCTCAAAAGTATGTTCCAGGCTCAAGCAAAGACTGAGAGGTATCAAATCTCTCAAGCTTTGCTTGGCTGTAAGCTGAAAGACAGCGATCCACTGAGTCCGCATGTAATCAAGATGATTGGTTACATACAGTATTTGGATCGGTTGGGCTTCTCAATTAACGAAGAGATCGCCACTGATATAATTCTGAACTCTCTTCCTAGTGCGTATGGTCCGTTCATCTCGAACTACCATATGCATGGTATGGATAAGAGTATCACTGAATTACATGGGATGCTCAAAACGGCAGAGGCTGATATCAAGAAAGGCGCCAGTCAAGTGTTGATGGTGCAGAATAAGGCTAAGTTCAAGAAGAGTTCTTGGACTAAGAAGAAGAAGGATAAGTCAGGAGGTAGCGCCCATGGCCCTGTCCAGAGTGCTCCCTCAAAGACTAAGCCTTCTCCTACAGCCGGAGCCAATTGCTTCTATTGCAAGCAAGATGGACACTGGAAGAGGAACTGCACCAAGTATTTGGCTGACAGAGCCAAGAGTGGAGGTGTGACTTCCAACTCAGGTACGCTTGTTTGCAATGTTATAGACATTTATCTTGCTGATGCGCCTAATAGTTCTTGGGTATATGATACCGGATCAGTTATTCACATATGCAACTCGTTGCAGGGACTGGTAAGAACTAGGAGCGTGGCAAGAGGAGAGGTTGATATTCGGGTCGGCAACAAGGCGAGAGTCGCTGCGTTGGAAGTCGGCACGATGCAACTTCATTTACCTTCAGGATTTATTTTGGAACTAAATAATTGTTATTATGTTCCAGCGCTTAGTCAAAACATTATTTCCGCCTCATGTTTGATGAGACAAGGTTATGAGTCGAATATTAAGAATAATGGTTGTTCTTTATATTTGAAAGATATGTTTCATGGCTTTGCACCCGTTCAGAACGGGTTATTTATATTAAATCTTGATAGTGAATCGGTCTATAACATAAATGTTAAAAGGTTGAAACCAAATGATCTGAATATGACTTACTTTTGGCACTGTCGGCTTGGTCATATAAGTTGGAAGCGCATGAAGAAACTCCATGATGATGGACTTCTAACTTCGTTTGACTTAGAGTCATTCGAGACATGCGAATCATGCCTACTAGGCAAAATGACCAAGACACCTTTTGCAAGGAGTTGTGAAAGGGCGTCCGACTTGTTGGAACTAATACATAGTGACGTATGTGGTCCAATGAGCACGACAGCCAAAGGTGGTTATGAGTACTTCATTACCTTCACTGATGATTTGAGTAGGTATGGATATATCTATTTAATGAAACACAAGTCGGAAGCCTTTGAAAAGTTCAACGAATTCCAGAGTGAGGTACAAAATCAACTCGGCAAGAAAATAAAGTTTCTACGGTCGGACCGTGGAGGCGAGTACATGAGCCATGAGTTTGATGACCATCTAAAGAGTTGTGGAATAGTTCCTCAACTCACTCCGCCGGGTACACCGCAGAGAAACGGTGTATCAGAACGGATAAATCGGACCTTGTTGGACATGGTACGATCAATGATGAGTCGGACAGATCTACCTTTATCATTTTGGGGTTATTGTCTAAAAACTGCAGCGCTCACACTAAACAGAGTACCATCAAAGTCAGTAGAGAAGACACCACATGAGATGTGGACGGGCAAGAAGCCAACTTTGTCTTTTCTTAAGATTTGGGGTTGTGAAGCATTTGTCAGCTGACTTCAGTCGGACAAGCTCACGCCCAAGTCGGATAAGTGTATTTTCGTGGGGTATCCGAGGGAAAGCTTGGGGTACTACTTTTACAACCGGGAAGAGGGCAAAGTGTTTGTCGCTCGGAATGGTGTCTTCCTTGAGAAAGAGTTTCTCGGTCGGGAAGTCAGTGGGAGCACAGTGCAACTCGAAGAAATTCGAGAGGAACCGGCTAGGGGCGAGTCGGCGAACGCCTTGGAGGCTGAGCCGGTCGTGGTACCTACACCGGTAACAGCACCTGAACCACGGCGATCTGCCAGATTACAGAGTGCTCGAGATGTTTTACTGTTAGACAGTAATGAGCCGGCAACTTATTCGGAAGCGATGGTGGGATCTGATTCCGAGTCATGGCTTGGAGCCATGAGATCCGAGTTAAAGTCCATGGATGAAAACCAAGTTTGGAATTTGGTTGATCTGCCTGACGGTGCAAGACCCGTCGAGTGTAAATGGGTCTTTAAGAAGAAAATTGATATGGAGGGAAATATTTCCGTCTATAAAGCACGACTTGTCGCGAAGGGGTTCCGACAGGTTCAAGGAGTTGACTACGACGAGACATTCTCGCCTGTAGCGATGCTTAAATCAATTCGGATCATGTTAGCCATAGCAGCCTATTTCGACTATGAGATATGGCAGATGGATGTCAAGACGGCTTTCCTTAATGGAAATTTAACTGAGGACGTGTATATGATACAGCCCGAAGGTTTTGTCGATCCAGCTAATGCTGACAAGGTATGCAAACTTCAGAAATCCATTTATGGGTTGAAGCAAGCATCTCGGAGTTGGAACATTCGTTTTGATGAGGTAGTCAAATCGTTTGGCTTCATCAAGAGCGATCATGATTCTTGTTTATACAAGAAGTTTAGTGGGAGCAAAGTAAACTTTCTAATCTTATATGTGGATGACATATTACTGATTGGAAATGATGTCATGATGTTGCAAGAAACCAAAGAGTCATTGGAAAGGAGTTTCTCAATGAAGAATTTGGGTGAGGCGACTTATATATTAGGAATCAGGATCTATAGAGATAGATCCAGGCGGCTCATTGGATTGAGTCAGAGTACATATCTGGACAAAGTTTTGAATAAGTTCAAAATGGAAGAGTCCAAGAAGGGATTCTTACCGATGTCCCATGGCATAAAACTTAGTAAGACTCAGTGTCCTTCGACAACTGATGAGCGAAGTCGGATGAGTGTGATCCCGTATGCTTCGGCAATCGGATCCATCATGTATGCCATGATTTGTACTAGGCCAGATGTTTCCTATGATCTAAGTGTTACGAGCAGATACCAGGCTGACCCTGGCGAAGTCCACTGGGCAGCGGTTAAAAACATCCTGAAGTATTTGAGAAATACTAAGGAAATGTTCCTGGTTTATGGAGGTGATGAGGAATTCAGTGTAAAGGGTTACACGGATGCGAGTTATCTCACCGACTCAGATGATTCTCGTTCGCAATCGGGATACGTGTTCGTAATGAACGGAGGAGCTGTGAGCTGGAAGAGTTCCCAGCAAGATACGGTGTCTGCATCTACAACAGAGGCTGAGTATATTGCTGCATCAGACGCGGCAAAGGAAGTTGTTTGGATCAGGAACCTCCTGATAGATCTTGGTGTGGTTCAGGGCGCGTCCAATCCATTGGACGTATATTGTGACAACAATGGTGCTATCGCACAAGCCAATGAACCTAGACAACACCAGAAGAACAAACATATACTCATGCGGTACCACCTCATTCGCTAGTTTGTCGAACAAGGTGATATCAAGTTATGCAAAGTACACACGGATGCAAACATTGCAGATCCGTTGACAAAGGCGCTACCACAGCCTAAGCATGAGGCGCACACGAGAGGTATGTGCATTAGATGCCTAGGCATATGATGCCAGGATGATTGACTCTAGTGCAAGTGGGAGACTGTTGGGAATATGCCCTAGAGGCAATCATGTATGATGTAATTCCCACTGTATTCATAAAGTTATTAAGTTGTCCTTATTTTGAACATCTGATATATGTCATTGAATATGTGATTCGATTGTAGAACTATATATTCATGTTGTTCATACTAGATTGTCCTTGGTCATTTAGGTTGTGCTGGACACACACCCTAGACTAATGTGAGTGTTGGCTGATGACACGGTTCCACTTGTCATGGGCATGGTGATGCCATTCCAACGTTCACGGACTTGGCTAAAGAGTTTAGCAAGTCGGACTGACCCACATTGAGATGCAACGATCAAGTCGTCATTTGCATGTCTCAATCAATGTAATCCTTAGACCTGAGGTTGTCGCACAATCCGAGTTGTGGATCACCGACTTAGATTCTGTCAAACGTTGTTCTGTGACAAAGCAACTATAAAGTCAGAGTTCGGGTCGAATGAGAAGCAAGCTGTGTGATGTGGATAATCAAGATGGGATTTTGCCCCTCCGAATGGAGAGATATTCTCTGGGCCCTCTCGAGTGATATGATTCAGGAAGCATGGCCATGCGCGACTCAGTTAAGTGTTAACTGTGTCGGTTGACTAAGAGTTAGTCAGATGAATCACATGTCACAGATCGAGAAGAGAGTTGAGCTATTTAAGGGATGACGATAAATCGCCTATAGCTCGACAAGGTATATCATGAGGCAAAAGGGACTAAGATGAATATCACATTGAAAGGTATGTCGTCATGACTCAATGGGACTTGGGAGTCGGCACGTTCTGCTAGGAGCCGCTACCGATTGATCGATTGAGAGTCGGACTCTAATCGTGTCCAAGTCGCCATGAGCCTGCAGGGTCGCACACTTAAGATCGGGAGAAAATATTGGTTGGGTTGGACCCGAACCGGAAATGGACTGAATTAGTGAGTCGGACTCACAGAGGGAATGGGCCACAAGTGTTGTGCAGCCCATTACCATACGCTATATAAAGAGGGACGCAGGTTGCCCAGTGGGCACGTTAGTCCACTCTCCCATGCGTTGGGAATCCTAGCCCCACTCAGTCCAGCCGCCGCACCGGACCTAGCAGTCCGCCGTCGGAGCTCCTCCTCGTACGTGTGGATACCGGCAGAGGTGCTGTACGTTCAGCACTTCGACGTTCGAGGGATTGGATCGGCCGGACCGGATCGTGGGACTGCACTGCCCCGACGCGCTGCACCGATAATCCGCACCTGCGCGTCTAGTGGTAATACTCGTGGTCTTCTACCTCGACTAGATCTTGGGAGCATTGCGTAGGAAAAGTTTTCGTTTATCTCTACGCGCCCCAACACATGAGACAGGTGAAATAGAAAACCTATCAAGATCATACCTTTATCTTGAGCATTCCACTTGAGCTAGATGATGACGATGTTGATTCTCTCAAGTTGGACCCTCTTTCTTGATCGTGCTTGCTAGCACATGCTCCGCTTGATAAAGACTTGCAAGTAGCTCCCTCAGACACCATTATGGGAGAGACTAGATCCCCCATACACCATTATGGGAGAGAACCTTTTTTGCAAATCTTCACGAGGCCACAATCTCCAAATGGGTGGCAAACGTCAAGAATAGAATATCTTCGAGATGCGTCACTTGAGCTTCCACATCAAGCTTGATGATGAAGACCGCTTGACGACATAGACCATGGGCTATCTGAAATCTTTATTTTGGTGCATGCCCATGGAAAGCTACCTAACCACACATAGAGATTCCACATAGATATATCATGGGTTAGTTCACAACGCTATATGGACAAATTCTAACCATACCACAAGATACATAATCCACTTGGTACATCTTGTAGCTTTATGTGTTGATCATAAGCATGATCAACCGTGTATATTTTATTCTTTCTTCATTTGATGATGTCTTGAAGATAATCATGAAAGACCACCTAATCCTTTTCTTCAAGATATACTTGCGATATGCACAACTCTATATATGACCATTCTTCATACAAATCCTTGAATATAACAATGACCATTATGAAAGCTAATAGAGTTCAACACATGAACCCCAAACTTCCCTATGGACAAGATATACAAGGATAAATGAATGCAAACATTAGTCCATAAGAATTGTCATTAATTACCAAAACCACATATGGGGGCACCATGCGCTTTCACCTGCTGATGGCCTCTACAGACGGCGACAGGAAGAAGCACGTACGTTCGAGTGGGAGCATGTCGTTCCACTTCGACATGTTGTTTCCCACTTCCTATTTGCATATGGAACATACTTCACATATTCTTGCGCCGTCGTCCTGGACTCCTCATGGTCATCCACGAGGAAGGCGAGTAGGGTGTCCGGGCTAGTGGCACCTACCTCCTATGGTGGTCTTCAACAACAGCATCAACTGTGCAGTCGGTAGCGCCATTTTCTTTCATGGTCGACGTCGTCTCCAAGTGGGGATCTCCGGCTGCGTGTGCTGCTCGAGGCGGTAGTGGCGGCGGTGAAAGGGTCAGAGGGCCGCTGGTATTGAAGGAGCGACGACATTTCGGAGTGCGGTCCCAGGGTGGCAGCGCCATCTTAGAAGTGGAAACAACAATGGTGACCTAGACGTGAGACGTCGTAGTCCCGTAGTGGGGGTGGGGCGGTCCTGGAGGCTGGAGGGCAAGCAATGAGGAAGGAGGTGGTGGCGTTGTTGACTGGTTGTGGACCTTGTGATGCGGGAGCGAGATTTGGGGGTAATTTTAATGTCGTCTAATTAATGAACGTTGTCAATGTGTGTGGGGGAAGAAAAAACCAGCGAGGAGGGATGTACTTAGATGAGTTGAGTTGGACCAAGGTGCAACGTATCGCAACTAGGCAAAGACGGAACAAAAAGTTTCTTTTAAGTAGTAAGAGAGATAGAGATTTGTCCAAATATGAATGCACGTAAACATGTTTTAATGTATACATGAATGCATGTCTAGACAAATGGAATTCATATATTTTGAAACAAAGGGAGTATGAAGCATCTAAGCCTGCCAAAATATCTTGTATTTTAAGTTTGCCCTCTAGAATCAAAAGTTTATACACTCCTCCCCTCGGTACTAATTTATAAGACATATTTTTAAATTTAAACAATCCTATTATTACGTGTATTGTTTTTATTACAAAATTCAAACAATTATATTTTTACTTAGTTTATATAAAATTATCAACACCTACAAATAAATAAAATACTCCCTCCGTCTCAAAATAATTGGCATAGAGATGGATGTATCTAGATGTATTAGACGGAAGGCTCGAAATGAGCCCGGTTTTGAATTAACGAAGCCAACAACCGGCCAAGAGTTACAACACACACAAACAAGCTGGGGATACCAGCTACACACAAGAACAACAACAAAACAAGACTACAAAAGAAATTAGACACAAGCAAAAAACTAGGCAGACTAGACTAATGCTTGATCCAGATGAACGAGCGTTGTCTTCTTCTCCTGCACGGAAGCATCGCCGAAACTGTCTACTCCCACAATCCTCAACCACACCAACACTTCCACCTAGTGGATCAAACATTGAGCATGGGACCTAGCTAGCAGGACTCCAGAATCCAAAGGAGGGGTATTCGAACGACTCCTTCATGAAGGTAAACGACACCTAAGAGTGTCATCATCGTCGGCAGATATCAAGGACCTGCAAAGCTTTCGCCAAACACCGCACCTCCAACCATGGGGCTCAACCTTGTCACTGACCAAAACAACACATGACAACTAGCGAGAAGGAGATCGCTGGTGTCTCCCAAGGCCAAACGCCAACTAGGAAAGCCCCCCTAGGCTCCGGAGGCGAACGCCAAAAATAAGGAGAAATGTCGTGTAGAGGACCGTGACAAAGGCGAGCTCATGGGGAGCTTGGGAGACGCTACAGGAAGCATGCCAAACCAAGATCTACAAGAGGGAAGGTTGAAACGGAGGGGTAGAAACCAGCGAAGAAGATAAGGAGCTTCAAGGTGACGCCTTCAGGAAGGAGAAGGGCACCCAAAGGTGTCGTCGTCACCGGCAATGGCCGCAGCCTTGCAGAGTTTTCACCCAAGCTCCAAATCCAACCCGAACGCCACATACCACCCCGAGGACGCAAAGAAGATGGAGCTTCAGCCGCTGCAGTCGACCCAACCCCTGCGAGTCATGGTGTCTGAGCCTCTGCTAAGAACACCAGCAGCACACGCTAGATAGATCACCAGATCGGACCACACCCTGGCCCTGCTCGGCCCAAATCGAAAAACCGCACCAACGGCATCAGATCTGGCCGGAAAATTCGACGGCAAGTCAACGGAAAACGATGGCTGCCGCAGGGAGGTGCAGCGAGCCGGCCGCCCTAGCCCATCCCGCCTGGGATTGGAGAGCCCTGCACCCGAGCAGGGGCGAACTCCATGGGAGGGAGATGAACTGCAACGACCAGATCTAGCGCTAGTCGAGAACGGACCAGGGAGACCCTCCTCCGCCGGCAACCGAGCTTCCGAGCCACCCAGGCACCACGAAGAGAGGCGCACGGCGCCATCGGCGGCCATGGCTCCCTGCAGCACCCCGTGGCCAACGACACCAGCGACGCTGGGAGGCAACAAACCACGAGGCAGACCCCGCCTCCGCCATCGGCCGCACAAGCTTTGCCCGGCGGCGTCCTCCGGCAGCGGCGAGGAGGAGGGGGAGGGAAGGATGAGCCTGCGGCTGCTAGGGTTAGGGCGCCGCCCGAGTCGCCCTCGCGAGGACGACGCGGGGGCAGCGCAAGCTCTTCCTATCTAGCTGTATTCAAGTCTAGATACATCTATTTTCAACCAATTTCAACGACAATTATTTTGAGATGGAGGGAGTATATTTAATGATGAATCTAATGATACTCAGGATATTTTTTTTTAAGGTTGGTAGTAAATAGTAAAGCAACTTTTAAAAAATTAGTACATCTTGTAAAAGTACCATGAATGTTTTTTTTGTTGAGAGAACCAATGACTGTTTTCTACTATCTCTGTATCAAGTTATAGCACGTTTTGGTGGGCTATTTTGGCTTACCAAAACGTCAAACAGTATTTGAGTTTTTGACAACCGTGATCCAAATAAGAATGAGCCCCGGGCATTTTCTTTCTTCGTGCATTCGAGAGTGGAACATTGCCACGGGCACAGGAAGCAATTATTTGAAATTGAAATCTGGAATTGCACACACCAACCATGTGGAAATAACAACACACCAACGACTCGTTGACTTCACGTCGCTGTAAAGCCGGTGACCGCTTCCTCGACCACACGACGCGCGTCCACATTCCGTAGCACAAGCTAAGCAGTGGCGCCGTGCAGCTCGCTGCCGGCGACGTCGATGACGAAGCGGTACCTGACGTCGTTCTTCTCGAGCCGCTCGATGGCCGCGTTGACGTAATCCATCTTGACGACCTCGACGTCTGCGGTGATGCCGTGCTTCCCCGCGAAGTCCAGCATGGCCTGGCAGTCAGCGACGCTGCCCGTGCCGTTCCCGGCGATGCGCTTGCCGCTCCCGATGATGGCGAAGGCCGGCAGCTCCAGCGGCTTGCTCGGCGCGCCCACCACCACCATCTGCCCCATCGGCTTCAGCAGATCCAGCAGCGGCGCGATCGGGTGAAACGCCGACACCGTGTCGATGATACCGTCCATCGTGCTTGCCGCCGCCTGCAACCAACCATGAACGTGTCTCGCGCGTCAATGGCAAGAATTCGAGTATATTGCGCGTAGGCCGTAGGGTCAGTCAACGGAGGGAAGCAAATGAAATTAGTGGTCACCTTCATTTGCTCGGGGTCCTGGCTGACCAGGAACGCGTCGGCGCCGAGGCGCTCGACCGCCTCCTCGCGCTTCCTGGGCGACGAGCTGATGACGGTGACGGTCATCCCGAAGGCCTTGCCGAACTTGACGGCCATGTGGCCGAGGCCCCCGAGGCCGACGACGCCGAGGTGCTTCCCGGGCGCGTTGAGGCCGTACTGCACCATCGGGCCGTACACGGTGACGCCTGCGCAGAGCAGGGGCGCCGCCCCGGGCAGGGGCAGGCTGTCCGGGACGTGGAGGACGTAGTCCTTGTTGACGACGAGGACGTCGGAGAAGCCGCCCTGGGTGGTGGCGCCGTCGCGGTCCACGCCGTTGGAGGTGAGCACCAGCGTGGGGCAGTAGTTCTCGTACCCCTTGCCGCAGCTGTAGCACGTGCGGCAGGAGTCGATGAAGTAGCCCACGCCCACCGTCTCGCCGGCCTTGAAGTTCTTGACGCCGCTGCCGACGCCGGTGACGACGCCGACAACCTCATGCCTGCGCGGGACGGCACCATCGTAAGAACCAATCAGTACACTGGCTAGCTGAAATCTGGAGGCGAATTTGTGGATCGAGGCTTAGTACTCACCCGGGGACGATGGGGTACAGGGCGTTGCCCCAGTCGTTCTTGATGATGTGGAGGTCGGTGTGGCAGATCCCGCAGAAGAGCACCTTGATTGTCACATCGTCGTCGTGCTGAACCCTGCCATGCCACCACGAACACACGTGAAATTCATCAGATCGGCGGGAGAGGTGACAACTGAGAAGCTGTAAGGGGAGACGACCGACCTTGAGAAGCTGTAAGGGGAGAGGTGACCGGAGGTGTCTCTCGCAGCCCAGCCGAGAGCAGGTAAGCCTTCCGCCATTGATGACACTCCTTGCTCTGCTTCTTCGGTCCTAGCTACTTTGATTTTCCTGCTCGGAAATCAGTGTGATTCCGCCAAGCCCGGAGATTGGGCATAAATAGACGATCGAGCTGGCGTGGACGTCAGATAGTACGCATCTCGGCATGACAACGTCAGATACTACGCATGTGCATTCTCCACTCTCCAGCTACTACCGAATCAGATTCAGTCGTCCCTTGCTCACTTTCGTCAAATAAACATAAAATAAAATAACAGCCTCATGTTCACCTAGTTGCAGCTCCACACCATAATAAGTGCTACGGAGTGCAAGATAGGCTACTCCCAACGCAACCTTCGCCGAAACCAGCGGTGGCGCGAGCTGTTTTCTTCCAAGAGTAAAACACATCCGCTCATTGAACTTGTCCGTATAATTCAGTTGGGTCACTGTATTTCGGGAATATGAATTTACAGCCAAGTGAGCATAGAGACAGTAGAATTGCTTTGCCAAAACGAATTCTTACCGACATTTAGTACTCCGATCCGATCCGATTTAATAGTCGGATGGTCAGACAAAGTTTTGCCTAAACCATTCATAATCTTGCGTCCATTATTTCGGATCGGAGGCAGTAGAAGTAGTTCTTTTTCCCGAAATGAAGGCAAAAGCTTTGCCCCTCTGATTGATTATTAAGAAGAACTAGTTTAGGCACTAACCAAACATGCCCTACCGGCGATAGAGATCTTGTAGTTGGCCAGTCCTGTCGCGGGGTCGGCCTTTCTAAAACCACCAAGATATGCAGACCACGCGTTCGGTCAATTACCAAACATTACGTTAATAAACGATTACGAGATAAAGCATGCGATCTCCATCAACGATTAGGCTGTCCATTTCAGTGTGGGGCTGGGAACGGATAAAAGCATCGAGGCAAATGATAGCCGCCAGTGGGCGATGCCAGCCAAACGATTCGACATGTCCGGATATAGCCGACGGTGCACTCCTCAGTGGAAGAAACTTACCGACCACACACACATGCTACTAGCTACAGACCTCGACTGATCACAAGGGAAAGAATATCCAAATTCATCAACAGAGCAGGGATCACAAGATCCCAACGACTGTTACAGCTATTCGTTAGAGCATCTCCACCAGCATCCCCAAATTGGTCCCCTTGGAGGCGCCGGACCTGTGTCCGTGGTTTTGTTGGGTGTGCTACGCAGCGGCGCTCTCCAAACATGATCCGTCATTTGCCCGCCATTATAACAAACAGATTATGGGCATGCCGGACGAACACCATGGTGGCATTAAAACATAGATTTATTAAACAAAAACAGAACAAGGTTTAACAAAAACAATAAAACAAAGTCGTAGCTAGCGCCCCTACTCGTCGCGTCGGAGTGGTCCTCCTCCTCGTCGTCAGGTCCCTCCGCGCCGTGCGGGGCCTCGCTGTCCGTGCAGCAGGGGTGGCAGACGCACGTGCCATCGTACACCTTGATGCGCAGATTGCCTGCCCCGGCGTAGCGGAAGTTGAGCATCCAGCCCTCCTGCAGCTAGTGCATGCGGCTGAATGCAGCCCAGCCGTTGCCGAGGAACAGGCGTCCGTCGTTTCTGAACACGACGGCCACGCAACGGTGGGGGCACCCTTGCAGCTGGAGGGTGAAGGAGTCCGGCTCCCTACCTTCGAGCAGGACGCTGATCCTATCTGGCAGACTCAAGGAGTTGCCCAATGGCTGCCAGAGTAGGATGAAGAACTCGAAGAGTCCGGCTCATCGTCGTTGTCGGTGTCGCTGTCGTTGTGGGCCTCCTGCTCGACCTCCACGACCGGCGCGACGACCAGGCCTCGACGGCCTCCGCGGCCTCCTCGCCCTCCACGGCCTCCTCGGTATCCACGGGCCATCGTCGGAATGATGGGGAAAGGGGCAGAAATGATCCCCTCTCCGACGCAGAGAGGTGATTTTATAGCTGCCGCGGGCACCCTCCTCGGTCGTCGGGACGTGCGCAGAGTGGGGAAAGTGGGGACGTGCGCACTGGGAAGGCGCGCCTCGAGCCGCATCGCGCTTCTTCGCATCCCTGCAGCCGCCTCGCATGCCTGCAGCCGCCGCCTCGCATTCTGTCATGTCGCTGCCGCCTCGCCTGCCTGCAGCCGCCTCACATCTTGCCGCTATCGCCTCGGGATACATCGCCATACCTCTTTATAAGAGACCACGATCAGCCACGGCGGTTCCACACCCACGATCGTCCACGCTAGTTGCACGCCCAGAACAATGGAGGTGCCGCTGTAGGAGCAGGCCCGTTGAGACCCTTGGCCGTCATGGGAGGACGCCCGGCGAGGTGCAGACCCGCGGTTATTTCCACCACCGCCGGCAGTTCCCGCGGCTCCTGTGGTGCCGCTTCCTGGAACACCCCCACCGTCGACACCGGAGCAGGAGGGCATTCCGGCGCCGCCACCATCATCGGACGACAAGGTTTAGTTCCCGCGGTAGGCGCATGCGTCGTTATTTTCAAATTCCCTTCTATTTATACGTAAAAAAAGAAATATGCTTCTACCTTTTTAACTTATGAGAAATGTTTTCAACTTTATTCGTGTCACTGACGGGCGGGGGCCGCCTGTCTGGCCCGGACAGAAACTTGGCGGGTGGACACCATTGGGGGGGGGGGGGGGGTGCCGCTTCGGCGGATTTTTTGGTCCGGACCTCCATTGGGTCTTTGGGGGGCGTTTGGGGGTGCCGGTGGAGATGCTCTTAGTCGATACTACTACTACTACTCGAACATTGCCCTCTAGAATATTCGAACATTGGGGATGCTCTTGGGGGTGACGGTTCCTCACTATTCGAACATTGCCTCTTTTTTCTCGGCTCAGCTTAGACTCGATCCGACGGCGACCCAACGTCCATCACCGACGTCCACAGGATCTCAGCTGAGACCACCGATGCACAAGTTTTTTTTATAAAGGGTTTTTATTACTTAAACATCGTTAAGCATTACACCCGACCTCTGCATCATATAATGCACAATGCACAAGTAGGATATCCTGATTCTTAAGATTTAAAGAATGGGAGTGACTATTGGACAGATGGCTGTTTTAAATTTCAGAAACACACACATTTTCGAACCAACCAGAATTTGACAGCTGTAGGACTCAAAACAGAGGGACAAAAAAAATGATTGTTTTCATTTAACCAGACACGTATCAGACCTCCAATTTCTTCAGTTCCACCAGCTCAGTTTTGAGTACCTATTTCTAGAGTATAAAGCATAGCTAAAAGGGCCTACCAATTCCTCAAAACCCACGCTCATCTTCACAACCGTGCACAACTCGCAAGCCCAAAACCCGGGGAGCGAAACAGCTCATCTTCTGCAGCAAGCAAATACACCTGGTACGTCCTCCGACCAACTCCCGTAGTTCTGTACCAACTCCACTCCAGCCTGCCGCTGCTTCAGCCTTGGGCATCAAGATCGAAATGGGCTCCCACATAAGGAACACCAGTGAAAAAAAGATTTCACATTGTTAGATGCATTTCTCTGTGTATGTATCCGGTATGGTGTAGTACACCAACCCATATACGTACTCCCCTGTATTGCCACGGTAGGGGCTTTTCCTACCCCCATATAACACGTAACCGAGGCATCCGAGAGGGGCGGTCGCTTTGCCCATTGCGGCTTTCATGGTATCAGAGCGAGCTCTTCCTCTGACCTAGCCGCCGCACCTATCCTCCAAAACCCTACACCGAAAAACCAAAACCTACCTCCCTCCACCACCATGGCTGCCTCCTCTAACTCAACCTCGGCCGGATTGGGGTCTCCCCCATCCCAAAAACTAACACCCGACAATTTTCTCTTCTGGAAAGCGTTGGTGTTCTCCACTCTGCGCGGAGTGCAAGTGCTTCGCCTGCTCGACGACACAGATGCCACGCCGGCCCAAAACCTGGAGGTTGAGGACGATCAAGACCCGAAGAAGAAGATCGTGGAAAACCCTGCCTACATCGCCAGGCTCGAGCGCGATCAGCTATCTGGTGAACTCTCTGTCATCAAAATGACCCACTTTATAGCAAAGTTCACAAATAAAAGGATAGAGGGCACAAACATTTTCACCAAGATCATCTAGATCCCTACTCCACATTCTAGTTTTTTCATTCCTATGATGGATACAATATTCTTCTTCAATTTGATTCTTTTCACAAGGTCTAAGTGCTCCACAAAAATTAACATGCTTATAAGAAATAGTACTTTTAGAAGTTTGAGTATGTTTATTGCAATCATCAATAACAATTTCATTTTCCATGCAAGTGTCTTTAAAAGGTTCATGATGTACGCCCCAATTTTCTTTAGGAATATTAAGATAAGAAGCAAAGAATCTATACCAACCAACAACTATTTGAGGATCAAGACCATATTTAGCATTAAGCTCATGAAAATCAGCAGTTTCAGCAAAAGTCTTAATGCAATCATATTCATAGTTTAAACCTGATTCTTTACCTTTGTTGTTATTCCATTCTTCACTATTGATTCGAATTCTCTCAAGAAGATCCAACTTAGCTTCAACCTTCTTACTACAAAAAGAACCCTCTAAACAGGCATCTAGATAATCCTTCCAATGTCCTGAAAGTCTTGCATAAAAATTAGTAACAATTATTTCTTAAGGAAGCTCATGGTTAGGACATTTGAGTATTAATGTTTTCAGTCTTCCCCAAGCTTGGGAAATGCTTTCTCCATCATGAGGCAAAAAATTATAAATGTCATTCCTATCTGAATATAGTTCATGAGAAGGATAAAATTTAGATTAAAAGAGAGATTCAAGTTCCTTCCACTCCAAATGATAAGGGTCTTCTAGTAGTTCATACCACTCCCTTGCTTTGTCCTTAAGTGACAAAGGGAATAGCCTCCTCTTAACTTGGGCCGTTGAGATACCTACACACTTGAATAACTCTCATAATTCATGCATAAAGTGTAAATGATCACTAGGATGGAATATTCCATCTCCAAAATAACGGTTATCCATGATGAGTTCAACAATTTTCTTGGTTATTGTAAAAGGAATGCTTTCAGTAGGAGGATTTAAAATATCACAAGCATCATTAGGTTTATGACATATGGGATATAAAGTATCATCAGAGCAAATTTTCTCCTCTAAAGCTGGAAAACTAAAAAGTTTATACAAACTAGCTTCCTCAAGCTTAGACTTTTCCGTAGTACTAGAAATAATGGTACCCAAATAATTAATGCTAATAACATTGCTACTAGAATGCAAATAAATCTCTCTCATATTTTTGTTGTTTTCCATTAAGACTAACTAGTAAAAACAAAAACAAGCATCAAGTAAAAATAAGCCTAATAGAAAACAAGAAACACAAAGATATAATTGCAGAATCTAAAGGAAATAACTTCGAGCACTCACACCCGAGGATATGAGTACCTTTTACCTTAATTCCCCGGCAACGGCGCCAAAAAAGAGCTTGGTGTCTGCGCACGCTTCTATTCTTGTAGACAGTGTTGGGCCTCCAAGTGCAGAGGTTTGTAGAATACCAGCAAGTTTCCCTTAAGTGGATCACCCAAGGTTTATCGAACTCAGGGAGGTAGAGGTCAAATATATCCCTCTCAAGCAACCCTGCAATCAAGATACAAGAAGTCTCTTGTGTCCCCAACACACCTAATACAATTGTCAGTTGTATAGGTGCACTAGTTCGGCGAAGAGAGAGTAAAATGCAAGTAATATGGATGATAATAAGTGATAGTAGCAATCTGAAATAAAAATGGCAGCAAGCAAACATGTCGCAGAACAGGCGGAAAATGGTGTTTCAATGCTTGGAAATAAGGCCTAGGGATCCTACTTTCACTAGTGGACACTCTCAACAATGATCACATAATTGAATAAGTAAATATCTTCTCTTCACTATGCTACTCTTAACCACTCTCCGGTCGAATAACAACACCAATCCATGTGTAGAGCTTTTACAACACTCCATAGAGTAAGCACTTTCCCATCTAAGTAACCCCCATGCTATCACCATGGGACCCAGATGGTTCCACTCAAACACCACAATTTCATAGGGTTATCCAACACAAAATATAAATATAATGCTAAACCACACAGTGCACACACTTTCACCTTTACACCATGATCAAAGCGTTTACGGAGATCTCCTAACAAATAATGAACACTAATCATAGCGTAGGGCTGCAAAAAAAACATTCCTTAAAGTAAGCATTCTCAAATCAAGTTAACCCCACGCTGTCACTATGAGCGCCCTAGATGGTACTAGACAAACACCACAATTCATAGAGGAGACACACACGATGTGCACACTATCACCTTCACACCGCGAGACAAGGTGACTCCAAAGTTCATATTAATAAAGCACTTGAGTAGCAAAAGATGAAGAGTAACATCTACGAATTCAAATAGATTACAAAGCTCATGATTATATATAGATCACACCATGGGAGAGAGAGATGAACCACATAGCTACCGGTAGAGCCCTCAGACTCGGGGGAGAACTACTCCCTCCTCATCATAAGAGATACCAACGGCGATGGATGTGGCGGTGGAGTCGATGTAGATGGTTCCGGGGGCACTTCCCCGTCCCGGCAGGCTGCCAGAACAGAGATCTGTCCCCCAAAACTTGTCGACAGCGGCGGTGGAGCTACGGATGTATTTTGTGGAAAAGGTCGATATGTTTAGGGTTTTCCCTCGGGGGGGTATATATAGGCAAAAGGGAGATGCCGGGGGTGGTGGCCAGGGGGCCCACACCACCAGGTGGTGCGGCCAGGGGGACCCACGCCACCCCATGGTGTGGCCACCCTCTGGGCCCCCTCCGGGGCTCTTCGGGACTTCTGGAAGCTTCCAGGAGTTCTAAGACTTTTGTCTTTCAAATTTTCCAATCCCGAGAATATTTCCAGAACAACTTTTCTGAAACTAAAAACAACATAAAAAAGGGAACTGGCTCTGTGTCATCTTGTTAATAGGTTAGTCCCGGAAAACGTGTAAAAATGCTATAAATAAGGGAGAAAACAGGTAGCAATTGTCATAATATCATCATGGAGCATCAGAAATTATAGATACGTTGGAGATGTATCACACACAGAGATTAAGATGTATTCCCGAGTTCCTCCCTTTGAGGTGAGTACGTCTTGTTGGAGGGGTGTGATCTCGCCACAAGAGGCCTACTCAACGCCCCAAATGCCTCACCCTATGCTCCGATGAACCTCGCCACAAAGGCCTAGTCCACCTTCCACTATTGGCAACCTTCAATTTTGGGGCACAAATCCACAACTCAATTGGAGGCTCCCAGGAACACCAAAAGTCGTATAGGGTCCAAGACCCAAGAGTAACAAGCTCACAAACTTTCAACTTCCACGAATCCTCGTGGAGAGAGAAAACCGATGCAAATGGCAAGAGCACAAGTGCTCAAATCCTTCACTCTGAAATTCCAACAAAGCAACAAATGCTTATGGGGGAATAAGAGAGGAAGAAAAAAGGAGGAGAAACACCAAGATGTCCAAGATCAAGATCTACTAGGTTTCGCTCACTAAGAAGGAAGATGGATTGGTGGAAATGTAGATCCAGATATCCTCTAACTCCTTCCTCAAAGATATGCAAAAATCATAGGAGGGGTTGGGAGAGGGGCAAGCTTTCTAAGGCCAACAATGGTGGGGAGAGGGGAAAATTCGTGCTTAGGAAGCTTGGGGACCAATGGGAAAGAAGACCCCCTTAAATAGGTCCCTCAAAAACTAGCCGTTAGAGGCTGAAAATGAGACCGGAATTTCCGGTTCAAACTTCAACCGGATATTCCGGTTGCTTGTTTTTCCTCAGATCTGAAACCAGAAAGGAGTTAACCAAACCGGAATTTCCGATTGGAGCGAATAATCCGGTTCGAAATATCTGGCTCGCTTCTTGTAACATTACAAGTATGAAAAACTCCCTAGTTGTTTGATTTCTTGTTTAATTAAAGCAATGCATCATATCCTCATCCTCATTTCATTTCTGTTTGCATTGTTTTCATAATAAAATTCAAACATTAATCAACCTTTGTTTTCATACTTGTCTTGTTACAATCTTTTTCAAACAAAGAAATGCAAATCAAAACCTCATTGTTTCCAAATACTTCAGTAATGATCAATTATTAAATTGTTGGTTTTAATTCAATCAATTAAATCCAAATCACCTTCAAGTTCAAACTAAATTCATCAAACAGCACCCAAGTTGAGTTTATAAAAAAATCTCTAAACCAATCAACTTAACCATAGGGGTCACCCTATTAAAATGGATGTTTTCATTAATGATTAATTAATATTAAAATTCCTTCAAATTTTGGTTTAATTCCTAAACAGCAATAATTTTGAAAACTTTGTGAAAACAAAAGTTAGCAATTGTTTGCTATTAACCTAATAAGCTTAACCTAATTTTTCTAGAAATTTTACTAACCTAAAAAACCACCTTTTTCTTCCATTTCTAGTTGCTACAAAAGAAAAACAGAAAAGCAAAAAAAAATAAAAGAAGGAAACAAACGCAGCGCGCGGCAGCTAGCCTACCCAGCCCACCTCGTTTCCTTTCCGCGCGCAGCCCAGCCCACTAACCAGCGTACCGGTTCGATTAGACGCCGCCATCGTCGTCCCCTGTACGGCTCGAATCGGAGCGGTGCCACCGCGACAGTGCAGTGCCTCCGACGGCCACGCTTCGACGTCCGAGCCTATAAGAGACCCCTACGGACCGCGCGCCGCTAAACCCTAATCCCTAGGCCTCCTGTCCCCACTTCTCCGCCGCCAATTCCACCTCGCAGCCACCGATTCCCCTCTCTGTATCCACCTCGCTGGGGATCGTCGTCTGAATCCGTTCACGCCGCCGTCGCCATGGAGGTCCAACCACCCACCTAGCCACTGTAATCGAAAGCCCACATCTTCTTCTTCCTTTTGGACACCAGAGGGAGCACGGAGGGCTACTGGATCCGCGCCGCCGTCTTCGTCCACGCCGCCGTCGCCTCCGTCAGCAAACGTCACCGGGCCTCTGCTACGCCTACGTACCGTTGGTGAGCACCACCGTCCCCTCCCATCTCTTCTCCTCTCTGTTCCACACGCATCCAACCTCTGCACGCTGCACCACTGCATCCAGATCGAGCACAGCATCCACCGATCCCCGCCGGCGAGCTCTGTTCTCTGTCAGGTTCAGAGCGTGCGTCAGTTTTGGGTTCAGATAGTTGGATCTTAAACTCTTCCTCTCCGCGTCGCGTTACTGTCAACGACACGCACAGCAGCGCAGTGGTTTCAGTACAACGTGCGCTCAGCGAGGGCGCGGGTTCGATCCCTCGCGGCTCGGATTAATTCCACACTTTTTTCCACCGCGTGCTGTCAGGCAGGGTCCACCAGGCAGTGACCCTGGCTGCCACGCCAGCACGCACAGTGCCACGCTGGCCCCAGGCCCACGCACAGTGGCTGCGGCTAGGGTACTGTGCTGTAACAATTGTTTTGCACATTTCTATTTTCAAAATTAAATTCTTGTAAATTGCAGAATAGAACCCTAAACTCCAAACTTTAATAACTTTTAAAATATAACTCCAATTAATAAAAGTTATATATGTTTGTTGTTCCAAATTTAATGATCTATCCCAATAATCCATTTGTTTCCTGTTTTGAAATTTCAAAATGCAATTCAAATTTGAATTCAAATAATTCAAATGCAATTTGCTAAATTCAATAACTAATTCTTTATTAATCCAATAAATGCAAATAAAATATGTTTTCCATGCTATTTTGAATAACCTTTTCAAATATAAAGTTTGTTTCATGGTTTCAATAATTTAAATTGCCTAAATAATTTAATCCTTGTTTAATTCAATTAAATTTGATAAAATCATAACTTGCTCAAAATAAAATATTTTTGAACATGCAAAATATGTTTTCAAACCATCAAAGTGTGAACTTTTCAAATGTGAGTTTGAATTTATGCTTTGAATAAATAAAATTCAAATAATATTCAAACTTTTTTTAAATTCATTTAAAACTTGTTTAATATTGTTTAAGTCATAATAAATTCATCCTAACTCCTATTTCAAATTTTGAAACATGTAATCCAACTAAAATTTGATGTTGTTTTCAAATATAAATTTTGTTAATTGTTTTGCACACTTTAACTTGATGAAAACAACAGTGGTTTGTGTGACATGTTTAAGTAACCAAAAATTTCCAAACTTGTTAAAATCCTTTTCCACTTGCATCTATGGTTGTTATTTTGTTGTTATCATCATGCATGCATCATGCTAACCAAACTTTCACATGATAATAACTTATAGATCAGTTGTTTCCACTTATTTCAATGGACCTTTTCCATATGCAATCCAATTGCATATGGGTCCATTTAAACTGTGTTATCCTATTAG
Organism: Alopecurus myosuroides; assembly: GCA_028641055.1. Taxonomy (NCBI): domain Eukaryota; kingdom Viridiplantae; phylum Streptophyta; class Magnoliopsida; order Poales; family Poaceae; genus Alopecurus; species Alopecurus myosuroides. Next base: position 213,136,348 of record CM054063.1, on the reverse strand, counting down.
CTAGTTTATTTTGATGCAACCATTAACTTGACATGCATCATCCCATGATTGTGCACTATGCCATGATATTGATTGTTTATATTTCTGTCTTGTTTGTTTGCTTCTTCTCGAATAGACGACGACGTTGATACCGACGATCTTTACGACACCCCTTCTGAGGATCTAGCTCAGTACCCGGCTACTGGGTTTGCAGGAAAGTTATCACTCACATGAACCACTGTGTTCCTTTCAACATTGGTTACCGATACTTTCCGTTGTTCTTTTCTGCTAGCCTTAGTAGTAGTTGTTTTTGTTACGAACCTATCACATGAACTCCTTAACCCTGATATTGCCTCACCTCCACTCCTACAACCCCATTGATTGAGCCAGTGTCTTACTAGCATGCTTAGGTTGTTTTGCTCGAGTCTGTTAACCGTTACTTTCTGTTATTACTATTCTATCATGTTCTGGGGGCTCGATGTTAATCAATCAACCTGTTATTAATAATATGCTGATAAGGCACCGGCAGGAGGCCCTGTGTGGTTTTGGAGCCTGCTAGTGTCGACCCTAATAGGAAAAGGGTCTTGTCTACTGATCCATGATGAGCGCACTACCCGCATGTGGGAAGCGAGTATGGGCGCCCCCCTCAATTTGATTCGATTCGCATCTCGTCCAAATCATCTCATTTAGTTCGTGTTTTCCATTTCCCGCATGCATGTTTTTGCGAGCCCAGCGCAGGGTGGAACTTTTGTAGTCGGCATATAGGGGGACACGGTCTTAGAGTGCTATGAGGGTCCCTTTTCTTCGGGGCTTGATTAGCCGTGCGCCCAAGGTGCTTTGGGCTTGATGCGAAGAAGAATTGAGTTGTGTTGAGTGCCACGCTTGGTGGGAGGCATCCCATCTGGCGAGGTATTCTTACGTGTACGGCCAAATTGGTGCAACCCTGCAGGGATAAATCTTCTCGAGAAGCCGTGTTTTCCGCGGTTATGGTTAACTTGGTGAAAGTACTGGCTAACAAGTACTCAGAACAACTTACACCTAACTAATGATAACTTGACTAGTAATAGACTTATTGACATAACAACTTGATCCATTATTCAATATTTCAAGTGTGTGAGTTATCCTCGGATTGCTTCTTTGGATAAGGGGCGAGATCCAGGATGGGTTTGTTTGATGTTATCTTTCAGTTGGTTACTATACGCTATCTTATCCCCTTTCTGATAGCTGGAAGTTGTAGATTTCTGTAGTTGGTTAGTGCAGCCAGTTGCAGCATCTTTCATATCCCCTTTCTTCCGTTGAACCCAAGGCATCCGTACTTGGTGTTGACGGGTTACACTTTGGTGAACTGTGAGTCTTGCTTGCCAGTACTTGGATGTACTGACCCCTTTGGGGTTGTGGTTTCCGCAGACTACGCCTACGAGGATCCAGGTGACGGCTACTACGTGGAGTTTGACGAGGCTGCTGGCGAGTAGTTAGCGGACCCGGGCAGGATCCGAGACATCGTGGATGGGCTCCGTCTTTCTTTTCAGTTTTCCCGGCTTCTTAAGCCTATTTGATTTTGTCTGTACTCAGACCCCTTTGAATGCTTCCGCTGAGATGTAATGATGTTATGTTGGGACATGTGTCCTCTGGATGATTGTATTTGCTATTCCCTGCCCTAGTGAGGGCCAGTTGCAACTTATTTCAATCTTTTGTGTCTTAGAGACATGTTGTGTTATCCTTTTGTTCAACGCCGTTGACGTACCATGTGTGTATGGTATGAAGTACGTCAATGGTAGTGTCCTGATTTCTACGGGATAGTTTACATCGACGGTGAACAGTAGCGATGGGTTGTCACACATAAGTGTTGGCCTACTCGTAAGAGGACGCGGGTGCCGGTAAGCCCCGTAATCCCATCAGAATACTGTTCAGTTCGTACGGTGAGTATCCTCTAGAAGTCCGGGTGCGACAAATGGTATCAGAGCCTGTCTGCCTGTAGGATCCCTTTTTACTGGTCGCAGTTGAGTCTAGAAACTATTTTGTAGCTATATAGGAAAAATGAAACGTGAGAGTAGGAATTCTGCCATTTTTCTTCTTTCCCCACCCACCCACCCTTTTCTGGTAAGGAAGTGCAACGTCGTTTTCTGTTCTCACCTAAACTTTCAAGTTAGGATTTCACGTGTTTTGGGTTCTCCGTAGTACCTCAGGACTTTTGGTCTCGTTTTCCCGATGTTGCTTCGATATCCTGTTCTTCTAAAGAACCTTTCGTCCGTTGAAATCTTGTTGTTGTTTTCCACTTCAGTTCTTCTACCGGCGTCTAATCAAAACCTCCCAAATCATCTGCAGATGGATCTCAGGTTCTACCCGCAGGTGGTTCGGATGACTCGCTGTGAGAGCACCGCCGGTTATCCGGAGATGCTGAGAGACATGGTTACCTATCTGGGGTTCCATTGGGCACCGGAGTACCAGGTCTACGAGCAACAGCGAGAGTTTGACCAGACCTGCTACCGGGCTATCGTCTACATCCTGTCAGATGATGGCATGAGCGTTGTCCACCGCTACGAGGCAGTAGGTTCCACAGTGGATATGGCCGTGCAGCAGGCAGCTTACGTGAGTCTCACCGTCCTTCGTGCTGACTACTGGGGGTTTGACGATTCCATCTATCGCCACATCCCCCGTGGTTACATCACTTCAGCAGGAGCTCACTTCACTCTCTATGACAACCTGGATGTCTACGAGCATGATAGTTCCAGGCTGCACACCGCTGCTCAGTTTGTGAGGCACAGTGACGCAGTTGCTTCCACACTGTCTCAGGAGTTGGCTTCAGTCAGGGAGCAGCTCTACCTTGCTCTGACTCGTCTGGCGACGTACACCACAGATTTTGTTGGAGACGAGCGCTTTGCACGTTTCGTTCAGACAGCTGGGTTTCCCCTGCCAGATGCTGGAGGTGACGAGCCGATCAGAGGTCCACTTCTTGACCTTGGCCCTGGTTACACCGGGATTCCCCGCTTTGGAGCACAGGGAGACGACGCTTTCTACTTCACTACACCGAGAGTTGCTCTCAGAGCAATCCTGCTCTATGTGGATCGTCGTTCTACTTACTTCCGTGGGATTCCTCCTCACCGTATCTCTCGTCGTACTACTCGCCGCCGTCCTGCGTGAGGAGCATGGGAGTACTGATGTATCCGTTCCTAGCTATGTTTAGTTATCCTTTGGCATTCGAACCATGTATTGGTCTGTTGGATATTCTGATGTATTTGAACATGTGATGATGTACCTGTTGGTTATCTATTCATGCGTCGGAATAATCTATCTTTCGGTTACCAAGTCTATCCTTTTCTGTTGTTGTGCTAAAATGCATGTCTATTCAGGATGCCGCCAACCAGGAACTCCCCGCCTGAACCACCTCCGCTCACGGAGCTGTTGACTCAGATGACTCAGGTCGTGGCTCAGATGGCCCAGATCCAGGCTAACCAGCACAACAACCAGAATGCTCCACGGGTCAACATCAAGGAGTTCCTCAGCTTGGGCCCGAAAGCTTTCGTGGCAACACGTGAGCCCCTGGATGCTGATGACTGGATCCGTGACATAGCCAGGACTCTGGAGATTGCACATGTTGCTGAGGAAGATAAGGTCAAGTATGCCACCTACCTACTGAAGGGTCAGGCAGCTTCCTGGTGGGAGAACTACCAGACCATGAGAGCTGGATATCCTATCACCTGGGGTTGTTTCAAGGATGCCTTCCTGAAGCACCACATCCCAGATGGTCTCATGGAAAGGATGCGTGAAGAGTTATGCTCTTTCAAGCAGGGCAAGCTGGACGTTATCAGCTATCAGACTGAGTTCAATCGCCTCGCTCGATATGCTGGTGACGAGGTGTCCACTGAGGCCAAGAAGATGGCAAGGTTCCGCCGAGGTTTTAACCCGGAACTGAAGTACGCTCTCACAAATGTCAAGTGCAAGGACTTCGAGGAGCTCATGAACACCGCGCTCAATGAGGAAAATGGGCGCAAGGCGTTCGAAGATTCCCGCAAGCACTCGCGTGAGGGTGGTTCCTCCTCCAACATGACCACCCCTCCGCAGAAGCGCCACATCTGGGTGCCAAATGGTGCTGTCACTTGGGCTCCATATGCCCAAGCTTCTCCAGGCTTTGCTCCCCGCCCACCCAACCCATCTCAGATGCAGGGTCAGAGGTTTCTAGTGGGGCAGCCAAGGCCAGGTCCTCCTCGTGTCGTCACTTGCTTCAAGTGCAAGGAGACTGGGCACTACGCTGATAAGTGCACTCAGAGGCAGCTACCTCCACCTCCTCGCCCCAACACCAACCAGGCAATGGTTCGTGCTCCTCCGGCTAAAGCCTTCAACTCCAACAACAGGCCTGTCGGGAGGACCGCGAGGGTGAATCATATCAAGGCCGACAAAGCTGAGGAAGCTGCTGACGTCGTTCTCGGTATATTACCCGTAAACTCTATTCTAGCTAAAGTGTTGTTTGATACCGGAGCATCGCATTCTTTTGTGTCAAAGATTTTTGCAAAAGCATACAACCTAGTTCTGGTTCCGCTAAGCAATCAAATCTATGTTCACTCCCCGGGAACTAAAATGATTACTTCCAAGATAAGTATGGACAATTAGATACTAATTGGAGGTCGCATATTCCTTGCTTCACTAATGTTGCTGGGAAATTCTGACATTGATGTCATTCTGGGCATGGATTGGTTGAAGACCCACAAAGCTAAAATTGACTGTGCTCAAAAGTCAATAACTCTCTCTCACCCTTCTGTCCAGATAGCCTATTCTCCATATGGATCAAGTTCTGTTCAGCTGTTCAACCTCGATGCTAAACCCCTTCCTGCAATTGAAAATGTTCCGGTGGTTTGTGAATTCCCTGACGTCTTTCCAGAAGAGTTGCCAGGGATGCCTCCGGACAGAGCAGTTGAGTTCGTGATCGAGCTTGAGCCAGGTACTGCTCCAATCTCTAAGCATCCATACAAGATAGCTCCTCCTGAACTGAAATTGTTGAAGGAGCAAATCGATATGTACATGGAGAAAGGTTACATTCAGCCTAGTTCCTCCGCTTGGGGTTGCCCAACCCTGTTTGTTGCCAAGAAGGATCAAACAAAAAGACTCGTGGTTGACTATCGTCCTCTCAACGAGAAAACCATAAAAAACAAGTATCCAATTCCTCGTATCGATGATCTTTTTTATCAACTTGCTGGAGCCTCAATATTCTCTAAGTTGGACTTGAGGATGGGTTACCATCACATAAAGATCAGAAAGGAAGATATTCCTAAGACAGCCTTCACCACTCGGTACGGTCTATATGAATACACCGTCATGTCCTTTGGTCTCACCAATGCACCGGCGACGTTCTCAAGACTCATGAATTCTGTCTTCCATGAATACCTCGACAAGTTCGTTGTGGTATATCTCGATGACATTCTAGTCTACTCAAAATCCGAGGAAGAGCATGGAGAACACCTTCGTCTCACTCTCATGAAACTTCGCGAGCATCGTCTGTATGCCAAGTTCTCCAAATGTGAGTTCTGGATTCCAGAAGTTGCTTACCTTGGTCATATCATCTCTGCCAAGGGCATAGCCATTGACCCGGAAAAGGTTAAGGCAATTGTTGATTGGAAACCTCCTAAGACGGTGAAGCAAGTCAGAAGTTTTCTTGGCTTGGCTAGCTATTGCCGTCGTTTCGTCCAAAACTTTTCCAAGATCGCCAAACCTCTCACTGATCTCACAAAGAAGGACAAAAGTTCGTTTGGACTCCACAATGTGATGAAAGTTTCAATCTCCTGAAGGCTAAACTCACTTCCACCCCAGTTCTGGTTGGCCCAGATACTACCAAACCTTTCCAGATATTCTGCGATGCATCTCTCCAAGGTCTAGGTGCAGTTCTTATGCAAGAACGTCAAGTTGTGGCTTATGCTTCACGTCAGTTGAACCCACATGAGCAAAACTATCCCACACATGATCTTGAACTTGCAGCAGTTGTGTTTGCCCTCAAGAAATGGAGACAATACTTGTTGGGTAACAAAACTGAAATCTTTTCCGATCATAAGAGTCTGAAATACATCTTCACTCAGCCAGATCTAAACCTCAGGCAAAGGAGATGGATTGAGAAGATTAAAGACTTTGATCTCACCATTTCTTACACTCCAGGCAAGGCTAATGTTATGGCCGATGCTCTCAGTCGCAAGTCCTATTGCAATAATCTCATGATCATGGAAAGCCAACCTCCACTTCATGAAGAATTCCAGAAGCTGAACCTTGGTCTTGTTCCACAAGGTTATCTTGCTAGCTTGACAGCCACTCCAACTCTCGAGGAAAAGATTCGTTCTGAACAGTTTCGTGATGCTGAAATCAAGAAGATGGTAGAGCACATCAAGGAGGGCAATGATAAATTCAAGTCCTTCTCAATTGATGACAAGGGGACTGTGTTCTTCGAAGGACGCATTGCAGTTCCTCAGATTCAAAGCCTCAAAGATGTCATTCTCAAGGAGGCTCATGAAACTCCTCTCTCCATCCACCCTCGAAGTACAAAGATGTACCAGGATCTCAAGACTCTGTATTGGTGGCCTGGCATGAAACGTGAAATTGCTCAATACGTTTCTGAATGCGACGTTTGTCAACGTGTTAAGGCAGTCCATCAGAAAACAGCAGGTCTACTCCAACCTCTGAAAATTCCTGAGTGGAAGTGGGACATGATTGAAATGGACTTCGTTACTGGGTTTCCAAAGTCCAAGAAGGGCAACGATGCAATCTTCGTTGTTATTGATCGTCTCACTAAAGTAGCTCACTTCTTTGCTGTCAAGGAAACAATCTCAGCTAGCCAGTTAGCAGAGCTCTACACAGCAAGGATCGTTCCTATTCATGGTGTTCCATTGGAAATAAGCTCAGACCATGGAAGTATCTTCACTTCTCATTTCTGGAAGAGTTTTCAAGAAGCATTGGGCACCAAACTTCTGTTCAACACAGCTTATCACCCTCAGTCTCAGGGGCAAGTCGAAAGAGTCAATCAGATTCTCGAGGATATGCTCAGAGCATGTGGTCTCTCCTTTGGCATGAAATGGGAGGATTGCCTTCCATATGCTGAATTCTCCTACAACAACAGCTACCAGGCAAGCCAAGGCATGGCACCATTTGAGGCATTGTATGGCCGCAGATGCAGGAGTCCAATCAATTGGTCTGGAGCTGGTGAACGCTCACTCTTAGGTCCTGACATTGTTAAGGAAGCCGAAGAGAAAGTTCGCATCATTCGTGACAATCTCAAGATTGCTCAGTCTCGTCAGAAGAGTTACTATGACAGCAAGCACAGGGACATGATCTATGCTCCTGGTGACAAAGCATATCTCCGTGTAACTCCCCTCAGAGGCACTCATCGTTTTGGTGTGAAAGGAAAGCTGGCACCAAGATACATTGGTCCTTTCAACATTCTGTCAAGACGTGCGGAAAATTCCTATCGTCTTGAGCTTCCAGAAAAACTATCCAAAGTGCACGATGTGTTCCACGTGTCACAGCTCAAGAAGTGCTTCAAGGATCCAGATCGTGCAGTTGATCATGATGCCATTGAACTGCAAGATGATCTATCTTATGAGGAGCACCCTATCCAAATTCTCGATGAGACCGTTCGTAAGACTCGCAACAAGAGCACCAAGTTCTTGAAAGTGCAGTGGTCTCATCATTCCGATAAAGAGGCAACATGGGAGACCGAAGAGGATCTTCGAAAGAAGTATCCGGACCTTTTCACTTCTCAGTAAGGAATCTCGGGGCGCGATTCCGTCAAGGGGGGGCGTTTTGTAACATTCCAAGTATGAAAAACTCCCTAGTTGTTTGATTTCTTGTTTAATTAAAGCAATGCATCATATCATCATCCTCATTTCATTTCTGTTTGCATTGTTTTCATAATAAAATTCAAACATTAATCAACCTTTGTTTTCATACTTGTCTTGTTACAATCTTTTTCAAACAAAGAAATGCAAATCAAAACCTCATTGTTTCCAAATACTTCAATAATGATCAATTATTAAATTGTTGGTTTTAATTCAATCAATTAAATCCAAATCACCTTCAAGTTCAAATTAAATTCATCAAACAGCACCCAAGTTGAGTTTATAAAAAAATCTCTAAACCAATCAACTTAACCATAGGGGTCACCCTATTAAAATGGATGTTTTCATTAATGATTAATTAATATTAAAATTCCTTCAAATTTTGGTTTAATTCCTAAACAGCAATAATTTTGAAAACTTTGTGAAAACAAAAGTTAGCAATTGTTTGCTATTAACCTAATAATCTTAACCTAATTTTTCTAGAAATTTTACTAACCTAAAAAACCACCTTTTTCTTCCATTTCTAGTTGCTACAAAAGAAAAACAGAAAAGCAAAAAAAAATAAAAGAAGGAAACAAACGCAGCGCGCGGCAGCTAGCCTACCCAGCCCACCTCGTTTCCTTTCCGCGCGCAGCCCAGCCCACTAACCAGCGTACCGGTTCGATTAGACGCCGCCATCGTCGTCCCCCTGTACGGCTCGAATCGGAGCGGTGCCACCGCGACAGTGCAGTGCCTCCGACGGCCACGCTTCGACGTCTGAGCCTATAAGAGACCCCTAAGGACCGCGCGCCGCCAAACCCTAATCCCTAGGCCTCCTGTCCCCTCTTCTCCGCCGCCAATTCCACCTCGCAGCCACCGATTCCCCTCTCTGTATCCACCTCGCCGGGGATCGTCGTCTGAATCCGTTCACGCCGCCGTTGCCATGGAGGTCCAACCACCCACCTAGCCACTGTAATCGAAAGCCCACATCTTCTTCTTCCTTTTGGACACCGGAGGGAGCACGGAGGGCTACTGGATCCGCGCCGCCGTCGCCTCCGTCAGCAAACGTCACCGGGCCTCTGCTACGCCTACGTACCGTTGGTGAGCACCACCATCCCCTCCCATCTCTTCTCCTCTCTGTTCCACACGCATCCAACCTCTGCACGCTGCACCACTGCATCCAGATCGAGCACAGCATCCACCGATCCCCGCCGGCGAGCTCCGTTCTCTGTCAGGTTCAGAGCGCGCGTCAGTTTTGGGTTCAGATAGTTGGATCTGAAACTCTTCCTCTCCGCGTCGCGTTACTGTCAACGACACGCACAACAACGCAGTGGTTTCAGTCCAACGTGCGCTCAGTGAGGGCGCGGGTTCGATCCCTCGCGGCTCGGATTAATTCCACACTTTTTTCCACCGCGTGCTGTCAGGCAGGGTCCACCAGGCAGTGACCCTGGCTGCCACGCCAGCACGCACAGTGCCACGCTGGCCCCAGGCCCACGCACAGTGGCTGCGGCTAGGGTACCGTGCTGTAACAATTGTTTTGCACATTTCTATTTTCAAAATTAAATTCTTGTAAATTGCAGAATAGAACCCTAAACTCCAAACTTTAATAACTTTTAAAATATAACTCCAATTAATAAAAGTTATATATGTTTGTTGTTCCAAATTTAATGATCTATCGCAATAATCCATTTGTTTCCTGTTTTGAAATTTCAAAATGCAATTCAAATTTGAATTCAAATAATTCAAATGCAATTTGCTAAATTCAATAACTAATTCTTTATTAATCCAATAAATGCAAATAAAATATGTTTTCCATGCTATTTTGAATAACCTTTTCAAATATAAAGTTTGTTTCATGGTTTGAATAATTTAAATTGCCTAAATAATTTAATCCTTGTTTAATTCAATTAATTTTGATAAAATCATAACTTGCTCAAAATAAAATATTTTTGAACATGCAAAATATGTTTTCAAAGTGTGAACTTTTCAAATGTGAGTTTGAATTTATGCTTTGAATAAATAAAATTCAAATAATATTCAAACTTGTTTTAAATTCATTTAAAACTTGTTTAATATTGTTTAAGTCATAATAAATTCATTCTAACTCCTATTTCAAAATTTGAAACATGTAATCCAACTAAAATTTGATGTTGTTTTCAAATATAAATTTTGTTAATTGTTTTGCACACTTTAACTTGATGAAAACAACAGTGGTTTGTGTGACATGTTTAAGTAACCAAAAATTTCCAAACTTAATAAATAGTTTCCAAACTTGTTAAAATCCTTTTCCACTTGCATCTATGGTTGTTATTTTGTTGTTATCATCATGCATGCATCATGCTAACCAAACTTTCACATGATAATAACTTATAGATCAGTTGTTTCCACTTATTTCAATGGACCTTTTCCATATGCAATCCAATTGCATATGGGTCCATTTAAACTGTGTTATCCTGTTAGCTAGTTTATTTTGATGCAACCATTAACTTGACATGCATCATCCCATGATTGTGCACTATGCCATGATATTGATTGTTTATATTTCTGTCTTGTTTGTTTGCTTCTTCTCGAATAGACGACGACGTTGATACCGACGATCTTTACGACACCCCTTCTGAGGATCTAGCTCAGTACCCGGCTACTGGGTTTGCAGGCAAGTTATCACTCACATGAACCACTGTGTTCCTTTCAACATTGGTTACCGATACTTTCCGTTGTTCTTTCTGCTAGCCTTAGTAGTAGTTGTTTCTGTTACGAACGTATCACCTGAAATCCTTAACCCTGATATTGCCTCACCTCCACTCCTACAACCCCATTGATTGAGCCAGTGTCTTACTAGCATGCTTAGGTTGTTTTGCTCGAGTCTGTTAACCGTTACTTTCTGTTATTACTATTCTATCATGTTATGGGGGCTCGATGTTAATCAATCAACCTGTTATTAATTATATGCTGATAAGGCACCGGCAGGAGGCCCTGTGTGGTTTTGGAGCCTGCTAGTGTCGACCCTAATAGGAAAAGGGTCTTGTCTACCGATCCATGATGAGCGCACTACCCGCATGTGGGAAGCGAGTATGGGCGCCCCCCTCAATTTGATTCGATTCGCATCTCGTCCAAATCATCTCATTTAGTTCGTGTTTTCCATTTGCCGCATGCATGTTTTTGCGAGCCCAGCGCAGGGTGGAACTTTTGTAGTCGGCATATAGGGGGACACGGTCTTAGAGTGCTATGAGGGTCCCTTTTCTTCGGGGCTTGATTAGCCGTGCGCCCAAGGTGCTTTGGGCTTGATGCGAAGAAGAATTGAGTTGTGTTGAGTGCCACGCTTGGTGGGAGGCATCCCATCTCGCGAGGTATTCTTACGTGTACGGCCAAATTGGTGCAACCCTGCAGGGATAAATCTTCTCGAGAAGCCGTGTTTTCCGCGGTTATGGTTAACTTGGTGAAAGTACTGGCTAACAAGTACTCAGAACAACTTACACCTAACTAATGATAACTTGACTAGTAATAGACTTATTGACATAACAACTTGATCCATTATTCATTATTTCAACTGCGTGAGTTATCCTCGGATTGCTTCTTTGGATAAGGGGCGAGATCCAGGATGGGTTTGTTTGATGTTATCTTTCAGTTGGTTACTATACGCTATCTTATCCCCTTTCTGATAGCTGGAAGTTGTAGATTTCTGTAGTTGGTTAGTGCAGCCAGTTGCAGCATCTTTCATATCCCCTTTCTTCCGTTGAACCCAAGGCATCCGTACTTGGTGTTGACGGGTTACACTTTGGTGAACTGTGAGTCTTGCTTGCCAGTACTTGGATGTACTGACCCCTTTGGGGCTGTGGTTTCCGCAGACTACGCCTACGAGGATCCAGGTGACGGCTACTACGTGGAGTTTGACGAGGCTGCTGACGAGTAGTTAGCGGACCCGGGCAGGATCCGAGACATCGTGGATGGGCTCCGTCTTTCTTTTCAGTTTTCCCGGCTTCTTAAGCCTATTTGATTTTGTCTGTACTCAGACCCCTTTGAATGCTTCCGCTGAGATGTAATGATGTTACGTTGGGACATGTGTCCTCTGGATGATTGTATTTGCTATTCCCTGCCCTAGTGAGGGCCAGTTGCAACTTATTTCAATCTTTTGTGTCTTAGAGACATGTTGTGTTATCCTTTTGTTCAACGCCGTTGACGTACCATGTGTGTATGGTATGAAGTACGTCAATGGTTGTGTCCTGATTTCTACGGGATAGTTTACATCGACGGTGAACAGTAGCGATGGGTTGTCACACATAAGTGTTGGCCTACTCGTAAGAGGACGCGGGTGCCGGTAAGCCCCGTAATCCCATCAGAATACTGTTTAGTTCGTACGGTGAGTATCCTCTAGAAGTCCGGGTGCGACACTTCTGTCCCGAACAGGCTCCAGAACCGGATATTCTGTGCCAAAATAATCCGGTTGGAAATATCCGGTTGACTTCTGTGCCGAAAACCTCTAGTCCTTATCCAAAAAACGAGCTCCTCATCATAACCGGGTATTCCGGTTGGTATGGAATAATCCGGTTGGAATATCTGGTTGACTTTTGAATTATTGAGGCTGAATTAGGAACCTCATAACTTTTGCAAACGAACTTTGAATGAGGTAAATCCAATTGGGTTGGAAAGATAACAACAAGGAGTTTCCAAAGTATGGAGAAGTTACCACACATGGAAGGTGTGGAAACATTCTCAAAGACAAACATAATATTTTGACCACCAAAAAACGCAACAAGTTTTTCTTACGAAATCCGTTATCGAGGAGCCAATGCTTGTGACGAAGATCACGACAAGCACTAAACCCCAAAGGAGACAAAAGACAAATAAGATCCAAGAAACATTATATGCCAAGTATGCAAAGGTTTGAGGTCTCCATAACAATTCGAACAAGTTACTCACTTGAGAGCCCATATTGATAGTACGACTATCTATCCTATAACCCTGTCTCCTAGAGGCATGAGACCGGTAAAATAGAAAACCTATCAAGATTATACCTTTGCCTTGAGAATTCCAATTCAGCTAGATGATGACGATCTTGACTCTCTCAAGTTGCATCTTCTTTCTTGATCGTGCTTGTTAGCACAAGCTGCTCTTGATGAAGACTTGCAAGTTGCTCCCCCATACACCATTATGGGAGAGACTAGCTCCCCCACATCATTATGGGATAGACCCTTCTCGACAAATCTTCACAAGGTCACGAACTCCAAATGGGCAACAAGCATCAAGTAGGATTTCTTCGAGGTGCTTCACTTGAGCTTCCACGTCAAGCTTGACAACGAACACCACTTGGCGACAACATAGACCATGGGCTATATGAAATCTTCCTTTTGAAGCATGCCCATGGAAATATACCTAAGCACACATAGAGATGCCGCACACACACACATATCATGGGTTAGTTCATAAAGCTATATGATCAAATTCTTACCATACCACGGGATACACAATCCCACTTGGTACATCTTGTAGCTTTGTGTGTTGATCACTAGCTTGATCAAACTTGTAGCTTTGGTTATTTCTTTAATAGATGATGTCTTGAAGATAATCATGAAATATAACTGAAAGTGCAAACGCGCTTAAATCATCTTGTTTTGGTGTTTGTTAACAACACATTTATCCTGAAGTGTGTTGATGTATTTCAGGGCGTAAACAACATATTTGATATGGTGGTGTGGTGTTGCAAAAAGGGGGAAAACACCTGGAATTATTTCTGCTGGAGTTTTCTCTAGGCCGGAGTCTCCGGACTCTCAGACCGTAGTCTCCGGTGTGAAGAATTTATCCAGGTACTTGTCTCTGGATTTTCTGGTGTCGCCCACTGCATCCATACCGGAGACTTACCGGAGACTGTCCGGAGTCTACGGTGTGGGAGCTGCCACTGAAGAAATTGCTAAGGACTTGGTGGTGTCGCCTGCGGTACTCAGTCTGGAGTCTTAGTGGAGACTGTCCAGAGTCTCTGGTATGACTGTGTGTTGTTGGTTCCGCTCGACCCTAGACACTCTCCAGCTCTAACCGCTACGACAAGACCGGAGTCTCCGGTCCTCCTAACCGGAGTCTCCGCACTGGAGCTTCCTGGGGTTTTCCCAAGTGGTGCGCACTTGGTGTTGTCTGCTGCATCCGGTCCGGAGACACACCGGAAACTGTCCAGAGTCTCCGGCCTGGTGATTCTGCGAAAAGCTCAGACCGGAGTCTCCGGTGTGAGTTTGGCAGAAAAGCTCCAACGGCTCCAAGACTTTATGAGGGGTATAAATACCCCCTCCCCTCCACCTACCTTGGGTTAGCTCATCCAGAATTAAAGTCACCATTGTTGGAGCTCCCCCACCTTGCTAGATCTCCCAATCCATCCACCCAAAAGCCTTGATCTTTGGAGGATTGAAGGAGAAGCCCCCGATCTACGTCTTCACCAACCGGATTTCATTTCCCCTCTCATTTGCTTGAGGGATCTGTCCTAGGATTTCCTATTGTGGAGAACCTAGGCTTCTTGCTACTCTTGGTGATTTGTGAGTGTTGGGAGCCCCCAATTTGGTTGTGGGTGTGTGCCCCAAACTTCTTTGTAAAGGACTCGATCCCCGCCTCAAAGGGGTTCAATAGTGGAAGGTGAATTAGGCCTTTGTGTCGGAGTTCATCGAAGAATATGGTGAGGCCTTTGTGGCGTTGAGTAGGCCTTCGTGGCGAGCTCACACCCCTCCAACGAGACGTACTCCCTTAACAAGGAGGAACTCGAGAATACATCGTGTCTCCGCGTCCTCCCATCGGTTATCTCGTTCCCTTATCTTTTACTCACTTGTACTAGTTGCATTAATTGTTGTACTTGTTGCATTAAGTGTTGTACTAGTTGCATTTATTGCTATCCTTGTCATATAGGTAAATTCACCTTAGTTGCACTATCTAGAAAATTTACCTTTGTGTCAAGCCTAAATCAAAAGAAACATTAAAATTGGTGGTAGCACCTATTCACCCCCCTCTAGGTGCCCATACTTTACTTTCAATTTGGTATCAGAGCCCCGGCTCTTCTATTGGGCTTAACTGCCTAAGAGTTTTAGTATGGCAGAAGAATTGGATACCGAATCGTCCAAGGGTAGGGTGTCCATGGATGATCTAAATGATTTGAAAACTTCATTGACCTCATCCATAGAAGCTAAATTTGATGAGTTGCGTCAAGTCTTGTCGCAACTCTTCAAAGCCAAAGGACCGGAGGTCTCCGAGACTTCTCCTCGGGAAAATATTGTGGAGGGCGCTAAGAAAGGGGTAGATGGTGATCCATCTAAAATTGCTTCCGCCGAAAACTCCACTGAGAAGGTAACTGATGGAGAAGAAGAATATCATGCCATAAAATGACGATATTCTCCCGATCCACCTGTCCCTCATCCTCATATAATCCCTAGGGGAGATCCACCTAAAATTGATGTTTTTTCTTTTCGTGAATGGCAATACTACATGGAGACTCACTTGAACTCTTCTTGTATAGATCTTTGGAGGATCACTCGTGATGGATACAAGCCTCATGACCCCAACAACCTCACAAGAAGAAAGGCCGTAGATTGCCAACTCAACTACACCGCTTTGTCCATTCTTCAACAAGCCGTGGGTCCTAACCACATGCTGCATCTTCAACAATATTCCACCGCCAAGGAAACATGGGACGCTCTTGTCATCATGTTTGTGGGCAATGAGAGCATGCAAAGGAATAGATATGATGCCTTGACCAATGAGGCCGAAGGATTCTATATGCATGATGGAGAGAACCATGTGGACATGTACCGGAGACTCAAGACTCTTGCCACCGCCTTCTCAAATGTTGGTGCCAAGTACATTGATGATTCTTGGATCAAGAGGAAGTACATGATTGCAATAATGCCATTTGAGGGTGCGGACATGAAGAGCATTCAAGGAAGACA
This sequence comes from Alopecurus myosuroides, assembly GCA_028641055.1. Lineage (NCBI taxonomy): Eukaryota > Viridiplantae > Streptophyta > Magnoliopsida > Poales > Poaceae > Alopecurus > Alopecurus myosuroides. The sequence continues at coordinate 213,120,666 of CM054063.1, read as the reverse complement.
TGATTTCTCTTCCATGACCTCAACTCAAGTTATGCAAGAAATGTGCTCGTATCAAGTGCAAACCAAGAATGCTCTTGACAACCGTGCTAGGGCCATTGGAATGCACAAAGGAGCATCCGTTGCTTTGAATACCAAGGTTGTGTCAAGAGAGGTTGAGTATGAAGAAGAAGGAGAAGAGGCATTGCCTCCTTTGAAGGAACAAGACTATGATCCCGTGCTAAAGGATCTCATTGCTCTCACCGTGCAAAAGTTTTGGAACAATCCTACCAAGGGGAAGAAATTTGTTGAGGAAAAGAGCAAGTCTCGCTATGGAAATGATGGGGCTCAAAAAGTGATGTCTTGCTTCAATTGTCAAGATAAGCACCACTTTATTGCGGAGCGTCCCTATGAGAGTAGAGATCTTCATAGTGGCAAGTTCATTCGCAAGGACAAGTCCAAGGTTGAGTACAAGAAACCTCACTTCAAGAATAAACCATTCAACAAGAAGTCTCCCACCAAGTTTGTGATCTTGACTCAAGAGGAGTATGATTCCGGGAGTGATGAAGAAGAAACCACAAGTGAAGTGCCGCTCTAGCTATTGCTTCCATTCCATCATCTTCATCCCTCTTTGAATCCCCCAATGACGATCATCCTCAACGTAATGCCAAGTGCTTCATGGCTAAGGCCACGGAGGTATCACCTACTTCCAACTCTAAGACCCCTAGTGAACTAGAACATCTTGCTAGTCTTAGAGAAGAATATGAGAGGGTCTCCTTGGACCGTTTTATGTCTAACATGCAAGGGGAGACCAAGAAGTACTTTGAGTATCTCATGAGGCAATTGGGAGAGGCCCAAGATGCTCTTGAGAAGAAAGGTGAGGTTGAAAGAAGGGATGCGGATGAAATTGCATCCTCTCTATGACTCTTGAGGAAGAGCATGATGGTAGAGTTTCTCTAGAGGAGGAACTTGAATCTATTGAATTAACTCATAATGAACTTGTCTCTAACATCACTAAGGAACGTGATCTTGATATTGCTAAATATAAAAAGGCTAAAAAGGATAAAGTCGAGTTTGGGGTTGGTCATGGTAAACTAACCGATGAGTTTGAAAAGATAACCAAAGCTCACAAAGCTTTGGAAAGCCAACACTCTTCCCTCAAAGAGTTGCATGAACAACTTCAAACTCAACTTAATCAACCTAACAATCCTAGCACCTCTACTTCTTATTGTGATCATGTAAATATTATTGAGGAAAATGCTAGGTTGAAGGATGAGCTAGCACGGCTCAAGGGCAAAGGCCCTCAAGTTGAGAAGGTTGTGATCCCTACCCCACAAGTGGTTGCCCCTAGCTCTAATGTGGTCATTGCTAGACCACAATTGAGTGCTCCAAGGCAACAAGTGGGCAAGCAAGGTCTTGGCTATGTAGCCAAGAAGAAGAACAAGAAGAACAAGAACAATAAGAAGACCAACAATGGTGCTTCGGGTGGTATTGTCATTAGGGACAACACTACTCGTAGCACTCCCGCTCAAGCAAACAATGTTGCCTCTAGTAGTAGTGTCATGAGGGACAACACTACTCGTAGCACCTCCGCGGGAACTAACAATCCACACCATTTCTTATATGTTGATTATTACGGTGTTGTGCAAGCCAAATATGTTGGTCCTATTGAGGGTTTCAATGACTATACTATTTGGGTTCCAAAGACCCTTGTTGCTAACATGAAGGGACCCTCCTCGGGTCCTAACTCTAGTCAATGATCTCTTGCAGGGCTATGCTTCCGGTGGGACTAAATGGATAATTGATAGTGGATGCACTAGCCATATGACCGGAAGCAAAGAACTTGTGACGGAGTTGCGCCCAAATGACATACAAGCAACCGTCACTTATGGAGACTCGTCCTCGTCTAAGGTATCTGGGTTCGGCAAGGTTGTTGTGGCTCCCGATATCACTATCGTGAACGTCATGCTTGTCGAATCCCTTGGTTACAATTTACTTTCCGCCCGCTCTCTTGGAAAGATGGGTTTATCCGTCTTTTTTGATGTTGATATTGTGGTCCTTTTGAAGAGCAAGACTCTTGACGTCGCTTACGTGGGACAAGTTGAAAATGAGTTGTTTGTGGTGGACTTTTCAAAGTCTACCAACTCTCAAACAATGTGTCTTTTCGGAAAGGCGGACATGGGATGGTTGTGGCATCGCCTCTTGTCCCATGTGAACATGAGAACTTTGCAAAGTCTTCACAAAGGTGGCCTTATTGTCGGACTAAAACAAAATGTTTCCTTTTCAAAGGATTGTGTTTGTAGGTCGTGTGTTGAAGGAAAGATGCATGATAAGGTGCACAAGGCCAAGACTATTATTTCATCAAAGAGGATCTTGGAGCTTCTCCATGTTGATCTCTTTGGTGCCGTGCCCGAAGCAAGTCTTGGAGGCAAGAAATATTTCTTGGTGAATGTCGATGATTATTCAAGATACACTTGGGTTTATTTCTTCAAGTGCAAGAGTGAGACTCAACAAACCATCATCGACTTCTCCAACCAAGTGCAACGTTAACACAATGTGCAAATCATGGCTATTAGGAGTGATAATGGTTCGGAGTTCAAGAACTACACTTTGAATGAATTCCTTAGTAAAGAAGGCATTCGTCATCAATACTCTGCCACTTACACTCCTCAACAAAATGGTGTTGCCGAAAGGAATAATCGCACTCTCTTGGATATGGCAAGGACCATGTTGGCGGAGTACACTTCTCCCCAATATTTATGGGCCGAGGCCATATCCACCGCATGCCACTCCTCCAACCGCCTCTACATCCACAAAGGCTTGGACAAGACTCCATATGAGATCTTCACCGGCAACAAGCCCAACGTCTCATACTTCCGTGTATTCGGTTGTAAGTGCTTTTATTTGATCAAGGGTGTTAGGTTGTCTAAATTTCAATCCAAAACTATTGAGGGTATATTTGTTGGTTACAGTGCCGAATCCCACACTTATAGAGTCTTTGACAAAGCCTCACGGATTGTCATAGAATCTTGTAGTGTGGCTTTCGAGGAAAATGATGGCCCCCAAGTGGCACAATTTCATGTTTCTAATGTAGATGTTGAAATACCTCAAGAAGCCATAGCAAGGATGGGTGTGGGATTTTTACGCCCCATTGAGGGACACCTTATGGCGACTCGAGAAGGACTATGCTCTACTCAAGTGGAGCCCTCCTCTACAATAGAAGATCATGCCAAGGAGCCAAATATTACACCTAACCAAGAACATGTTGAAGACCCTCCTCTTATTGACCAAGTCACTACGCAAGATGCATCCACTCCTATTATTCATGCTAGTCAAGGTCAAGGCCAAGATCAACCATCCTCTTCATCTTCTCCTCAAGTTGAAGCAAGTTTTGAAGATATTGTTGATGATGATGATGATGATGATGATCAATGCCAAGTTGGTCAAGATGGGGACCCAAATGATCAAGATGATCAAGTGATCCCTCTGCACAATAATGCGGAGATCGAAGCCCATCGTGTCAAAAGGATAAGAAGAGATTTGAAGCATATTTATGCCCAAGAAAACAAGGACTTGGAGGATATTCAAGCTGGAAGATCCACAAGAAAGCAATTGGCACACTTTAGTGAGCATCAAGCTCATATCTCTATGGTGGAACCTAAGAAAGTGTTTGAAGCTCTTGAGGACTCCGATTGGGTTGAAGCAATGCATGATGAGCTCAATAACTTTGAGCGCAACAAAGTTTGGAGATTGGTTGAGAAGCCCAAAGATTGCCACAATGTTGTTGGCACTAAGCGGATTTTCAAGAACAAGCAAGATGAGAATGGCATTGTCATAAGGAACAAGGCTAGATTGGTTGCTCAAGGTTACACTCAAGTTGAAGGCGTTAACTTTGATGAAACCTATGCACCCGCGGCTCGCCTTTAGTCCATTCGTATCCTCCTTGATTATGCTTCTTCTCATAATTTCAAATTGCAAGAAATGGATGTCAAAAGTGCTTTCTTGAATGTTCCACTAAAAGAGGAAGTATATGTGAAGCAACCTCCGGTGTTCGAGAATCTCAACTTTCCTAACCATGTCTCCAAACTTGAAAAGGCTATCTATGGTCTCATACAAGCACCTCGTGCTTGGTATGAGCACCTTAAAGAATTGTTAGATGACCGTGGTTTCGAAGTTGGGAAGATCGACCCCACTCTCTTCACCAAGAGAGTAAAGAGAGAGCTTTTCATATGCCAACTCTATGTGGACGATATTATATTTGGCTCAACTAACCAAGCTTTCGATAATGAGCTCTCTAAGCTTATGACTGACAGGTTCGAGATGTCTATGATGGGTGAGCTTAAATTCTTCCTTGGCCTTGAGATCAAGCAATTGGCTCGTGGGACTTTCATTTCTCAAGCCAAGTATACCCAAGATATGATCAAGAGGTTTAACTTCCAAGATGCTAAGATCAAGACATCTCCTATGCAAGTCAAGTGTCATCTCTCTCGTAATCCAAAAGGGAGTAAGGATGTGGACCAAAAGCTTTATCGTTCTATGATTGGTTCTTTGCTCTATCTTTGTGCATCTAGGCCCGATATCGTTTTGAGTGTAGGTGTGTGTGCAAGGTATCAAGCGGCTCCTAAGGATAGCCATTTAATGGCGGTCCATAGGATCTTTCGTTATTTGGTTCATACCCCAAGATTTGGTTTGTGGTACCCAAAGGGGGCACAATTTTCTCTCAATGGCTACACGGATTCCGATTGGGCGGGTGATCAAGATGATAGAAAGTCTACTTAAGGGGCTTGCCAATTTCTTGGTAGGTCCTTAGTGAGTTGATCTTCCAAGAAGCAAAATTGCATATCTCTCTCCATCGCCGAAGCCGAGTATGTAGACGCCGCAAGTGCTTGCACTCAATTGTTATGGATGAGGAAAACTCTCAAGGAATATGGAGTTCATATGGATAAGGTGCCTCTTTTGTGTGACAATGAAAGTGCCATCAAGATCTCCCACAATCCCGTGCAACATACAAGAACGAAGCACATTGAGATTCGCCATCATTTCATCCGAGACCATGTGGCAAGAGGGGATATTGCACTATCTTATGTGCCCACCAAGGACAATCTTGAGGATATTTTCACGAAGCCACTTGATGATGCAAGATTCTTGTTCTTGAGGAATGAACTAAATGTCATTGATTCTAGGAGTTTGACTTGAAGATCTTGCACACACCCCTATATATGAAACGTGTTCGAGTTTATGTGTAGGCATGGACATAGGGGGAGTGTTATCGTAACACATTGGGTTCTCCCTCCCCCCATTATGCCCAAAGCAAAAATTCATTCTTATCTCTCTTTTTCTAATGTTGAATTGTGATCTTCAATGTTGAGTAATGGCAATGCCCCCAAGATATATCTTCGCGGTTGCATACCATGAACTCTTACATGGTGGCTTAAGACACCAACCTCTTCTTTGAAGATTTGGTTCTTAATTGAGTGTTTTTGGCATTTTCGGATGATATACTCAAAATTTGTTGTCCAAATGTTTTCTAGTCTTTCTTGGGTATAAGATTCCCTCCCTGATGTTGTTTTATCTTTTGTCGCACCCTGACTTCTATAGGATACTCACCGGTCCGAACTGGATAGTAGATGATTGGATTACGGGGCTTACCGGCACCCGCGTCCTCTTACGAGTAGGCCAACACTTATGTGTAACAACCAAACTCTACTATCCACCGTCGATGTAAACTATCCCATAGAAATCAAGATACTACCATTGACGTACTTCATACCATACACACATGGTACGTCAACGTCTTGTAACAGAATGATAGCACAACATATCTCTAAGACACAAAAGATGGAAATAAGTTGCAAATGGCTCTCACTAGAGCAGAGGTAGCAGATACAATCATCCAGAGGACACATATCCCAACGTAACATCATTACAACACAGCGGAAGCATTCAAAGGGTCTGAGTACAGACAAATCCAAATAGGCTTAAGAAGCTGGGAATGAAAGGAAAACGGAGCCCATCCACGTAGTCTCGGATCCTGCCCAGGTCCGCTATCTACTAGTCAGCAGCCTCGTCAAACTCCACGTAGTAGCCGTCACGGGGATCCTCGTAAGCGTAGTCTGCGGATACCACAGCCCCAAAGGGGTCAGTACAACAACGTACTGGCAAGCAAGACTCACAATTCACCAAAATGTAACCCGTCAACACCAAGCACAGATGCTTTGGGTTCAACGGAAGGAAGGGGATATAAAAGATGCTGCAACTGGCTGCTCTAAACAACTACAGAGTTACTACCACTTCCGGCTAACAGAAAGAAGATAAGATAGCGTATCGTAACCAACTATAACTAACCACCAAACAAACCCATCCTGGATCTCGCCCCTTATCCAAAGAAGCAATCCGAGGGTAACTCACACAGTTGGATTAATGATGGTTCAAGTAATTGTGTCAATAAGACTATTACTAGTCAAGTTATCAATTAATTAGGTGTAAGTTGTTCTGAGTACTTGTTAGCCAGTACTTTCACCAAGTTAACCATAACCGCGGAAAACACGGCTTCTCGAGAAGATTTATCCCTGCAGGGGTGCACCAATTTGGTCGTACACGTAAGAATATCCCGCCAGACGGGAATCAAACCCACCAAGCGAGGCACTCTACACAACTCAACTCTTCTTCGCATCAAGCCCAAAGCACCACGTGCTGTGCGTGCGCGGCTAATCGATCCCCACGAAGAAAAGGGGACCCTCATAGCACTCTAAGACCACGCCGCCCTAAATGCCGACTACAAAAGTTCCACCCTGGCCTCGGGTTCGTACCTGCATATGCGTGCATCAAATGGAAAACCCAAACTAAGTGTGGCGATTTGGACGAGATGCGAATCGAATCAAATTGAGGGGGGCGCCCATACACGCTTCCCACATGCGGATAGTGCGCTCATCATGGATCAGTAGACAAGACCCTTTTCCTAATTAGGGTCGACACTAGCAGGCCTCAAAACCACGCCGGGCCTCCTGCCGGTGCCTTATCAGCAAATTATTATTACCCATAATAGTAGCATGATTATTGTTTAAACATCGAGCCCCAGACATAACAGAAATATAGTAACAGAAAGTAACGGGTAACAGACTCGAGCAGAAACAACCCTAAGCATGCTAGTAAGACACGGGCAACAAGCAACGGGGTTATAGGTGTGGAGGTGAGGCTATATCAGGGTTAAGGATAACATGTGATAGGTTCGTAACAGAGCAACTATTCAAAGGCTAGCAGAATAGACAACGGAAAGTATCGGTATCCAATGTTGAAAGGAACACAATGGTTCATGTGAGTGAATACTTGCCTTCAAACTCATCAGCCTGGTACTGAGCTAGATCCTCAGAAGGGGTGTCGTAAGTATCGTCTGTCTCAACGTCGTCGTCTATTCGAGAAGAAGCAAACAAACAACGCAGAGAACAAACAATCAATAACATGGCATAGTGCACAATCATGGGATGATGCATGTCAATTTAATGGATGCATCAAAATAAACTAGGTGACATGGTAACATAACATGATTAAATGGACCCATATGCAAATTGGATTGCATATGGAAAACCCATGAATTATGGTTGAGATAATTGTTTTACAACTAATCAACAGGTGAAAGTGGTTTAGTATGATGCATGGATGAGGAAAACAGCAAAATAACAACATTATAATCAATTGGAAATAAGGTTTACCAATTTTGGAATTTTAGTTATTAAGTTAAGGAATTTTGGTTCCTTAAAGGTGTTACACAATCATTTGTTGTTTTCAGCAAGTTAAATTGTTCAAAGCAGATAACAAAGTTCATATTTGAAAAGAACATAAAATTTTGGGTGGGTTACATGTTTCACTTGTTGAAAAAGGATTTGGGATGAATTTATTATGAATTAAACAAGATTAAACAAGTTTTAATTGAATTTAATTCAAGTTTGAATTTATTTGAATTTTTATTTGTTCAAAACATTGATTCAAATTCATATTTGAAAAGGTTATACTTTTCTAGTTTGAAAACATATTTTACATGTTCAAAAACAATTTAATTTGAGCAAGTTATGAATTTAGCAAATTTAAATGATTTAAACAAGGTTTAAATTATTTAAGCAATTTTAATTATTCAAAACATGAAACAAAATTTATAATTGGAAAGGTGTTTCAAAATAGCATGGAAAACATATTTAATTTGGGTTATTTGAATTAAGTATGAATTATTTATGCATTTAATCAAATTGGAAATGATTTGTTTGAATTTGAAATTTGAATGCATTTGAAATGTTCAAAACAGAATACAAATGTTATAAACAGGTAGAGAATTAAATTTGGTTCAACAAACATATATTACTTTTAATATTTGGATTTGTAATTTAAGAGTTATTAGCAAATTAAAAACAGGGACCAATCTGTAATGAAAAAGGATTTAATTTGAAAAAGAAAAGCTGAAAAACGTTTTTCACTCTGCAGTGGCTAACCCTAGCCACTTACAGAGGGCCCCTGGGCTGCGTGGCGCTCACGTGGCATCAGAGGCCACTGGCAGGTGGCCCCTGCCTGTCAGCAGCCCAGCGAAAAAAGGTTGGGTTATTTTGCGGGAGCAGGGATCGAACCTGCGCCCTTACGCGCGCTCGCTGTGCTGCTACCAGTGCGGTAGCGAAGTGTTCTTGTCAGTATAGCATGCGCAACGAGGTTATAGTTCAGTTTCGTTCACTGAACTTTTAACTGCGCGCGCGTTTCTGAACTTGGACAGAGATTGACGGTGGCGCAACGGCGGCGAGCTGCTGCAGCGTGGTTGTTGTGCCGTTTGGCTCGTGGAAGCGTGCGTGCTGGTGTGCGTGTGCTGGCGGACACGATGCAGAGAGGAGGGAGCGGAGAGGTGAGAGGCGTGCTCACTGTGAAGGAACGCCGCGGTGGTGGAAGGCCGGCGACGACGTCGAGGACGGCGGCGTTGAAGCAGAGGCTTGCTGGCGTCGTGCAGGTGTCGATGATGTCGAGGATGCTACGGCGGTTTGATCCCCGCGGTCAGCCAGGGAGGAGGAGGGTGGCAACGGCGACGAGCATCGTGGATTCAGAGAGTGGCGCCGGTGAGGTTCAGAGATGGAGGGAAAATCCGGCAGAGAGAGGGAGAACGACGGCGGCGCGAGGGGGATAGGGTAGGCCTAGGGTTAGGGTAGCGCCCGGGCTAGCTAGGCTAGGTTTTATAGGGCGCAGGGGCTGCGCACGGCCGTTGCTGCGCGACGGCGTCGACGTGGCGGTGCTCGATGCACTGCCGTACACGGAGAAGAAAGAGGAGGGGGATACGAAGGGGTATCGGGCCGTGGAGAAGTGGTGGGCTGGTGGGCGCAGCCCACCTGGCTTGCCCTTCTCCCTCCATTTGCTTTTTATTTTTTTTGTTCTGTTACTTTTTTTTTGCTGAAATGAAATAGAGAAGAAAAGGCTAGGGTTTTGGCTGTTAGAAAAATTTAGAAAAATTTGGTATTGCTTAACTAGGTGACAGCAACAATTCCAAGTTTTGTTTTTCCAAAAAGTTCAAAATAAAAGTGATGTTTGTAAATTGATTCAAATTTGAATGAATTTGATTATTAAGTGAAATATTGAAAACAAGATTTAAATAGTTTGAACCTTTAGCTTAAATGGAAACAAATGATTAGAATTGTTTTGGTAACTTTCATAATTTCAAATTGGGTGTTGTTTGTAATATGTGATTTGAATTTTGAATGCAATTTGTATTAAGTGGAGTATTAAAAAACAAATTAATAGTTGAGCTTTTTATTTTTCATGGAAACAATTGGATGTTTTATTTGAACCTTTTATTTGGAAAGTTGTAACATAACAAGTATGAACAAAACATTTGAATGTTGTTTGAATTTGAATTGTGAAAACAAAGAAAAACAGATGCAAACAAAAGGAAAACAAATGCAATGAGTATGATGACATGATGCAAAACTTTAATTAAACAAGAATCAAACATTCTAAATGGAAGTTTTCATACTTGGGATGTTACAAAACGCCCCCCCTTGAAGGAATCGCGCCCCGAGATTCCTACTGAGAAGAGAAAAGGTCCGGATACTTCTTGCGAAGATCCTCTTCGGTCTCCCACGTTGCCTCTTTATCGGAATGATGCGACCATTGCACTTTCAAGAACTTGGTGCTCTTGTTGCGAGTCTTACGCTCGGTCTCATCGAGAATACGAACAGGGTGCTCCTCATAAGATAGATCTTCTTGCAGTTCAATGGAATCATGATCAACTGCACGATCTGGATCTTTGAAACACCTCTTGAGCTGTGACACGTGAAACACATCGTGCACTTTGGATAGGTTTTCTGGAAGTTCAAGACGATAGGCATTTTCCGCAGTTTGTTGAAAGGACCAATGTATCTTGGTGCAAGCTTTCCTTTCACACCAAAACGATGAGTGCCTCTGAGGGGAGTTACACGGAGATATGCCTTGTCACCAGGTGTATAGATCATATCCCTGTGCTTCCTGTCATAGTAGCTTTTCTGACGAGACTGAGCAATCTTGAGATTGTCACGAATGATGCGAACTTTCTCTTCGGCTTCCTTAACAATGTCAGGGCCTAAGAGTGAACGTTCACCAGCTCCAGACCAATTGATTGGACTCCTGCATCTGCGGCCATAGAGTGCTTCAAATGGTGCCATGCCTAAGCTTGCCTGGAAGCTGTTGTTGTAGGAGAATTCAGCATATGGAAGACAATCCTCCCATTTCATGCCAAAGGAGAGACCACATGCTCTGAGCATATCCTCGAGAATCTGATTGACTCTTTCGACTTGCCCCTGAGACTGAGGGTGATAAGCTGTGCTGAACAGAAGTTTGGTGCCCAATGCTTCTGAAAGCTTTTCCAGAAATGAGAAGTGAATATGCTTCCACGGTCTGAGCTTATTTCCAATGGAACACCATGAAGAGGAACAATCTTTGCTGTGTAGAGCTCTGCTAACTGGCTAGCTGAGATTGTTTCTTTGACAGCAAAGAAGTGAGCTACCTTAGTGAGACGATCAATGACAACGAAGATTGCATCGTTGCCCTTCTTGGACTTTGGAAAACCAGTGACGAAGTCCATTTCAATCATGTCCCACTTCCACTCAGGAATTTTCAGAGGTTGTAGAAGACCGGCTGTCTTCTGATGGACTACCTTAACACGTTGACAAACGTCACATTCAGAAACGTATTGAGCAATTTCACGTTTCATGCCAGGCCACCAATACAGTGTCTTAAGATCCTGGTACATCTTTGTACTTCCAGGGTGGATGGAGAGAGGAGTTTCATGAGCCTCCTTGAGAATGACATCTTTGAGACTTTGAACTTGAGGAACTGCAATGCGTCCTTCGAAGAACACAGTTCCTTTGTCATCAATTGAGAAGGACTTAAATTTCTCCTTGCCTTCTTTGATGTGTTCTACCATCTTCTTGATTTCAGCATCACGAAGTTGTTCAGAACGAATCTTGTCCTCGAGAGTTGGACTGGCTGTCAAGTTTGCAAGATAACCTTGAGGAACAAGACCAAGGTTCAGCTTCTGGAATTCTTCATGAAGTGGAGGTTGGCTTTCCATGATCATGAGATTATTGCAATACGACTTGCGACTGAGAGAATCGGCCATAACATTAGCCTTGCCTGGAGTGTAAGAAATGGTGAGATCAAAGTCTTTGATCTTTTCAATCCATCTCCTTTGCCTGAGGTTTAGATCTGGTTGAGTGAAGATGTATTTTAGACTCTTGTGATCGGAAAAGATTTCAATGCGGTTACCCAACAAGTATTGTCTCCATTTCTTGAGGGCAAACACAACTGCAAGTGAGTATACTTGCCTGAGATCCCGCAAGGTAGCAGAACTTGTCGTTGCTCACATCATCTCAACGTCCTATCCGGGAAGAAGCAACGAACCTCGAACAAACACCGGAATGCAACAATTACTACTACGGCAAAAGATCCAGCATGATCAAGATATGGATGCATGACATGTTTAATTGATGGAGAGGAATAAACTAGTTGACAAGTTAGACAAATTTAAATGGAACCATATGCAAGGGTTGCATATGGAAAGATCCATTGAAAGATAAGTGGAAACAATGATTAATTATTAGGTGGTAGTTGTTATCATGATGCATGCATGATGAATAACAATAACATAACAATTTAATGCAATTGGGATGATAGTTAACAATTTAGGAAAGCATTTACTAAGTTTGGAATTTTGTTACTTAATGGTGTTAACAAGTAGTGATTGTTTTCAACAAGTTGAAGTGTGTAAACCAAATTACAAAGTTGATATTTGAAAAGGTTATCAAATTTTAGTTGGATTACATGTTTCACATTTTGAAATTGGACTTTGGATTATTTAATTATGAATTAAACAATATTAAACAATTTTTAATTGAATTAAACAAGATTTAAATGGTTTAGGCAATTTTAATTATTCAAAACAGAAAACAAAAATTATATTTGAAAAGGTGATTTAAAATGGTATGGAAAACATATTTAATTTGCATTATTTGGACTTATAAATAATTAGTTATGGATTTTAGAAATTAGCATTTGAAATAATTAAGTTTGAATTTTAAATACATTTGAAGTTTCCAAATCAGAACACAAATTGGATATTTGGAAAGATTAGAAGATTTGGATCAGAATTCATATAAAGTTTGTATTTATTGGAATTATAAAACAAAAGATATTGAATTTCAAAGTTTTGTTTTAATTCTGTTATTTTTAAAAAAAGAAAATAGAATTCAACAGATTCATTGAAAATCTTTTGTTACGCACTGGACACGCACACACAGGCTGACAGGGGGGGGGGCCCGTGGCCCACTGTGCCCACGTGGCGTCAGAGGGGCTGACGGGTGGGACCTAGTGCGTCGTGTGGGAAATTAAACAAAAAGGGGCCTAAACCGCGGGGTGGGGGATCGAACCCACCACCCACGGAGCGCGCGGAAGCAGCGCTACCACTGCGCCCTGCTGCTGCTTTGTTCAGATACGGGGGGGTGACTGAATAAGAGGCAGAAAACTGCTGCTAACTGAACTTCGGCTGCGAGTGGCTAACTGAACCTGACGAGAACGATGATCGACCGGGAAGGCAGACGCGGTGATCTCCGGTGTTCGCTGAGGTGGGCGTGCGGCTGCTTGGCGTGTGGTCATGCGACAAGGAAGGGCACGGAGGGGGAAGAGGCGAGCGAAGGGCGATCACCTGCGGTGGTTTTGTCGGTGACGACTGCCGACGGCAGTGGCGGAGGCGCTCCTCGCCGTCGACGGCGCGGGCCACACCGGAGGTCCCAGCAGGCGGCGAGGGGACGGGGAGGCGCACCGCACCGCCGCGGTTCCATTCCCATCGACAGTGGCGCCTCGAGGTGGTCAGGGCACCGGCGGTGAGGGGAGGAACAGAGGTGGCAAGGCTCGGTTGGGGTTCAGTTGTCGATTTCTTTGACAGAGCAGAGGGAGAGAGCTTGGTGGCGATGGGAGATGGCGGCGCAGAGCTAGGGTTAGGGTAGAGGTAGGTGGATAGGTAGGTACTTATGGAAAAGGGAGGCCAGTACGGCAGCGATCCTAGAGGGGGAGGAGATGATCGATCGGTTCTGTGTGCAGCCGTACGGAAGGTAGAAGACGACAGAGAAAAAGGGGGTGGGCCAAAAGGTAAATGGGCTTGAGTGGTGACTAGGTGGGCTGAGGGAAGAAAAAGTTGGGCTGTTCTCTCAGCTCACCCCTCTCCTCTCTACTTTTTTTTTTGCAATATTTTTGTTGGTAAAAGATAAGAGAGAGATAGGGATAGAATTTGGGGAAAATTCTTTTATAAATTATTTGGTGTTAATTTTCCAAAACAAATAAAGCAAGAGTTCCCATTGTTTCACAATTTTCAATATTTAATTTGGTTTAAAGGTTTGAGGTGAAATTCAAACAATGTTTGATTTGGGAAATTTTGGAAATAGGCAAATTCCATTTAATAAGTTCAAACCATTATGCAAACATGATTGAAAGATTTGTTTTGCAAGAATTTAATTTTTAAACCTCAATTTGTATCATAACAACTATGATTTTATTTGAAATTCAATTTGCCTTTAGGGTTTTGATAACATGGAAAATTTTAGTAACAGACAAGTTGATTAAAACAAATTCAACCAGTGGAAAAACAATTGAGGGGTTTTGGTTGCAAGTTTGAAATTGGAAGTTTTTTGAGCAAGGGTGAAAGTTTAAATTGTTTTGAAATTTTCAGTTGTGAGGCAAACATGGTGCAATGCAATGTGATGCAGATGATGCAAGCAAAACAACAGGTAACACCCCAGGTGTTACAGACGACACCACTAACAAGGGATTGCGCCCTCGCAATCCACCTGCTAACCCGGGAGGGGAAAGAAGTTCGACTATCGATTCTTCGTGCTTCCGGTTGATCTCCTCGACACCACTAACAAGGGCTTCTCGACACCACTAACAAGAGATTCTAGCTCGAAGTGACGACGACGTTCTTCCACCAGGAATCTTCCGATGATCGAACCTATTAGGTTAAAGGCTCAGAAAACGTCCACCCACGTAGGATCCTAACACTTTGAAAGATAGACAAGGGGAAGACTCCAAAACAAATAAGATGGGATGGGAATAGAATAGAGATAAGGAGAAAACAAGAATCCTATTGAGAGCTGTTCAAAATAGTTTAGCAGCAAATAGTTTTTGACACTCTAGAAACAACGACCGTTAGCGAGGTTATCCTACAGGCTTTGCGGACCCGTTGCTTCGATAACCATTCGTATCGAAACAATCTCGGGAATCGGAACCAAGGCTCTGATACCATTTGTGACGCCCCGAGATCGGGCACTATGCAGATTTCAGCACTCCCGCCAAATCCGCATAATAACCGATTCCAGGTTGCCATTTATGATAACATTACAATAGTTCACGAATAATCCACAATTACAACAGAACAGATAGATACAAGATGACTCAAACGAGCCAGGGCTTACAACTGATACAATACAAAGATCAAATAACAGCGGAAGAAACAAATCGTCCGTCTACGGACAAGATCCAAATTGGACTAAGAGTCCTGAAGATAACCGAGAGCGTCCAATCCCTGCCCAGGCCAAGCCGGAGGGATTCCCAAGCTAACGTCGTCAGACTTCAAACCTGTTGACTGCAAGTTGGAATTTGCAGCCACGAAAGAGATCGTGGGTCAGTACGGTTAAGTACTGGCAAGGGGGATAAAGCCCATACTCACAAGTTACCGGCGTAGCCAGTCATCACAAGATACAAATACTTTAGGATCAACGGAAAGGAAGGGGTTATTGCAAATAATTGACAGCAGGCTGCACTAACCAACTACAAAGATTCTATTACTTCCAACTATCAGAAAGGAGATAAGATCGGGTGATAGTAACCAACTGAAAGATAACTTCAAACAAACCCATCCTGGATCTCGCCCCTTATCCAAAGAAGCAATCCGAGGATAACTCACACCGTTGTATTAAAGATGAGTCAAGTTATTGTGTGAATAACCTATTACTAGTCAAGTTATTAATCATTGGGTGAAACATGATTGATCATTATGTTGAAGTTGTCCTGAGTACTTGTTAGCCAGTACTTTCACCAAGTAATCCATAACCGCGGAAAACACGGCTTCTCGAGAAGATTTACCCTGCAGGGGTGCACCATAGTAACCGTACACGCAAGAATAACCCGCCAGATGGGATGCCTCCCACCAAGCGGGGTACTCTACACAACCAACCCTTCTTCGCATCAAGCCCAAAGCACCGCGTGCTGTGCGTGCGCGGCTAATCGAGCCCCACGAAGAAAAGGGGACCCTCATAGCACTCTAAGAACGTGTCCCCCTATATGCCGACTACGAAAGTTCCACCCGGGTACCAAGGGCTCGCAAGATCATGCATGCAGCAAATGGAAAACCCGAACTAAATGAGGCGATTTGGACGAGATGCGAATCGGGTCAAACTGAGGGGGAGCCCATACTCCCCAAATGCGGGTAGTGCGCTCATCATGGATCAGTAGACAAGACCCTTTTCCTATTAGGGTCGACACTAGCAGGCCTCAAAACCACAAAGGGCCTCCTGCCGGTGCCTTATCATCAAATTTATTATTAATAGTAACATTAGCATGATTAATTGATTGATTAAACATCGAGCCCCCAGAACATAATAGAGTAATAATAGGAAGTAACGGGTAAAAGACTCGAGCAAAACAACCCTAAGCATGATAGTAAGACACGGGCAACAAGCAATGGTTATGGGTATGGTAGTGAGGCAATATCAAGGTTAAGGGATTCATGTGATGGGTTCGTAACAGAAATAACTACTACTCAGGCTAGCAGAAAAGAACAACGGAAAGAATCGGTAACAAGTGATGAAAGGCAGCCATATGGCATGCAAGTGAGTATACTTGCCTGAGATCCCGCAAGGTAGCAGAACTTGTCGTTGCTCACATCATCTCAACGTCCTATCCGGGAAGAAGCAACGAACCTCGAACAAACACCGGAATGCAACAATTACTACTACGGCAAAAGATCCAGCATGATCAAGATATGGATGCATGACATGTTTAATTGATGGAGAGGAATAAACTAGTTGACAAGTTAGACAAATTTAAATGGAACCATATGCAAGGGTTGCATATGGAAAGATCCATTGAAAGATAAGTGGAAACAATGATTAATTATTAGGTGGTAGTTGTTATCATGATGCATGCATGATGAATAACAATAACATAACAATTTAATGCAATTGGGATGATAGTTAACAATTTAGGAAAGCATTTACTAAGTTTGGAATTTTGTTACTTAATGGTGTTAACAAGTAGTGATTGTTTTCAACAAGTTGAAGTGTGTAAAACAAACTACAAAGTTGATATTTGAAAAGGTTGTCAAATTTTAGTTGGATTACATGTTTCACATTTTGAAATTGGACTTAGGATTATTTAATTATGAATTAAACAATATTAAACAATTTTTAATTGAATTAAACAAGATTTAAATGGTTTAGGAAATTTTAATTATTCAAAACAGAAAACAAAAATTATATTTGAAAAGGTGATTTAAAATGGTATGGAAAACATATTTAATTTGCATTATTTGGACTTATAAATAATTAGTTATGGATTTTAGAAATTAGCATTTGAAATAATTAAGTTTGAATTTTAAATACATTTGAAGTTTCCAAATCAGAACACAAATTGGATATTTGGAAAGATTAGAAGATTTGGATCAGAATTCATATAAAGTTTGTATTTGTTGGAATTATAAAACAAAAGATATTGAATTTCAAAGTTTTGTTTTAATTCTGTTATTTTTAAAAAAAAGAAAATAGAATTCAACAGATTCATTGAAAATCTTTTGTTACGCACTGGACACGCACACACAGGCTGACAGGGGGGGCCCGTGGCCCACTGTGCCCACGTGGCGTCAGAGGGGCTGACGGGTGGGACCTAGTGTGTCGTGTGGGAAATTAAAAAAAAAGGGGCCTAAACCGCGGGGTGGGGGATCGAACCCACCACCCACGGAGCGCACGGATGCAGCGCTACCACTGCGCCCTGCTGCTGCTTTGTTCAGATACGGGGGGGTGACTGAATAAGAGGCAGAAAACTGCTGCTAACTGAACTTCGACTGCGAATGGCTAACTGAACCTGACGAGAACGATGATCGACCGGGAAGGCAGACGCGGTGATCTCCGGTGTTCGCTGAGGTGGCGTGCGGCTGCTTGGCGTGTGGTCATGCGACAAGGAAGGGCACGGAGGGGGAAGAGGCGAGCGAAGGGCGAGCACCTGCGGTGGTTTTGTCGGGGACGACTGCCGACGGCAGTGGCGGAGGCGCTCCTCGCCGTCGACGGCGCGGGCCACACCGGAGGTCCCCGCAGGCGGCGAGGGGACGGGGAGGCGCACCGCACCGCCGCGGTTCCATTCCCATCGACAGTGGCGCCTCGAGGTGGTCAGGGCACCGGCGGTGAGGGGAGGAACAGAGGTGGCAAGGTTCGGTTGGGGTTCAGTTGTCGATTTCTTTGACAGAGCAGAGGGAGAGAGCTTGGTGGCGATGGGAGATGGCGGCGCAGAGCTAGGGTTAGGGTGGAGGTAGGTGGATAGGTAGGTACTTATGGAAAAGGGAGGCCAGTACGGCAGCGATCCTAGAGGGGGAGGAGATGATCGATCGGTTCTGTGTGCAGCTGTACGGAAGGTAGAAGATGACAGAGATAAAGGGGGTGGGCCAAAAGGTAAATGGGCTTGAGTGGTGACTAGGTGGGCTGAGGGAAGAAAAAGTTGGGCTGTTCTCTCAGCTCACCCCTCTCCTCTCTACTTTTTTTTTTGCAATATTTTTGTTGGTAAAAGATAAGAGAGAGATAGGGATAGAATTTGGGGAAAATTCTTTTATAATTTATTTTGTGTTAATTTTCCAAAACAATTAAAGCAAGAGTTCCCATTGTTTCACAATTTTCAATATTTAATTTGGTTTAAAGGTTTGAGGTGAAATTCAAACAATGTTTGATTTGGGAAATTTTGGAAATAGGCAAATTCCATTTAATAAGTTCAAACCATTATGCAAACATGATTGAAAGATTTGTTTTGCAAGAATTTAATTTTTAAACCTCAATTTGTATCATAACAACTATGATTTTATTTGAAATTCAATTTGCCTTTAGGGTTTTGATAACATGGAAAATTTTAGTAACAGACAAGTTGATTAAAACAAATTCAACCAGTGGAAAAACAATTGAGGGGTTTTGGTTGCAAGTTTGAAATTGGAAGTTTTTTGAGCAAGGGTGAAAGTTTAAATTGTTTTGAAATTTTCAGTTGTGATGCAAACATGGTGCAATGCAATGTGATGCAGATGATGCAAGCAAAACAAACAGGTAACACCCCAGGTGTTACACGAAGCCTGGAGAAGTTTGGGCGTATGGAGCCCGTGTGACAACACTATTTGGCACCCAGATGCGGCGCTTCTGCGGAGGGGTGGTCATGTTGGAGGAGGAACCACCCTCACGCGAGTGCTTGCGAGACTCCTCGAACGCCTTGCGCCCATTTTCTTCATTGAGCGCGGTGTTAACGAGCTCCTCGAAGTCTTTGGTCTTGACATTCGTGAGGGCATACTTGAGCTCCGGGTTAAAACCTCTGCGGAACCTTGCCATCTTCTTGGCCTCAGTGGACACCTCGTCTCCAGCGTATCGAGCGAGACGATTGAACTCATTCTGATAGCCGATGACGTCCAGCTTGCCTTGCTTAAGAGAGCAAAACTCTTCACGCATCCTTTCCATGAGACCATCTGGAATGTGGTGCTTCAGGAAGGCTTCCTTGAAACAACCCCAGGTGATTGGATAGCCAGCTCTCATGGTCTGGTAGTTTTCCCACCAAGTAGCTGCCTGACCCTTCAGCAGATAGGATGCATACTTGACCTTGTCTTCCTCAGCAACGTGAGCAATGTCCAAAGCCCTGGCTATCTCACGGATCCAGTCATCAGCATCCAGAGGCTCACGTGTTGCCACGAAAGCTCTCGGCCCCAGACTGAGAAACTCCTTGATACTGACTCGTGGAGCGGTCTGGTTGTTGTGTTGAGTAGTCTGGAACTGGGCCATCTGCGTCATGACTTGGGTCATATGAGTCAACAGCTCCGCGATCGGCGGTGGCTCAGGCGGGGTGTTCCTTGTTGGCGACATCCTGAATGGAAATGCATTTTAGCACAACAATAGAAAAGGATAGACTTGGTAACCGAAAGAGAGATTATTCCGACGCATGAATAGATAACCAACAGGTACATCATCACATCTTCAAATACATCAGAATATCCAACACACCATAAATGGTTTGAATGCCAAAGGATAACTAAACATAGCTAAGAATGGATACATCGGTACTCCCATGCTCATTACGCAGGACGGCGGTGAGTAGTCCGACGAGAGGTACGGTGAGGAGGACGCCCACGAAAGTAGGTAGATCGACGATCCACATAGATCCGACGTGGTCTGAGCCCAACTCTAGGTGTGGTGAAGTACGTAGCGTCGACTCCCTGTGCTCCAAAGCGGGGAATCCCAGTGTAACCAGCACCAAGGTTGAGGAATGGACCTCTGATCGGCTCGTAACCTCCAGCATCTGGTAGAGGACGACCAACTGGCTGCTCGAAACGTGCAAAGCGCTCGTCTCCAACAAAGTCTGTGGTGTAAGTCGCCAGACGAGTCAAAGCAAGGTAGAGCTGCTCTCTGACTGCAGCCAACTCCTGAGATAGTGTGCTGGCAACTGCGTCACTGTGCCTCACAAACTGAGCGGTGGTGTGCAGCCTGGTGTTATCATGCTCGTAGACATCCAAGTTGTCGTAGAGAGTGAAGTGAGCTCCCTCTGAAGTGATGTAACCACGGGGGATGTGGCGATAGATGGAATCGTCAAAACCCTAGTAGTCAGCCCGAAGGACGGTGAGACTCACATAAGCTGCCTGCTGCAAGGCCATATCCACTGTGGAACCTACTGCCTCATAGCGGTGGACAACGCTCATGCCATCATCTGACAGAATGTAGACGATGGCCCGGTAGTAGGTCTGGTCAAACTCTCGCTGGTGCTCGTATACCTGGTACTCTGGTGCCCAACGGAACCCCAGATAAGTGACCATGTCTCTCAGCATCTCCGGATAACCGGCGGTGCTCTCACAACGAGTCATCCGAACCACCTGCGGGTAGAACCTGAGATCCATCTGCAGATGATCGGGAAGTTTTGATTAGACGCCGGTAGAAGAACTGAAGTGGAAAGCAACAACAAGGTTTCAACGGACGATAAGAATGTTGAGAAGAACAGGATATCGAAGCAACATTCGGGAAACACGAGATCAAAAACTCCTGAGGTACTACGGAAAACCCATCCGGGCTTCTAAAGGATCAATATCTACTTCCTAAGGAATAGAGGATCTGCTTCCGGGGCTTACACGCCTCCGTTATCAATCGTGAGTAGGCAACATGATAAATCATGTCACAACCACCTCCATTCCTATGGTCTAGTAGATATAACTATCCCAGAGAAACCAGGATTCGTGAAAACCTAACTTGAAAGTTTAGGTGAGAAGAGAAAAACAACGTTGCACTTCCTTACCAGAAAAAGGGAGGGTGGGTGGGGAAAGAAGAAAAAGAACAGAATTCCTACTCTCACGTTTCATTTTTCCTTTATAGCTACAAAATAGTTTCTAGACTCAACTGCGACCAGTAAAAGGGATCCTACAGGCAGACAGGCTCTGATGCCATTTGTCGCACCCTGACTTCTAGAGGATACTCACCGGGCCGAACTGGATAGTAGATGATTGGACTACGGGGCTTACCGGCACCCGCGTCCTCTTACGAGTAGGCCAACACTTATGTGTGACAACCAAACTCTACTATCCACCGTCGATGTAAACTATCCCATAGAAATCAAGATACTACCATTGACGTACTTCATACCATACACACATGGTACGTCAACGGCTTGTAACAGAATGATAGCACAACATATCTCTAAGACACAAAAGATGGAAATAAGTTGCAAATGGCTCTCACTAGAGCAGAGATAGCAGATACAATCATCCAGAGGACACATGTCCCAACATAACATCATTACAACACAGCGGAAGCATTCAAAGGGTCTGAGTACAGACAAATCCAAATAGGATTAAGAAGCCGGGAATGAAAGGAAAACGGAGCCCATCCACGTAGTCTCGGATCCTGCCCAGGTCCGCTATCTACTCGTCAGCAGCCTCGTCAAACTCCACGTAGTAGCCGTCACGGGGATCCTCGTAAGCGTAGTCTGCGGAAACCACAGCCCCAAAGGGGTCAGTACAACAACATACTGGCAAGCAAGACTCACAGTTCACCAAAATGTAACCCGTCAACACCAAGCACAGATGCTTTGGGTTCAACGGAAGGAAGGGGATATAAAAGATGCTGCAACTGGCTGCTCTAAACAACTACAGAGTTACTACCACTTCCGGCTAACAGAAAGAAGATAAGATAGCGTATCGTAACCAACTATAACTAACCACCAAACAAACCCATCCTGGATCTCGCCCCTTATCCAAAGAAGCAATCCGAGGGTAACTCACACAGTTGGATTAATGATGGTTCAAGTTATTGTGTCAATAAGACTATTACTAGTCAAGTTATCAATTAATTAGGTGTAAGTTGTTCTGAGTACTTGTTAGCCAGTACTTTCACCAAGTTAACCATAACCGCGGAAAACACGGCTTCTCGAGAAGATTTATCCCTGCAGGGGTGCACCAATTTGGCCGTACACGTAAGAATATCCCGCCAGACGGGAATCAAACCCACCAAGCGAGGCACTCTACACAACTCAACTCTTCTTCGCATCAAGCCCAAAGCACCACGTGCTGTGCGTGCGCGGCTAATCGAGCCCCACGAAGAAAAGGGGACCCTCATAGCACTCTAAGACCACGCCGCCCTAAATGCCGACTACAAAAGTTCCACCCTGGCCTCGGGTTCGTACCTGCATATGCGTGCATCAAATGGAAAACCCGAACTAAGTGTGGCGATTTGGACGAGATGCGAATCGAATCAAATTGAGGGGGGCGCCCATACACGCTTCCCACATGCGGATAGTGCGCTCATCATGGATCAGTAGACAAGACCCTTTTCCTAATTAGGGTCGACACTAGCAGGCCTCAAAACCACGCCGGGCCTCCTGCCGGTGCCTTATCAGCAAATTATTATTACCCATAATAGTAGCATGATTATTGTTTAAACATCGAGCCCCAGACATAACAGAAATATAGTAACAGAAAGTAACGGGTAACAGACTCGAGCAGAAACAACCCTAAGCATGCTAGTAAGACACGGGCAACAAGCAACGGGGTTATAGGTGTGGAGGTGAGGCTATATCAGGGTTAAGGATAACATGTGATAGGTTCGTAACAGAGCAACTATTCAAAGGCTAGCAGAATAGACAACGGAAAGTATCGGTATCCAATGTTGAAAGGAACACAATGGTTCATGTGAGTGAATACTTGCCTTCAAACTCATCAGCCTGGTACTGAGCTAGATCCTCAGAAGGGGTGTCGTAAGTATCGTCTGTCTCAACGTCGTCGTCTATTCGAGAAGAAGCAAACAAACAACGCAGAGAACAAACAATCAATAACATGGCATAGTGCACAATCATGGGATGATGCATGTCAATTTAATGGATGCATCAAAATAAACTAGGTGACATGGTAACATAACATGATTAAATGGACCCATATGCAAATTGGATTGCATATGGAAAACCCATGAATTATGGTTGAGATAATTGTTTTACAAATAATCAACAGGTGAAAGTGGTTTAGTATGATGCATGGATGAGGAAAACAGCAAAATAACAACATTAGAATCAATTGGAAATAAGGTTTACCAATTTTGGAATTTTAGTTATTAAGTTAAGGAATTTTGGTTCCTTAAAGGTGTTACACAATCATTTGTTGTTTTCAGCAAGTTAAATTGTTCAAAGCAGATAACAAAGTTCATATTTGAAAAGAACATAAAATTTTGGGTGGGTTACATGTTTCACTTGTTGAAAAATGATTTGGGATGAATTTATTATGAATTAAGCAAGATTAAACAAGTTTTAATTGAATTTAATTCAAGTTTGAATTTATTTGAATTTTTATTTGTTCAAAACATTGATTCAAATTCATATTTGAAAAGGTTATACTTTTCTAGTTTGAAAACATATTTTACATGTTCAAAAACAATTTAATTTGAGCAAGTTATGAATTTAGCAAATTTAAATGATTTAAACAAGGTTTAAATTATTTAAGCAATTTTAATTATTCAAAACATGAAACAAAATTTATAATTGGAAAGGTGTTTCAAAATAGCATGGAAAACATATTTAATTTGGGTTATTTGAATTAAGTATGAATTATTTATGCATTTAATCAAATTGGAAATGATTTGTTTGAATTTGAAATTTGAATGCATTTGAAATGTTCAAAACAGAATACAAATGTTATAAACAGGTAGAGAATTAAATTTGGTTCAACAAACATATTTTACTTTTAATATTTGGATTTGTAATTTAAGAGTTATTATCAAATTAAAAACAGGGACCAATCTGTAATGAAAAAGGATTTAATTTGAAAAAGAAAAGCTGAAAAACGTTTTTCACTCTGCAGTGGCTAACTGTAGCCACTGACAGAGGGCCCCTGGGCTGCGTGGTGCTCACGTGGCATCAGAGGCCACTGGCAGGTGGCCCCTGCCTATCAGCAGCCCAGCGAAAAAAGGTTGGGTTATTTTGCGGGAGCAGGGATCGAACCTGCGCCCTTGCGCGCGCTCGCTGTGCTGCTACCAGTGCGGTAGCGAAGTGTTCTTGTCAGTATAGCATGCGCAACGAGGTTATAGTTCAGTTTCGTTAACTGAACTTTTAACTGCGCGCGCGTTTCTGAACTTGGACAGAGATTGACGGTGGCGCAACGGCGGCGAGCTGCTGCAGCGTGGTTGCTGTGCCGTTTGGCTCGTGGAAGCGTGCGTGCTGGTGTGCGTGTGCTGGCGGACACGATGCAGAGAGGAGGGAGCGGAGAGGTGAGAGGCGTGCTCACTGTGAAGGAACGCCGCGGTGGTGGAAGGCCGGCGACGACGTCGAGGACGGCAGCGTTGAAGCAGAGGCTTGCTGGCGTCGTGCAGGTGTCGATGATGTCGAGGATGCTACGGCGGTTTGATCCCCGCGGTCAGCCAGGGAGGAGGAGGGTGGCAACGGCGACGAGCATCGTGGATTCAGAGAGTGGTGCCGGTGAGGTTCAGAGATGGAGGGAAAATCCGGCAGAGAGAGGGAGAACGACGGCGGCGCGAGGGGGATAGGGTAGGCCTAGGGTTAGGGTAGCGCCCGGGCTAGCTAGCCTAGGTTTTATAGGGCGCAGGGGCTGCGCACGGCCGTTGCTGCGCGACGGCGTCGACGTGGCGGTGCTCGATGCACTGCCGTACACGGAGAAGAAAGAGGAGGGGGTACGAAGGGGTATCGGGCCGTGGAGAAGTGGTGGGCTGGTGGGCGCAGCCCACCTGGCTTGCCCTTCTCCCTCCGTTTGCTTTTTTTTTGTTCTGTTACTTTTTTTTTTGCTGAAATGAAATAGAGAAGAAAAGGCTAGGGTTTTGTCTGTTAGAAAAATTTAGAAAAATTTGGTATTGCTTAACTAGGTGACAGCAACAATTCCAAGTTTTGTTTTTCCAAAAAGTTCAAAATAAAAGTGCTGCTTGTAAATTGATTCAAATTTGAATGAATTTGATTATTAAGTGAAATATTGAAAACAAGATTTAAATAGTTTGAACCTTTAGCTTAAATGGAAACAAATGATTAGAATTGTTTTGGTAACTTTCATAATTTCAAATTAGGTGCTGTTTGTAATATGTGATTTGAATTTTGAATGCAATTTGTATTAAGTGGAGTATTAAAAAACAAATTAATAGTTGAGCTTTTTATTTTTCATGGAAACAATTGGATGTTTTATTTGAACCTTTTATTTGGAAAGTTGTAACATAACAAGTATGAACAAAACATTTGAATGTTGTTTGAATTTGAATTGTGAAAACAAAGAAAAACAGATGCAAACAAAAGGAAAACAAATGCAATGAGTATGATGACATGATGCAAAACTTTAATTAAACAAGAATCAAACATTCTAAATGGAAGTTTTCATACTTGGGATGTTACATCTTTCCTTGCCAAATCCTACCTTTTTTTGACAAGTTTTATTGGCTTTTGCATTTCATGTCCTTTTTTGTGGGGGTTTTCTGGCGTGGGTCCGGAGACTCCGGTCTGCCACACCGGAATATCCGGCCAGTCCGGAGACTCCGGTGTTATGACCGGAGACTCCGGTGTGGGGTTTCGCAGTATAAAACTGGGGGCTGAGGGAAGTTAGGGTTTCATCCCCCACTTCCCCACGCCCCCAATACCTTGCTGCGCCGCCGTCGTCGCCAGGAGCTCCTCCTCGGCCGTTTCCCACCGCTGGAAACTGCCTCCCCTGCCTCCCCTTGCCTCTCCCATCTGAGGGAGGCTCAATGACAGGCCAGGGTGACAAGGGTACACCTCTCCTCTCCCCATTTGGTTGTTTTTACATCTAGATCTAAGGACTAGGTATTTTTTGTGGAGATATAGTACTTGTTGTTGGTAGCATCACCCTAGCTTGTTGTTCCCTGGTAGTAACCGATAGAAACATCCTAAGAACTAGTTGTGTCAGATTCATATACCTGCCTAACGCCCAGTCCGGAGACTCCGGTCTGCCAGACCGGAGACTCCGGTGTGAATCTCCCAGAATTGATTCTTGTTGTTTCTGTTTTGTTTCTGTATTTTTTTGGACATGTATGCTCATTTGGTTTCTCTCTGCTGTTGTGTTTCTGGTTTTGTGTGTGCTTTCATGGAAAAGGTTGAAGTAAGCGGCCTCCAACCCCAACAAGCGTTCCTACCGTGCTCACACCCGCAACTATATTGTCACTGATGAAGCTACTGGTAGAGTTGGTCAGAAGAACACCTTTGAGACTGAGAGGCGTCAGAAAGTAAGGCATGAGGCTGGGCTGAGGACTGAACTGGCGAAGAAGGCCAAGTATGACAGGATCACTTCTGTGGTTTCCATGAGCAAGAAGGAGTACAGGATCATGCGGGCTCGACCTTTCTTCACCATGGCCCGCACAACTGAGACTTCTCATTATTGGAGGAGGGAGTCTGAGTTGATCATGAGTGAGATCTACTCCCGTTTCAGGGAGCCTGTTTGTCCCCCAGAAAGTTCTATACTTAGAGGCTCTCGGCAATTCTGAGTACTTTGAGGAGGCTGTCTGGATCACGAAGAAACTGGGTCTTGAGCATCTTGTTGGCATTCAACAGAACTACAATGTCTCTATCATTCAGCGGTTCTTTGCCACTGTCACTTTTGGTGAATATGATGATGTTACCTTGAAGTGGATGTCTGGGTCTGTTTAGTGTGAGTCCTTTATGATACGCTTTTCTGAGATTCTTGGTTACCCATGGGGAGAAGGGAATGGCCACCGTATGCATATTCGCGGAGTGGCCTATGACAAGAAGCGCATGGCTCCGATGTATGAGAAGCTATCTAGCACCGGCACCGCTAAGGATCTCAGGAGGGTTTACAACATATGTCTTCGCCTCTTCCGCTGCAACATTGCTCCCAAGGCCGGGAATGTGGATGATATTCGTGGTGGTCTTGTGAACCTTCTCTACCAGGCCTTCCAGTGTCACCTTGCTAGTCGTGATGGAGAGGGTTTTGAGATTGATGTTATGGACTTCATCAAAGAGGAGATCTACGCAGCTATGATTGAGATCAAGAAAGTGCCCGTGTATGCTCCTTATGTGATGAATCTCATCCTTGATAAGTTTGCTGGCTTAGCAGTGGAGACTGAGCACCCAATGGGTTATATCCAGATTATGTCTTCTCACCTTCCTGATGATGACACCCCCATGGGGAAAGCTGAGGCGCCTCCTCGCTCTAGGAGGAAGAATGCTGATCCTCCCACTCGCCGTTATAGCAGGGAGGAGACACAAGATGAGATGAAGAAGCTTTCTTGGTTCCAGCGCATCATTTTGTGCATGACAGTTGCAGTGCACAAGGAGAACCATGTGTCCTATAAGGAGAGGCGTGAGCTGAAGAAAATGATCTCCAAGTTGCATGACCACGCTGGGCTTGGAGCTACTCCTCCTATGGGGTACCCCTCCCACTACTCCTCCCACTCCTCCCACCGCATATGTGACTATGTCTTATGAGAAGTGGAACATTGATCAGTTCCCGTGGGGTGACTTTGAGGATGTCACCTCAGCTCCTTCCTCTTCGACCCACCGTGCCAGGGCTCCTGTGATTTTGGAAGAGGAAAATGTTGAGGAACAGCCTGAGGATGATGATGAGGACCTTGGTTACTTCAACATTGGTTCTGATGCTGAGGATGACGAGGGAGATGAAGATGGAGATGATGATGAGGCAACGGACCCGGTGGACGATGAATACGATGACTATGAGGACGATGACTGAGACCTTGGGATGCGTAGTTCTCTTTGCCCCTTTTTGGTGTCTCGATGCTAAAGGGGGAGAAGTAGCTTTGTCTTCTCCGGGCTTTGCATGGGTTGCTTTTCTTTTATTTGCTTCGGAACACAAGTCTTTGAACTTGATTTGCCTTTTATGGCTTGTGTTCCCTTTATCTTAGTTGCTTTGCTTTTCTAGTAAACAATGGATGTTATGTGTGTGATGAGACCACATGGTGAAGCTATCTTTCATATTATTATCTATTATTGCTCTGTCTATTGTCTTTATGCATGTATGTATTATTGTTCACTAGTGGTTGATAAAGAGGGCTTTGTTTGTAAAATATAGGGGGAGCTCACATTGTGAATGCTCTATCTTTTTCAAATATAGCCTAGCTGTGATTTTATTGCAAATATGTGTGTTGTCATCAAACACCAAAAAGGGGGAGATTGAAAGTGCAAACGCGCTTAAATCATCTTGTTTTGGTGTTTGTTAACAACACATGTATCCTTAAGTGTGTTGATGTATTTCAGGGCGTAAACAACATATTTGATATGGTGGTGTGGTGTTGCAAAAAGGGGCAAAACACCTGGAATTCTTTCTGCTGGAGTTTTCTCCAGGCCGGAGTCTCTGGACTCTCAGACCGGAGTCTCCGGTGTGAAGAATTTCTCCAGGGATTTGTCTCTGGATTTTCTGGTGTCGCCCACTGCATCCATACCGGAGACTGTCCGGAGTCTCCAGTGTGGGAACTGCCACTGAAGAAATTGCTAAGGACTTGGTGGTGTCGCATGCGGTACTCAGTCCGGAGTCTTACCGGAGACTGTCCGGAGTCTCCGGTATGACTGGGTGCTGTTGGTTCCGCTCGACCCCAGACACTCTCTAGCTCTAACCGCTACAACAAGACCGGAGTCTCCGGTCCTCCTGACCGGAGTCTCCGCACTAGAGCTTCCTGGAGTTTTCCCAAGTGGTGCGCACTTGGTGTTGCATCCAGTCCGGAGACACACCGGAGACTGTGCGGAGTCTCCGGCCTGGTGGTTTTGTGAAAATCTCAAACCGGAGTCTCAGGCCTTTACACCAGAGTCTCCGGTGTGAGTTTGGCAGAAAAGCTCCAACGGCTCCAAGACTTTATGAGGGGTATAAATACCCCATCCCCTCCACCTACCTTGGATCAGCTCGTCCAGAGTTAAATTCACCATTGTTGGAGCTCCCCCACCTTGCTAGATCTCCCAATCCATCCACCCAAAAGCCTTGATCTTTGGAGGATTGAAGGAGAAGCCCCGATCTACGTCTTCACCAACCGGATTTCATTTCCCCTCTCATTTGCTTGAGGGATCTTTGCCTAGGGTTTCCTCTTGTGGAGAACCTAGGCTTCTTGCTACTCTTGGTGATTTGTGAGTGTTGGGAGCCCCCAATTTGGTTGTGGGTGTGTGTGCCCCAAACTTGGTTGTAAAGGACTCGATCCCCGCCTCAAAGGGGTTCAATAGTGGAAGGTGAACTAGGCCATTGTGGCGGAGTTCATCGGAGAATAAGGTGAGGCCTTTGTGGCGTTGAGTAGGCCTTCGTGGCGAGCTCACACCCCTCCAGCGAGACGTACTCCCTTAACAAGGAGGAACTCGGGAATACATCATATCTTCACTTCCCCCCATTGGTTATCTCGTTCCCTTATCTTTTACTCACTTGTACTAGTTGCATTAAATGTTGTACTTGTTGCACTAAGTGTTGTACTAGTTGCATTTATTGTTATCCTTGTCATATAGGTAAATTCACCTTAGTCGCACTATCTAGAGAATTTACCTTTGTGTCAAGCCTAAATCAAAATAAAAATAAAAATTGGTCGTAGCACCTATTCACCCACCTCTAAGTGCCCATACTTTACTTTCAATAACCTAATCCTTTACTTCAAGACACTTGCAATAAGCTCAACTCAATCCATGGCCATTCTTCATATAAATCCTTGAATATAACAATGGCCATCAAGGAAGCTAATAGAGTTCAACACATGAACTCTATTATTTCCTATGGACAAGATCTATAAGGATAACTCCATGCAAACATTAGTCCATAAGGATTGTCATTAATTACCAAAACCACATATGGGGGCACCATGCGCTTTCAATTTATTCTTCATATAAATCCTTGAATATAACAATGTCCATCAAGGAAGCTAATAGAGTTCAACACATGAATTCCATTATTTGCTATGAACAAGATCTACAAGGATAACTCAATGTAAACATTAGTCCATAAGGATTGTCATTAATTACCAAAACCACATATGGGGGCACCATGCGCTTTGAGGCTATTTACTACAGTAATACCCACTCCTAAACATGTTTTTTCCCGTGGGCGCAAAATGAGTTTTTGTTCGTAAGACGAACGAAAACAATGAGGTGGTGAGATACAAGGCGAGACTGGCACAAGGGTTTACACAGAAACCCGACATCGATTACGATGAGACATATTCTCCTGTGATAAGTGGAATCACGTTCCGATACTTGATATTGCTGGCAATGCAAATGGATTTGTATATCAAATTGATGGATGTGAAAGTTCCAGAGGGACTAAAGATTCCGAATCCGACGGCTAATCGCAACAGTATTGCGTGAAGCTACAGAAGTCGTTATACGGCTTGAAGCAGTCAGATAGAATATGGTACAACCGACTAAGTGAGTTTCTTGTGCAAAAAGGTTACTCAAATAACGATGATTTCCCATGTGTGTTCATCAAGAAGTTTACGGATGGATTTTGTATAACTTCTGTGTATGTTGATGACTTAAACAACATTGGAACTGCACATGAAATAGATGAGGAGAGCAATCATTTGAAGACGGAATTCGAGATGAAAGATTTGGGTAAAACCAAATTTTGTCTTGGTCTGGAACTTGAACACGTGTCTTCCGGAGTACTTGTTCATCAGTCTGCTTATATCGAAAATATGCTGGAGAAGTTCAGTATGGATAAAGCATACCCATCTAAAACACCTAGTTGTGAGATCTCTTGAAAGAGACAAAGACCCATTTAGGACAAAGGATGACGATGAGGAGATATTGGGACCAACGTTTCCATATCTCAGTGCTATTGGTGCACTAATGTATCTAGCGAACTGCGCAAGACCTGACATATCATTTTCAGTTAATTTGTTGGCTAGATACGACGCATCGCCAACGAAAAGGCATTGGGTTTGTGTGAACAATATTCTTAGATATTTTCACGGCACCAAAGATCTTCGTTTATTTTATCAGAAAAATCAAGAGAAAACCATGGTGGGGTATTGCGATGCTGGATACATGCCAGATCCCCATAATGCCAGATCGCGGACTTGTTTTGTCTTCTTACATGGAGGCACAACCTTCTCTTGGAAGTCTACAAAACAAACCCTAGTGGTTACGTCCACTAACCATTATGAGATAATTGCTTTATACGAAGCATCACGGGGATGTCTATCGCTTCGAAGGATGATGTACTTTGTCCAAAGTTCAAGTGGGATCGGTTCACTAGAATCACCCACCATTATCTATAAGGATAATTGTGCTTGTATTGTGCAAATGCAGACATGTTATATTAAGAGAAATATTACAAAACATATTGCTCCTAAGCTATTTTATCCTATGAACTACAAAAGAATGGGGAGATAAATATTTTGCAAACGAAGTCATGCGATAACCTCGCTGAGTTGTTTACCAAGTCCTTACCAAGTTCTTTGTTCGATAGATATGTGAAAATAATTGGTATGAGGACACTTCGTGACTTGTAAAATTCGGGGGAAGAAATCTCCTAGGTTATAACTTGTTAAAGATCAAAAGATTTTCGGTATTGTACTCTTTTCCCTTGTGAGATTTCTTTGAACTTCCTCATGTAAGATTTTTAATGAGGCAATAATACTATAAGTATGGACAATATATGTCATTTTCTCCTTATTTTCGCACTGGGTTTTGAGAAGTAGTTTTCATCGATATTGTATATTTCTTCTCAATTTTTCCCACAGAGTTTTTGGATGGAATAATTCCAAAGAATGATCGAAAGGACATGCGAGGATCAGGGGGAGTGTTAGATCTAATTAGTATGTAATTAGGATAATCCTCTTTTATAAATAATCGGACGTGAGTCTGCCTCTACCGGCAACCGACGCGGTGGTTCCTCACACCTCACAATCGGACGCATCCATTAGTCGCGTCTCTTCTTCTGTATATATATATATATACTAGAAACGTACCCCGTGCGTTGCTGCGGGATCGCTTTAGAAACTGAAGTATATTGTAAACAAAAGTTTATGAGATGTCATATATTATTCTTTTTAAGTGAATATGCAAAATTCATTTAATCGTGGTCTATATATTTTAAATTATTAATATAAATAATTTGATTGTTTAAGAAATAGATGATATATAGTTTGCATGTAGTGATTAATAAATATTAGTGCAGATGATATGGACAATTGATTGGCTAGGACAATACATGATGTGGATAGCTTGTTGAGATAGAAAAAGCATAAATGCATGTTAGTGGGGTTGCTTTATAAGAATATGTTAATCATGAGTGGAAAAATCAGAGTTCGATTCGTTTGTAACAGTGCCGACGCCTCCGATCGTCTTATTAGTGTCGATGTTGGCTGGGTCGGCCATGCCCTGCCATTTTCCCAGCAATTTCCATCGTCGGCGCTATTTTCTTACACGTCATTTCCGTCGTTTCCACGACGTGGAGAACGTGGCATTAGCCCAGCGACAGCGTAGCTAAACAACCAGGCGAGCGACAAATTTCTATGTTTGTTCTCAGCATCTGCATCTCTTCGTCTTTTCCACAAAGCCAGAGATAAATTCTTCCCTCGAGCCGGAGTGAGGGCAAGAAGTGAAGTTCCACGATGGGCTCGGATGTCGTCCACAGCGGCGGGTGCCACTGCCGGCGCGTGCGGTGGCAGGTGGAGGCGCCGGCGAGCGTGGTGGCGTGGGTCTGCAACTGCTCCGACTGCTCCATGCGGGGGAACTCCCACTTCGTCGTGCCCGCGGACAAGTTCAAGCTCCAGTCCGGCGCCGACGAGTTCCTCACCACTTACACGTTCGGCACCCACACGGCCAAGCACATCTTCTGCAAGGTCTGCGGCATCACCTCGTACTACATCCCGAGGTCCAACCCCGACGGCGTCGCCGTCACCGCGGCCTGCGTCGACCCGGGCACCCTGGCGCACGTCGAGTACAGGAAGGCCGACGGGAAGAACTGGGAGAAGTGGATCGAGGGGAGCGGCATCTCGGAGTTCTCCAAGCCGGCGGCTGCCACCGAGTAGGACCTGATCGTTGTTCAGTTCAGGATTTCAGGTCAGTTCGGTTGACGGTTATCTGCTGTCTGAATTCCTCTACTTGTTACTGAAAACTATGTGAAAATAAATCAGTGATCCGTACTTGTATGCGAGTGGCTTTTGATGGATGTTTAGACTCGGCTCTTCTTATGTTTAATTCAATAGCCATGAGATAAGATTGAGGCTAAAAGATGATAAAACGAGTATATATTCCAGTGTGAGTAACATTCAGTATTTAGCTGCCGGGAACTGCAACAGTTTTAGTTGTGCTTTTCTGGAAAAGAAGAGATATACAGGTTTTACCTGTCCTTATGGTGTTAATCAAGCGCTACTGAAATCTTATTTCTGAACTCAAGCACCACGCTAGAAGCAGAGTTTTTCATTTGACTGAAAACAATGACTCTGATAAGCTTCATACGCTCTAAACTGAAAGGCAAAAAAAATAAACATACAAATACTAGAATTAGTTCAACAGGTAAAAGCATGTCTAACAGGCCCCGTATCACGCGAGCGCCCCGTAAAATTCCGGCGGCATACGGGGCGCGTGCCAAAACGGCCGTCTAGCAGGCCCCGTATGCCGCCTGGCCCGTAACAAAATTTTACGGGGCCTGCTCCACCGCCCCCTCCGCCCCGTACATATAGAGGGTGAGGGTTCGGGTGGGGGTCCAACCCCCCACCCGCAACCCTAGCTCCGCCGCGCGCCGCCGCCGCATTCGCAGTTCCGGCGAGCAATTACGCACGCTTAGCCGCAAAATTAGAAGCTCCACCACCGCCATGAGCTCCCCCGACGCCTCCGGCTCCTCCACCGCCCGCTCCAAGCGCCGCCGCGAGCCGGAGACGCTCGAGGAGGCGTGGCGGCTCCATTCCAAGCACTCCGTTGCAGGGAGCCGCCGGAGCGTGTGGAAGTACGTGGCGTGGCCGGAGGCCATGCCGGACACGCTGAAGGACTACGCACCGGGCGGGAGATACTACACCGATGACCCGCCGCCGCGCCCGATGAGCGGCCGCAAATTCGAGAAATGGCTCGCCGAGAGGGAGCTGCTGCAGTCGTGCAAGCGCGGCGGCGACGGCGCAAGCGGCAGCGGAGGAGGACGCGCGGCAGCGGAGGAGGAAGCGCTGCCGGCGACAGAGGAGGAGGAGGAGGCCGCCTTCGCGGCCGCGCTCGAGCTCTCGAAGCAGGAAGCAGAGGCGCGGGCGCGGGCGGAAGCGGAGGAGGAGGCGAAGGCCGTCGCCGACGTCGAGGCCTTCAAGGAGATGGAGGCGAAGGCCGGCCCCATCGTCTTCCTCGACTAGTTAGGTTAGATTTCTAGCAGTTCTAGCAGTTCTTGTAATGGTGATCTGAGCAATGGAATGAAATCAAGCTTTATGTTCTCTCCCGCGTAGTTCGAATTTAAACATACGGGGCGGATTTAAGGGGACTGCTAGACGAACTCGAAAAACTGAGCAAGGATTTTCCTAATTTTCCTATACAGGGCCCTCTACACGCGATTTAGAGGGCGAAAGTTTACGGGTCCTGTTAGACATGCTCTAACCATTACTCTCCAACACAGAATTTTACACGAATAACTGAGAGATTCAGGAGATATTTGCTATATCTGTAATGGATCGATGAAAGACATGCCAAGACTCTGCCAAAGATGCTAGGTTGCCCTACGAGCTTGAGGCTTTTCAGAACGACGTTCTGGCGATCATCCACGGCTTCTTCTCAAATAAAAGGTCAGAGAGCAGCAGACGAATATGAAGACCATGGCTAATGGATACTGAGCTTAATTGCTATGAGGCTGGGTCTCAGTTGGTGCTACCACGAGAAGTAATGGTACATTAGACAGCTTGAGATTGAGAGAGGGCATTAGTCTTTTTGTAGTCTTGCTGAAAGGGATCTCCTTAGCATATTCTTTGAGCACAAACTTGTTGAGCCCTTTTGGGCTTTACCCCCTTTATGGTCCTGT
This sequence comes from Alopecurus myosuroides, assembly GCA_028641055.1. Taxonomy (NCBI): domain Eukaryota; kingdom Viridiplantae; phylum Streptophyta; class Magnoliopsida; order Poales; family Poaceae; genus Alopecurus; species Alopecurus myosuroides. The sequence goes on along the minus strand of CM054063.1, from coordinate 213,085,502 downwards.
CGTTTATGCTTCACATAGAAGATAATGATATAGTGCAAGTATTCTTTGTTTGTCGCTCAGTGCAGAACTTGTGGGAAAGTGATATGCATTTGTTTAAACAAAGTTAGCGGCACTTGTTCATAAGGGGCCTATATAGTTGATCCCAGTCATCAAAACACACTGTGTGGTTGTGCAAATACTAAGCATATAGTCTACCAAGAAATAACATTTGCAAATTACTCATATCCAATAATAAAGAGTGATATTGTAGATAGAAAATTTTGAAGATTTTGTATAACTTTGTTTGCATAGTTTGTTTCGTGAATGACCAGTAGATCTCAGATGGCATGATAGTTTGGAATATGTCCAGAAGAGCTGCATGGGTTTCTGAATCTAAGTCTGAGAGTTATAATATGGTGAACCATGCAGAGGTTTCAGCTCTTCCAAAGTGTTAGCTCTTCCAAAGTGTCAGGTCTGAAATTCAAGAGCAAGAGGATAGAAGAGCCGGCCCCTCCCCCCCCCCCCTCGCGTCGCCCGCGCCCAAGGGCGACTCGGGGGCGACCCCCAACCCTAGCGCCGCCACCCTCCTCCCTCCCCTCCCTCCCGCCGCGCCGCCGCCGGAGGACGCCACCGGGCGAAACGTCCGCGTGGTCGACGGCGGCGGCGGGGCTCTCCTTCGCGCGGAGCCTCCAGGGGGCGTGGGCGGCGGTCCATGGAGGGCTCGGCGGCGGCAGATCGCGGTCGGCGGCGGGGGAACTCTGCGGCTGCAGGTCGCGGTCGGCGGCGCCTGTCGGAGGGGCTGCGCGCCGGTGCACCTCCGATCCCGAGCGGCCCCGGTGGATCTGCGCCCCCCGGCGAATTCCATGGCCGTGGAGCCGGCCATGGCTCTAGGCCTCCTCCAGGGTGCTGCGCAGATTCGCCGCCGGGCGGGGACGACGCCTCCTTGTTCCCTTGGTGGTCGGGTGGCTGCCGAGCACGGCGCCGTTGGGGTGGCTGACCCCGTCTCGATCTGGCCAAGGTATGAAGTGAGGGGTTGTTCCTGAGGTGGGAAGGTGAGGTCTTTCCCTCCCGTGCCTTTGGCCGGCGATGCCGGTGTGCCGCTTGGGGTTTGTGCTTGGGGCAAGGTCGGGGAGAACGTCCATGGATGGAGAGGTTGCGCCGGGAGCTGTCCGTGGCTGCATCCTTGCTGGGCTGCGCCTCCTCGGCCATTCGGGGTTGAGGTTGGGCTGCGCCTTGGGGTGGACCTTGGCACTTGGCTACTTTGGAGAAGGGCTGCGACGGCGGCGGTGTGTAGGGCAAGGATGCTACTCCAATCTGACGGTTTTGGTGGATGGTGGCGGCAATCCGGACGAAAGTTTTGCCCGGTTGGGGCAGACGGCGATGGCGCTCGGTGCGTCATTCCCCTCCTTGGAGGCGTCGTCGAGGAGGGCCGGTCCTTTCCTCCTATCCCTTCGGATAGGTGGTTGTCTCCGGGCGAAAGCCTAGATCCGGCTGGATCGACGTGATGGCGGCGTTTCGATGTCGTCACTCTGTTGGGAGCATCACATTTGGAGTCATGGTGCAAAGTCCCTTGCTGCTTTCCTCCGGTGCCGGTCGCCGCCCTAGGTTGTTGTTTCGGAGGCGCAATGCACGCCATCGCCGGTGAGCCCAAGATGGTGTCTCTCTCGGGATCGATCAAGTCCCTCCATCCACTCGCCACCTCCGGCATCAAGAGTGGATGCTGTGTCGACAAGAGAAGTCCAGCTGGAGTCGTCGTTCTTCGGAGTTGACAGGCGTTGGTCGAGACGCGGCGATGTTGCTCAGCTTAGGGCAGGCTCTGTTGCTCTGTAGTTCTGTGTGTCGGTGGTGGCTGTCTTCGGACTAGCCAGTCGTGGAGTGCGTGCTACGCTTGTTCTAGCGAGTTGTAGTCGTTTCGCTCTACTAGGGTGTGTCAGTGTCAATGCAATAAAACGCAAAGCTTTTTGCGTTTTCGCGAAAAAAGTGTCAGGTCTTCCTGATTTTAGCTCTTTAATAGAATGACCAGTCTCGAATGAAATGATTCAGAAAGCTAAATACTTGAAGTGCCTGTAAAAATCAAGATATTTTGTGGATAATACACAGTAATGCTATCTTGACATAAAAAAGTAAAATGACAAATCAGTTCAAACGTTATTTGAGTGGAAGCTTCAACAGTCGTCTGTTCACTGAACGAAACAGTTCAGCATTTGTTTTTCAAGGGCCCCGGCGTCTAAAGTTCTACCGGGTGCTATATGCTACAGCCTTGGTGTATCAGTATCAATAGAAGCATATTGTTTGCGCTGGTCAAATTCTGTCTCACTCACCAAGTACTATCAGCTTGCTAAAACGGCTTATATTGTGGAATAGAGTGAGTACATTGTATGCTATAGTAATATTTGGGGGCATCTAGAAAAGAAGAAATGCATTATGTTCGTTCGTCAATCATCTCATGGGCTATGCTTCGGTGTCTCCCCCTTCTCAGAACATAAAAGGGTAGTATCGTCCTTTATTACAATTAGTTAATGTTAATTAGTTCTTAATCATATTAGAATTCGTCGGCCTTGCGAAGCCCATACACAATGATCATACGGCCAGCCATATGTATACTAATTAGAAATCTGCTCGAGAACTGTCTGATGTAAAAAAAAGCGATATCTTCTTGCCGTAGGAAAATGATGCCAACATAAGGCTTATTTAGTCGGTAATGACTATTTAAAAGCTTTTCAATGACCATCATACCCTTAATTACGAAGGGGTATGGAGCAATCTCAGCCGTTAATGTATTTAAGTTTGGTTAGGGGGAGACACCGAAGCAGAAGCCATCATCCAGATGTCAGCAATTTCAGTGTCAAAATGGTGATAGGAGAGGCTTGCTTCCATTTGAGATGCATTTACGCATAATGCATATTATTCCGATCAAGGCATAGTTTTCTCAATTCTCAAATCTGAACTAGACAGAAGCTCTTTTTTTTTGAATGGTCAACGGGGGGAGTGACTCCCCACCTGAATTTTGTTTCATTTGAGTAAAGGCTCAAAAGCCAGATGTTTTTACAGCAAGGGGGTACATAGGGGGTAGAAGCAAAGGGGGGGGGGGGCTACGTGCTCTTGCAAACGAGGGTGGGGGAGCCTATCTTGGGGCGCGGAGACAGAAGCTCTTTTTGAAACAATCTTTCATCCAAACACCGCCAAAGGATGTCAACTTGCATAAGGATTAAGTACCAATGTACCATACATCTTCTCAAGATGCTGAGTTTCCCGGTTCCACATTTGGACTCCTGGAATTCTGTTGGCATTCACTTTCAGTCATTTTCCGGAAGAAGCGGAAGGTACAGTTTAAAGGTCACAATCTTCCACCTTGGTTAAAGTGGACATGCATGTTGCATTTGTAAGGACATCTCCAGCGGGGCTGCTCATTTGGCCCGGACCGGCCGGATTTGAGCAGCCTTGGCCAAAACCAGGCCCCAGCGGCGCTGCTCATACGGACCGCGGTCCGTTTTTTTGTCCCCGGATGCTTAAATCTGACCCAAATTAGGGTCGGATTTGAGCAGCCCCGCGGACAACAAAAGTGTCCCGTGGACACACTCCCTGGCCCGCAAAAAAAGCCCCCTCCTCCCCCCCGCGCCGCCAGCGATCCACCTCGCCGCCGATAGGTCGCCGATTTCGCGACCACGACCACCGTTCGGCCCCTCGCCGGCGACGTCCACCTCCCCCCACCTCCCTCCCACGCCGCCGCGCCACCGCCTGCCCCGCAGGAGGCTCACCGGCCTTCGTACAGCCCGCTCCACCTCCCCCCACCTCCACGGGCGCACACAAGCTGTTCGTCCGTGTGCCTGCCCGACCTCGGCCCAAAAAATGGCGGATAGCGGGGACGAGTTCTTCTTCAACAACTTTATCATGTACTCGTCCTCGTCGGACTCCGATTCCGAGGACGAGAGCGACATCCTCGTTGCCACTCTCGTGGTCAATGACCTCATCGCAAGGATGCGGCCGGTGTTCAGAGGATCCGTTCCCGGCCGTGCGCCGGGCTTGGAAAGGGACAGAGCGGCCGGCCAGATGCAGCTGTGGAACGACTACTTCCACCCCACCAATCCGGTGTACACGGCCAAGCTATTCCGGCGTCGTTTTCGGATGAAAAGGGACTTGTTCAACCGCATTCGGCTCGGCGTCCTCGACTACAACGATTGGTTCAAGTGCAAGCCCGATGCCACCGGTAAGCTTGGCTTCACTTCTTATCAAAAATGCACCGCGGCAATTCGGATGCTTGCATACGGAGTAGCTGGTGATCTGGTTGACGAGTACTTGCGTATGAGTGAATCCATGTGCCTGGAGGCTATGTACAAGTTTTGTGAAGCTGTGGTTCAGGTGTTCGGCCCGGAGTACTTGAGGGAACCTACTGTTGCCGACACTCAGCGGCTGTTGTCGATCAACGAGAGCAGAGGGTGGCCTGGGATGCTTGGAAGCATCGATTGTATGCATTGGGAGTGGAAGAACTGCCCATTTGGTTGGCAGGGGCAGTACAAGGGCCATGTTGGTGAGTGCACGGTTATTCTCGAAGCAGTCGCTTCGCATGATCTGTGGATTTGGCACTCGTTCTTCGGCATGGCAGGTTCACACAATGATATCAACGTGCTCCAGCGCTCTCCGGTGTTTGGCAGACTTGCCGTAGGCAACTCCCCCGAGGTGAGCTATGATATCAACGGCCACCACTACACAAAGGGATACTACCTGGCAGATGGTATCTATCCCCAGTGGGCTACCTTTGTGAAGACCATCTCCAATCCTCAAGATGAGATGAGGAAGCGGTTTGCCCAAGAGCAGGAGAGTGCCCGAAAGGATGTAGAGCGTGCTTTTGGTGCGCTTCAATCTCGATGGGCTATTGTTCGCCACCCTGCTCGAACATGGAGCCCGGAGATTATGTGGTCGGTGATGACTGCTTGTGTGATCATGCACAACATGATCATAGAGGATGAGCGCGATGACAGCGTCTACGACGAGAACTGGTTGTTTCAGGGTGAGAACGTGGAGCCCCAGCCAGGAGTGGCAACATTTGCGGATTTCATCGACTTCCAGTACGAGTTGCGTGATCAGGATACCCACCTCACACTTCGGGATGATTTGGTGCAACACATCTGGAACTTCGTTGGAAACCAGTAGTTTTTTTTTATTTTAACTAAGACTTATTTGTTTTCTTATTAAACGGTCAAATTTGTAATAAATAACTCGTATTTTATTTAATATTGTGTTTGTTTTAAGCTCAAAGTATGGATGAGAAGAAAAAACTAGAAAAAAAAAATTAATGTCCGGCCACTAAATGAGCAGCCCCGCTGGGTGCAGGGCCAAAATCCGGCCGGACACGGCCACGGACGGCTGCTCAAACAGACAAAATGCGGACCAAATTGGTCCGCATTTGAGCAGCCCCGCTGGAGATGTCCTAAATCACCAATACTGCTAGTGACAAAGCTACAGAGTAAAGCTTCTCCCACCAGGCCAACAGACACCAATCACATCAAGGTGTATAATAAGAAAAAGGTGAACTGGAAGCGGATGCCGAGGGAGGAAGAAGAGGTGCAAAGCAAGCAGTCGCACATGCGTACAACCCAGGCCAGTGTGCTGGGGGCTACGCGTGGGAGGCCAGAATCAGAAGCCGACCTGACAGAGCTGGCTCCTCGAGCGAAGAAAGGCACCTTCGCTGTTCCGTCGCTCGAACTTTGTCTGGGGGCTGATGTGCTGCGCCAGCTTAGGGAACTAGATAATAATGTAAATGGCATCCTGGGTGATAGCCTGCCTGTTCCTAGGGGTGAGTGTGATCATGATGAAAGCAGCGAGTCGCTGGCTATAGTATTAGGGAACGGGGACAGCCACCATGTTATGGCTGTTGGTACTGGACCAGATGGCAGAGCCACACCAGAGGAGAAGAAGCAAAATAGCCAGAGTGCTCTGAAGGAAGCTGATGAAGAGGAAAGAGATGAAGAGGTGCAAGGACAGGAAGAAGACGATGGTCTGGAAGCGACCGGCCCTGGGGCTGCCGGCACACTGTCGGGTGCGAAAGAGCGCACCCGGCAGGGCCAATGAGGACTGCAGGATGGAACTGCCGAAGCTTGGGGCAGCTTCGGACAGTTCAAGAGCTCTCGCGCATCGTGCGAGACCACAACCCCGACATGATCTTCCTGTCCGAAACTAGACAGAATAAGAGCGTAGTGGAAAGCATTGGGCGTCGGCTGGGCTACTCTAACTGCTTCCCGGTCTTCACCAGCCGGAAAGGGGGTGGGCTGGCTCTTTACTGGAAGGATATTGTCAAGGTTGATCTGATCAACTTCGGTATTCACCACATCGATATCTCTGTTACTGATGAGTTTGGAATAAAATGGCGCACTACTTTTGTTTATGGAGAGCCTCGTGTTCAGGATAGAAAAGAATTCTGGAAGCTGTTGAGGAGAATTATTCCTAATTCTAATGATCCTTGGCTAATGTTGGGGGATTTCAATGAGGCTATGTTTCAATACGAGCACTTCTCGGCAACCAAAAGAAACGAACAACAGATGGCAAGATTCAGAGAAACCATGGCTGATTGCAACCTCCACGACTTGGGTTTCAAGGGGCTGCCGTGGACTTACAATAATAATCAAGCTGGACGCAAGAACGTCCGTGTGAGGTTGGATAGAGGGGTTGCCTGCCCATCTTGGTCCAGGTTATTCCCTCGGGCTACAGTTGAGCACCTTGTCTCTTCTCGCTCGGACCACTGCCCTATCTTGATCGATTTTGGTAACAGGAAGATGGACAACAACAGAACTAGACAGCCCAGGTATGAGATTATGTGGGAGAGATGCCCAGAGCTGGCCCATGAAATTGATGCAGCCTGGCGTCACTCCAGGCCTGCTGAAAACCTTGCAGATGTCCATAACAAGCTGAATTTCACCATGGGAAGCATGAAAGAGTGGAGCAATAGGTCTTTTGGGTCGATAAATAGAGAACTGAAATCCCTTAGGAGAAAATTGAGCCGCCTGCAAGCATCCAATTGGAACCAAAATCAAACAGAAATCAAGGCCACTAAAGCTCGTCTTGATGAGGTCCTCTACCGTGAAGAAATCATGTGGATGCAACGGTCTAGAATCGCTTGGCTCCGTGAAGGCGACAAGAATACCAAATTCTTCCACAGGAAAGCATCTTGGAGGATTAAGAAGAACATAATTTCTAAACTTAAAAAACCAGACGGATCCTTTGCTATCGATAGCGGCGATTTAACTAGGATGACAGCCAAGTTCTTCACCGAGCTATACACTGCCGACCCTGAGGTGGACCCAATGCCGCTGTTGGACCGTATCTACCCTACAGTCACTCCTCAGATGAATGACGATATTAGCAAGCCCTACTCGGAGAAGGAAATCGGAGACGCCCTCTTTCAAATTGGTCTTCTAAAAGCCCCAGGCCCGGACGGCCTCCCAGCGAGGTTTTTCCAAAGGAACTGGGCTCTGATGAAGACCGAGGTCTGCATGGCAATCCAGAATTTCTTCACTGATGGTATCATGCCAGTAGGAGTAAACTTGACAAAAATTGTGCTTATCCCGAAATCTAGTGAAGCTGAGGAGCTAAAGGATTACAGGCCTATTTCCCTCTGCAACGTTGTATACAAAATCATATCTAAATGCCTCGTCAATCGAGTCAGACCCCTCTTGCACGACCTCGTTTCGGAGGTCCAAAGCGCCTTCATCCCTGGAAGGCTCATCTCCGATAATGCGATTATTGCGTTTGAGTGTTTCCATGCCATCCAGAGAAACAAGAAGTCAAAAGAAACCTTTTGTGCATATAAGATGGATTTGTCCAAGGCCTATGATAGGGTCGATTGGAAGTTTCTCGAAGGACTGTTATGTAAAATGGGCTTCCACCGCAAATGGGTGGAGAAAGTGATGATCTGTGTCAGATCCGTCAAGTACAAGGTGCAAATCAATGGCTCCCTAACGGACGAATTATCCCCTTCGAGAGGGTTAAGACAAGGGAATCCCTTATCCCCTTATCTCTTTCTGTTTGTGGCTGAAAGCTTCTCCAAACTCATCAAAGATGATGTTCTGAACAAGAGCCTAAGGGACTTCAAAATATGTAGATCGTCCCCGGGTATATCCCACTTGTTGTTCGCCGATGATAGCATTATGTTCTTTCAAGCAAACCATCAACAAGCCACCACTGTGAAGAACCTGATCTCTACCTTTGAAAGAAGCTCGGGACAACTTCTCAGCCCTAACAAGTGCTCCGTTCTTTTCAGTAGCAATTGCAAAGAACAAGACCAACAGGATGTGATCCAGATTCTTGGAGTGCAGCGATCCACCTTCGAAGACAAATATTTGGGTCTCCCTACTCCGGATGGTAGAATGAAAAAAGATAAGTTTCAGCCATCCAAAGAACGCCTATCTAAAAAAGTTACCAATTGGGCGGAAAAATACTGCTCCATGGGGGCGAAGGAAACATTAATTAAGGCGGTGGCCCAGGCCATTCCTCTATACGCTATGAGTGTGTTTAAGTTGCCTGCCGGATTCCACGAAGATTACATGAAGCTTATCAGGAACTTCTGGTGGGGGAGGATGAAGATAAAAGGAAAGTCCACTGGGAAGCTTGGGACATTATCACAAGAAAGAAAAGTGATGGTGGGGTTGGCTTTAAGGATACCAAGCTCCTGAATCAGTCTCTACTTGCTAGGCAGGTCTGGAGGATCATCCACAAACCAGAAAGTCTCTCTGCAAGACTTCTTAAGTCCATTTATTTCCCAAATGGAAATCTCACAGATACAGTTTTTAAAGGTGACGCCTCCCCAGCATGGCGGGGCATTGAACATGGGCTGGATCTTATAAAACAAGGTATGATATGGAGGATCGGCAGCGGAGAAAAAGTCGACATCTGGAGGGACAATTGGCTTCCAAGGGATCTCAATATGAAACCACGAAAAGGAAGGTCCAAGTCCAGACTGCGTAAAGTTAAACAACTTTTCTTGCAAGGAACTAATACTTGGAATGAAGATTTAATTAGAAAGAATTTTTACCCGGAGGATGCTGAGATTATTCTGAGTATCAATACACCTTCCCAGCCCCAGGACGATTTTATTGCCTGGCACTATGATCGGTCGGGCCTCTTCTCTGTCAGAAGCGCTTATAGGGCAACGGACATGCTCAAGCATGACAACAGTTTGCGTGCTGGTTGTAGCTCGCGTGATACAGACAATAGACCAATATGGAAGAATATCTGGACCGCTGCCGTCCCTAATAAGGTACGTATCTTTGGTTGGAGAGTGGCTCGTGATAACCTTGCTACTATGGTTAACAAATGCAGAAGAACCTTGGAACCCCATGGTACATGCAAAATATGTGGCACTTATGAAGAAAACAGCTACCATGCTACGGTGGTATGTACTAAGGCACGAGCGCTTCGTCAGGAAATGCGAAAGTTCTGGAAATTACCTGAAGAAAAGGCCTTCGCTTATACTGGGGGTGATTGGCTCCCAATCCTCCTCGCCAACTGCAGCAGAGAACAGAGAGGGCTTGTCCTCTTCGTTTTGTGGCGTAGCTGGCATTTGCGGTGTGATATGATCCATGGCAATGGGACAGAAACCATCGCAAACTCCAGGGAGTTCCTCTTAAACTACATGAGATGCTTCCACACTAGTCCTATTAATGATGATCAGACCAAATGTAAAGCCCCAGATTTATTCTTGCCTTCTACTGATGCTATCTCATCTGACACAGGGACATACAAGTCCAGGCCAGCCACTAAGCTCATCTGGAAGCCCCCTGGTAGTGGTTCTGTCTGTATCAATGTTGATGCAGCCTTCTCGGATGAGAGTGGAGTTGCTGCGGCAGGGATTGTTGCGAGGAACGACTCTGGCGATATCTGTCTTGCTGCCAGTCATCCCATCTCCAGTTGCAGGGACGCCGAGGAAGCCGAGGCTAAAGCCATTCTTCTCGGTCTGCAAATTGCAAGGGACTACTCTCTCATCCCTAGCACGCTCTTGTCGGATTGTTGCACTGCTGTCTCCAAGGCTAATTGTACCACCAGGAAACTCAGCAGGATTTGGAGCATATATGAAGACATAACCCAGCTGAAAAGTCTTTTTGTTAACTGCTCTATCGAATACACTACTAGAACGTCCAATGTTGCAGCACATAGCTGGCCAAACTGGCCAAATCCCTACAGTGTGGGTACACTTGGTTAACACCGCTGCCACAGGCTGTTGCTGTTATTGTAAAGGATTCTGTAACGTTGTCTACTATATATGAATGATCGGTTATTTCTCAAAAAAAAAAAAAACTACAGAGTTATGCCATTGGGTTCATTTCCTTGCGAACAGTGTAGTCTTTCAATAATAAGCAAAGAAATAGATTAGATGAATGAACGGTTTGCGAATTCCACTGGGTTCATTTGATGCATCACGGTAGGTCCACCATAAATCCATAATGCAGCATCGACTTTTTCTAGAACCTCCCATGAGGGGACGGGGGAGGAGCCACCGGTGAGAGTGGCCATGATCTGGTTTGATCACTGCACCGACGATTCAACAAAATCGAGCGATCCCCAATTCTGGAGTTTGACGACATTAACCAAACAAGAAGACATTTTTTGTCCCAATATAATGTAATGAACTAGTCAAGATATTAAGGGTGTGTTTGGTTTGAGACATGAGGTAGAACATAATGGGTTCATTCTATACCCATGACATATTCCCTTATTTGGTTGGAGAGGGGACCGGAATTAACTGATTCCTGAAAAGGGAATATATACCCCATATCGTGATGATTCGAGCGGTTCCTTCAAATCCGAGGAATCACATGGTTCTTGATCTCTTTTAGCAGTTAAAACAAACAAGAAAACTGCCCTCAACTCACCAACGTGGTCGTTCTCACCCTATCGTCACCCGAGCGCCACCAATCTCCCCGCCGCTGCCAGAGCAGATCCTCCGCCGCTCACCTTGCCGGTGCCACAGCTCCTTCAGAGATCGAGTTCGCCACCGCCACATCTCCTCTTCTGGCGACCGAGTTCGTCGTCGCCGTAGCCCCTCCGACGACCGAGTTCACCATCGCCGCAGCCCCACCGGTGACCGAGTTTGCCACCGCCACATCTCCTCCTCCGACGACCGAGTTCACCATGCCGCATCTCCTCCTACGACCAAGTTCGCCATTTCCGGATCTCCTCTGACGACCGATTTCATCGATCTGAAACCCTGGGTGACGCCAAGCAAGAGGGCACGACTGCGGTGCCACGAGGCCGCCGTTTAATCCGATTCCGACCGTGGCCTGCCACTGCGTGTGCAGATCCGCCCGCTATAGCCAGAGACTATGACCGATGTGTTGTTGCTGAAGCCCGATGTTCTATGAGATTTACACGAGTTCTTCTTTCATATGAAGTTCTTTGAAATTTTGCATAAATTGTTCCTGCCGGATTGAGACATTGTATTGTGTATTTTGATAGCATCAACAATGGAATATATTAATATCAAGGAGATATCAATTACACTAAGCCTCTTCACCAACAAGAAAGACATCACGCATACACACATCCAAAAACAAATAAAAAAGAGAGAAACAACAAATAAAGACTCCGTCGCAGTGATGAACCACTCGCAACAGTAGCACTGTAACCACTACCGAAAATAACACTAGGATTACAAACAAAATTCTCCAAAATCAACGCCTCAAAGAAGGAAGCAAAGCAGAAGCGTTGTCATCCAATCATAGATCTTAGGTTTTCATTCTGGAGAAAGTCCGAGTTTCCAAAGCAATGGCTTCAGAAAGGTCATTCTCAGGTACAACCAATGAAGGTCAGACCTTGAGTTTTCAGCCTGGAAATCGTGGCTCGGTACTCGAACAGCACCGTTGGAGATATGCCCTAGAGACAATAAATTCAGTTATTATTCTTTCTTTGAGTTCATTATTAATTTTATATCAGCATGCTATAACCGCTATAATACTTGAAAAGTGGGTTTTCAAAGGAAAACCTTTGTGCGTGGGTGAAGATATAAAAAAACGAGAGTTTCTAATCTTGTCTCTAAGAGTAACTTATAATTTGTGAGATGGTCATGTTTTCATGATCATGTACTTTGATAAGTCTAGCAACCTTAAGGGTTTATTGTTAGATTAACAATAGTACTGAACCGACCAAAATATATGATCTTGCTAAGAGACTGACAATTGTAATAACTTAGCAAAGTGAATATGAAGTTTTCATGGACGAGGGAACATTCAAGTATATCAAATTGAAGGTTCCTTCTGAAAGAAGACGTGTCCCGTAATCCTATTTTAATGTTTGATCACAACACTCAGAAAGTCTAACGATTTATTTGAAGTGTTTGGAAAATACACAGTGTTGCAGATTGGTGAAATAATCTTTCTCAAGAAACAAAATAATCAAAGGAATTATAGGAAAAGAGAAATAAGAAGAAAGGAAGGAAGAAGTGCATGCCTAGCCGGCCTGGCCGGGCTGAGGCATATTCCCTTGTTAGGTTGGAGAGGGAACCGGAATTAACTTATTCCTGGAAAGGGAATATATAGTCCTATCATGTTGATTCGAGCGGTTCCTTCAAATCCGAGGAATCACATGGTTCCTGGTCTCTTTTAGCAGTTAAAACAAATAAGAAAACTGCCCTCAACTCACCAATGTGGTTGTTCTCACCCTATGTCACCCGAGCACTAAAAATCTCCCCGCCGCTGCCAGAGCAGATCCTCCGCCGCTCACCTTGCCGGTGCAACAACTCTTTCGGAGATCGAGTTCGCCATCACCGCAGCCCCTCTGGCGATCGAGTTCGAGCGACACATCTCCTCTTCTGGCGACCAAGTTCGCCGTTGCCGCAGCCCCGCCGGCGACCGAGTTCACCATCGCCACAGCCCCACCGGTGACCGAGTTTGCCACCGCCACAACTCCTCCTCCGGCGACCAAGTTCGCCATTGCCGCATCTCCTCCTGCGACCGAGTTCGCCATTTCTGCATCTCCTCTGACGACCGAGTTCATCGATCCGAAACCCTGGGTGACGCCAAGCAAGAGGGCACGACTGCTATGCACGAGGTCGTCGTTCAATCCGATTCCGATCGTGGCCCGCCACTGCGTGTGCATATCCGCCCACTACACCGAGCGACTATGACCGATGTGTTGTTGCTGAAGCCCGATGTCCTTGGAGATTTACATGAGTTCTTCTTTGATATGAAGTTCTTTTGAAATTTTGCATAAATTGTTCTGCCGGACTGAGACATTGTATTGTGTATTTTGATAGCATCGACATTTTTTTTATGAAGGGAAAATATTAATATCAAGGAGATACCAATTACACTCAGCCTCTTCACCAACAAGAAAGACATCACGAGTACACACATCCAAAAACAAATAAAAAAAGAGAGAAACAACAAATAAAGACTCCATCGCAGTGATGAACCACTCGCAACAGTAGCGTTCTAACCACTACCGAAAATAACACTAGGACTACAAACAAAATTCTCCAAAATCAACGCATCCAAGAAGGAAGCAAAGCAGAAGCGTTGCCATCGCCCCAATCGTAGATCTTAGGTTTTCATTCTAGAGAAAGTTCGAGTTTCCAAAACAATGGCTTTAGAAAGGTCATTCTCAGGTACAACCAATGAAGCCCAGACCTTGGGTTTTCAGCCTAGAAATCGTGACTCGGTACTCGAAGAGCACTGTTGGAGATATGCCCTAGAGACAATAAAATTCAGTTATTATTTTGTCTCCAAGTTTATTGTTAATTTTATATCAGCATGCTATAACCACTATAGTACTTGAAAAGTGGGTTTTCAAAGGACAACCTTTGTGCCTGGGTGAAGATATAAACAAACGGGAGTTTCTAATCTTGTCTCTAAGAGTAACTTATGATTTGTGAGATGATCATGTACTTTGATAAGTCTAGCAACCATAAGGGTTAACAATAGTACTGAACCGACCAAAATTTGCGAGATGATCATGTACTTTGAGGATTAACAATAGTACTGAACCGACCAAAATTTATGATCTTGCTAAGAGACTGACAATTGTAATAACTTAGAAATGTGAATATGAAGTTTTCATGGACGAGGGAACATTCAAGTATATCAACTTGAAGGTTCCTTCAGAAAGAACATGTGTCCCGTAATCCTATTTTAATGTTTGATCACAACACTCGGAAAGTCTAACGATTTAATTTAAGTGTTTGGAAAATACACATTGTTGCAAATCGGTGGAATAATCTTTCTCAAAAAACAAAATAATCAATGGAATTTTAGGAAAGAGAAAAAAGAAGAAAGGAAGGAAGAAGTGCATGCCTAGCGGCCTGGCCGGGCTGAGGCCGGCCTGGAGGCCGGAGACCTATGTTAGTAGGCCGACCCCTGCGCAGCCGGCCTAGGTCGGGTCTCTCTTCTGGCGGCCGGGTACTCTGGCAAGCCGGCCCCGAGACCGGATGCCTCCGCTACCTTGCTGGTATGTGCCCCGTAGAGCCGGCCTAGGCCGGGACTCCTGGCTGGCCGGCCTAGGCCGGGCTGCCTTCCTGCCTGCTCCACGCATCCGCCGGCCTGGCCGGCCCCAAGGGCGGCTATCCTGTGAAAGTTAACATACCCCCAACGGCCACTTATTGGGATACACTATAAAAAGGGGCCTTTTTCTTTCTTGAGCTCTTGTCACTTGTAGCATCTCTCTCCACCATTTGTGACCACTCTAAACTTCAAGGATTCCCAAATACCCAACCAAAACTCTTGATCTCTTGGGATTTGGAGCAGAAGCACTAGATCTACATCTCCACCAAACCGATTCGTCACCATCCCACTTATCCCTTAGGGATCTTGTAGTTCTTGGTTCATTGGAACCTAGAACCTTGTTGCTCTTAGCTCATCGAAACTTGGAGCCTTGTTGGTGTCCCGAAGCTTTAGAGCTCATGGATCTTGTTTCCCAGAGTCTTGGTGGCTCCCGGGATTTGGTGAGGACCCTCCAAGTTGTGGATTGTGCCGTATCCTTGTAAAGGTTCTAGTTGTCAACCTCAACGGCAACATAGTGATTCGAGCCTCTCCACATCGGTGGAAGGTCTCGAAGGAGATACGGTGTGCCATTTAACGACTACTCGGTGTTCCACTTGTGTGGCACCACACCGCTCCAACGGAGATTAGATTCTATTGGGAAGCGAACTCCGGGATACATCTCCGCGTCATTGTGTTCGGTTATTCCTTAACTTACCTTTAATTATTGCTACTAGCTTAGTTGTATAAATATCTTGTGCTAGGAGTATTTGTTTATCATATAGGATTGTTCACTTAGTTGCATAATCTAGAAAATCTATATTTGAGCATTATCTTGTTAATTGAAAACGAAGTAAAATTTGTAGTTAACCTATTCACCCCCTCCTCTCTAGTTAACCTCTCGACCCATTCAATTGGTATCAGATCATCGTCTCTTTATTAAGGCTTTACCGCCTAAAGAGGAGGATGGACAGGGAAAAAGAACTTGTCACCATGGATGCTATCCAAAAGCTAATTCAAGTTATGCTTGATAGCTCAAAGAAGAGGATGGCGACATTAATAAAAGAAATGACATCCTGATATGTCCATTTTGCATCACTATTTTATATTGTAATTTTCTGTTATTCATCGATATATTTCATATGATGCATTAATTATGTTATTAAATCTTATTTTGCATGTTTCGTAATTATTGGGGAATAAACACCGAGACCAAAAATCTGATGGAAAAAAAGCACCGTCACGATACCCTATTTCTAAATATGAGAAGAAGAAGGGGGCCTCGGGGAAGTCTTAGAAGTCCAAAAGAGGGAGCTAGCCACGAGGAGACCCAGAGGGGGCCACCAGGGGCCCACACCATGCTTGGGCGCCCCCCTTAGCCGCGCCTAGGGGTGGTGTGGCCACCCTGGCCCACCTCTGGCCGCCTCCTTTCGCGTACTTGACCCCCCGGGAACCCTAAGCCTCACACAACCATCAAGGAAATATTCCGCCGCCTCCTTGGGGCAGAAAACAACAGAGAGAGAAAAGCTCTCCAACAGAGAGAAATCTGTCGGGAAAATACCTCCCGAGAGAGAGGAAATCATTGCCATCATCACCGTCATCGCTCCGGGCATCATCAAGATCGTCATCGCCATCATCATCGTCACCAACACCATCACCCTCACCATCCATCTCCATCCCGATGTAACAATTAGGGTTCTATATTGTTGTTCTTCACTAGATCTATTTCCTTGTGTGGATTACTTGTTGGTAGTTGATGCTTGCGAGATTTATAGGTGTTTGCACTTTATGACCAGATTGTTATTCATCATTATATGACATCTGATCATAATCCACATGATGTCTTGTGAGTAGTCCGTTTAGTTCTTGAGGACATGGGAGAAATAAAGATGTTAGTAGTGGAATTACGTTGAACTAATATCTAGTGGTTTGATAATTAAGTTGTGGTGTTATTCTTCTAGTGGTGTCATGTGAACACCGACTACATGATACTTCACCTTTATGGGCCTAGGAGGATGCATTGTGTATTTGGCTACTAATTGTGGGGTTGCCGGAGTGACAGGAATCTAAACCCCCGTTAGGAAACTGATGCACGAGGGAGTGTAGGATCCCTCAGTTTAAGGTTGTGGTTAGATTTATCTTAATTAATTTCTTGTATTTGCGGATGCTTGCAAGGGGTTTAATCACAAGTATGTATTAGTCCTACCTGGGCGGTGCATTAGCATAGGTTCACCCACACAACACCTATCAAAACAATAAATATTAATCAACTGTATGAAATGAAAGCGCTTGACGAAGCTTCCACGTGTCCTCGAGAACGTTTGGTAATCATAAGTAGAACAACTGGCTTGTCATTTGCTCTAAAAAAGGTTGGACCACTCGCTGCAATTATATTTACTGTCTTTTATTTACTCGCACTTTATTTATCTTTTATATAAAAAATCACCAAAAACATGTTTGCTAGTGTTTACAGTGAATTTTCTATCCAACCTGCTTGTGCACACCTTGTGCTCCTCGTTGGGTTTGACACTCTTATTTATCAAAAGTATTACGATACACCCCCTATACTTAAGGGTCATCAAGATATTTTCCGGCGCCGTTGCCGGGGAGTGGAGCTCTATTGGTAAGAGAATTTTTTACCGTGAGTGTTGTTTTTATTTATGTCTGCTGGTTTATTTTGTTATGGAGAATCCTTTTGGTTCTCTATTTAGGGGTACTACTACTGTTACTGCTAGGGTAGTAGATGACCCGTTATCTGCTGAATTGGATCCTTTTAAAATATCTATGAAAAATGTTAGACGTGTTATGAATAACGGCTATTGTGAAGATGGAACTGTCCATCTCGATAATCATTTGCTCTTTATACATGAATTATGCGAGTTATTCAGGTGTGCAGGTATTACAATGGATCAAGTTAAAAGGAAATTATTCTCTTTATCACTGAAGGGTAGAGTTGTTGAATGGTTTAAAATGCTGAAGAGTGGTGAATCTATTGGATGGAAGGAAATTGTACCTCTCTTTTATTCTAAATTATATCCTCCCAGTGAGATTCATAAAGATCGGAATCAAATCTATAATTTCTGGCCTCATGATGGAGAGAGTATTGCCCAAGTTTTAGGGAGAATGAAGTTATTAATGCTTAAATGTCCCGTTCATGAGCTCCCGAGTAATATTGTTATCAATAATTTTTATGCAAGGCTTTCTATTCATGATAACAATTTATTGGACGCTTCTTGTTCTGGATTATTCGAACGTATGAAGGAACAAGCTAAATGGGGTCTTCTTGACCGTATTAAAGAAGACACTTAAGGATGGGAGAATGACAAAGGTAGAAAGTCATGTATAAATTATGATTATGAATGCATTAAAGCTTTTATGAGAACTGATGAATTCTATAATGTTAGTGCTATTTGTGGTCTTGATTCTCAAATCTTTGCAAATTGTCTTAAAGCCTTTGCCTCCTATCTTGATATTCCCAAAAAGGATTTGAGCAAGTATCGTGCACCTTATAAAGATATTGTTTATGCTAGGAATATAGAAGTGCATGTTGTTAATCCTGTTGTACCCGAGTCTTATATTGAGAAAATGCATTTCCCTGCTAAGGTAAAGGAACATTCTATTGTAGCTAGTGTGGTTAACAAAAATATAAAGACATCTATTGAACCTGATGAACAAATAACTGTTGAACCTACAGTAGCTATAGTTAAAGACCTTGTCTTTGGAAATGTAGAGGATGAACATATTTTCTTCTGTGAGGATGCTTCTAATATTGTTTCACATCCCAATAGACCTAAGAAAACTAGTGTTCCTATGCTTTCTGTTAGGATTGGTGATCATTGCTATTATGGTTTGTGTGATATTTGTGCAAGTTCTAGTGCTATTCGTTATGAGATTTATAAATAAATCATGCATGAAATTGGTTCTTGTGAACTTGAAGATATTGACCTGGCTATTCAGCTTGCTAATAGAGAAACTATCTTTCCAATCGGTATTGTTAGAGATGTGGATGTTTTGTGTGGTAAAACTAAATATCATGCTGATTTTTTAGTATTCGGTACGACTGCTAGGAAAACTTGTCCTATCATTTTTGGTAAACCTTTCTTGAACACTTGTGGTGCTGTTATAGATTGTAAGATAGAGAAAATATTGACTAAATTTGATGGAAAATTTTATGATTTTAATTTTTCCAAATTTGCTAGAGCTCCTTATGAATCTGAATTGCCTAATGAAAATTTTAGAGTTGAACAGCTTGCCTCTATTTCTCTTGCTCCTAACAATGCTTTGCAACAATATATGGAGGACTATAAAAGTGAGGTCTTTATGGAAGAAAGAAATGAGAATGAAGATATTATTCTTCGTCAACCAGTGATACTGAAACATAATTTACCTGTGGAAGACTTGGGTACCACATTACCACCCAAGGAGGATCCTGTTTTTGATTAAAAATCTTTGCCTATTGATCTTAAATATGCTTATATTCATGATAAGAAAACATATCCTGTTATTATTAGTTCTAAAATTTCAGGTGAAGAAGAGGAAAGATTATTAGGAATATTGAAGAAACACCATCGATTTATTGGATATACTCTTGATGATTTGAAAGGGATTTCTCCTACTAAATGTCACCATGTTATTAATATTGAACCAGATGCAAAGCCAGTAGTTGAACATCAACGCCGTTTAATTCCTAAGATGAAGGAAGTGGTAAGAAATGAGGTATTAAAACTCCTTGATGCTGGTATTATTCTTCCTATTGCTGATAGTAGATGGGTAAGCCATGTGCATTGTGTTCCTAAGAAGGGAGGAATGACTGTTGTGCCTAATGAAAATAATGAGCTTATTCCTCAAAGAGTAGTAGTTGGTTATAGAATGTGCATTGATTTTAGGAAAGTTAACAAGGTTACTAAGAAAGATCGTTATAGTTTGTCTTTTATTGATCAAATACTAGAGAGATTGTCTAAGAAAACACATTTTGCTTTCTTGATAGTTATTCTGGGTTTTCTCAAATAGCTATTAGGGCACAAGATCAAGAGAAAATAACCTTTACTTGTCCTTATGGTACTTATGCTTATAGACGTATGCCTTTTGGTTTGTGTAATGCTCCTGCTACGTTTCAAAGATGCATGTCTGCTATTTTTCATGGGTTTTGTGAAGAAATTGTGGAAGTATTCATGGAAAATTTCTCCTTCTATGGAGCTTCTTTTGATAACTGTTTGCACAAATCTTGATAAAGTTTTGCAAGGATGTGAGGAAACTAATCTTGTTCTTAATTGGGAGAAATGCCACTTATGGTGAATGAAGGAATTGTTCTTGGGCATAATTTTTTTTAAAGGGGTATTGAAGTTGACAGAGCTAAAGTGGAAGCAATAGAGAAAATGACATGTCCCAGGGATGTTAAAGGTATTCGTAATGTTCTTGGTCATGCTGGTTTTTATAGGAGGTTTATTAAAGATTTCTCTAAAATATCAAAACCTCTTACTAATCTTCTTAAAAAAGACGTACCTTTTGTTTTTATGATGATTGTAAGGAAGCTTTTGAAACTTTAAAGAAGGCTTTAACTACTGCTCCTATTGTTCAATCACCTGATTGGAATTTACCTTTTGAAATTATGTGTGATGCTAGTTATTTTGCTATAGGTTTTGTTCTTGGGCAGCGAGTAGATAAAAAGTTGAATGTTATTCATTATGCTAGTAAGACATTTGATTCTGCTCAAAAAATTATGCTACTGCTGAAAAAAAGTTCTTAGCTGTAGTTTTTTCTTGTGATAAGTTTAGACATTATATTGTGGATTCAAAAGTTACTATTCACACTGATCATGATGTTATTAGATACCTTATGGAAAACAAAGATGCTAAGCCTAGGCTTATTAGATGGGTGATGCTTTTACAAGAGTTTGATTTGCATATTGTGGATAGGAAGGGTGCTGAAAATCCTGTTGCTGATAACTTGTCTAGATTGGAAAACATTTCCTATGACCATATTCCTTTTAATGATAGTTTTCCGAATGAACAGTTGGATGCAATAAAAGTAAGCTCACGAGATAGTCGATGATATGTTGATTATGCTAACTTTATTGTTTCCAAATATTTGCCTCCAACATTTACAGCTCAACAAAGAACAAAATTCTTGTATGATTTGAGGCATTATTTTTTGGATGACCCACACTTATATAAGGAAGGAGTAGATGGTATTATGCGAAGATGTTTTACAGATCACGAACAACGTGAAATATTGAAAAAGTGCCATGGTAGTGCTTATGGAGGACATCACGCTGGAGATAAAACCGCAGAAAAGGTTCTACAATCAGGTTTCTATTGACCTACTCTCTTTAAAGATGCACGTAAATTTGTTTTATCTTGTGATGAATGTCAAATAATTGGTAATATTTCTAGACGTAATGAAATTCCTATGAGTTATTCTGTTGTTATCGAACCTTTCGATTGTTGGGGATTTGACTTTATGAATCTATTTCCTCCTTCAAATGGTTACACTCACATTCTTGGTGTTGTTGATTATGTTACTAAATGGGTAGAAGCTATACCTACAAAAAGTGCTGATGGTGAGACCTATTTAAAAATGCTTAAAGATGCCATTCTCCCTAGGTTTGGTGTGCCTAGATATCTTATGACAGATGGAGGTTCTCACTTTATTCATGGTGGTGTTAGGAAAACCCTTGCTAAATATGATGTTAATCGTAGAATTGCCTCAGCTTATCATCCTCAAACTACTGGGAAAGTAGAATTATCAAATAGAGAAATTGAATCTATCTTGCAAAAGGTTGTTAAGAAATCTAGGAAAAATTATTCTGATAAGTTGAATGATGCTTTATGGGCTTACAGAACTTCTTATAAAAATCCAATGGGTATGTCCCCTTATAAAATGATTTATGGAAAAGATTGTCACTTTCCTTCAGAATTAGAACACAAAGCTTATTGGGCAGTGAAAGAACTTAATAAAGATTTTAAACTTGCTGGTAAGAAAAGAATGCTTGACTTGAGTTCTTTAAATAAATGGAGATGTGAAACTTATGAAAATGCTAGACTCCTTAAAGATAAATTTAAACAATGGCATGATAGGAGAATTATTAAAAGAGAGTCTCATGTTGGTGTGAAAGTTCTATTGTATAGGTCTCGTCTCGGATTTTTTGCAGGAAAATTACTCTCAAGATGGGAAGGACCTTATGTTATTGAAGAAGTGTATCATTCGGGTGCAATCAAAATTGGTTCCCTAAAAGATAAAACTATACAAGTGGTGAATGGGCAAAGACTCAAACATTATATTTTCGGGGATTCTTATGACGAAGATGTTGATATTATTCAAGTAATGAATCCGGAGAAATCAATTTATTAGAGGGAAGATTACAGAAACTATAGAGTCCGTTTTCGAATAGGTAACAGTTATGTTAAGAAAAGTTTTGTGTACCGCTTTCCAAGTTTTATTTTTATCATATATGAAAAATATTGAGCCGAAGAAGGGTAGGAAAAGGTGCCCGAGGGCACCACACCATGCCTGGGTGAGGGCACTGCAGCTTCCTTTTGTTACACATATTTCTACTATATAATCCCCAGGACCCCCCCCCGAGGTCCATATATCGTTTTCTCGTCGTGTTTCTGTTTCGACCTCTTTCTGACAGGATCTGTTTTTAGTTTTAGAAGCACCATGGTCTCCGCCAACAACAACAAGGGCAAGGGACCTATGAAATATGATCTCCAAGACCGGAAGCCAGAGGAGGAGATCGAGAGTGGAGCTGAAGGATATGTAGAAGAAGACCCGCGCGTGCACTCACGCGCCACTGTCGCAAGCATTGGAGTGGTTGCAAAACCTTTCAAGCAAACGGCAAGGATGAGCACTGGAGGGAAGGCCCCATGTCACTACTTAGCTTCAAGGACACCACTTCCAGACATTAAAAAACCTTTCCATATGTTAATCCATGAGTATCAATCTATGAGGGTACCCGAGGCAAAGCTGCCTTCTCGCTGGGATATGGATCGTTCCAGCCGTGCAGGTGAGGAAAGCCCCCGATCTGATATAGTGTGGGGTAATAATTTCAAGAGCTGGGATTCAACGTTGGACAAGTTCCTGAACCGTATTGAGAGCAATACGGAGCTCATACGCAGGCTCATCTATGTGATTGATAATTTGAAGGAGTCAGTTGATAAGCTTATTGAGAAGCATTTACCACCACCACCGAAGAAATAATTCATCATTGGTATTGGCATCCCCTTGGCTTGTTCTAAGCTTTGGGGAGTGCCACAGTATCACACCTTTATCTTTCACCTTTTTTACCTTTTAGTAGAGTCATATCATGAGTAGAGAAGTTATCATATAGGATGGTTTGTAGTATGGAAGTATCTCTTCTCTAGTTGGTTGTCGATGCATCCCTTGGTTTGAGTTGTCGTTATGGAATATTAATGATAAGTTTCATCATTTACTTTCTACACTTTATTTTAGTTTGCAATTTTTATATGGTTGATCTTGTTATTAGTATTGGTATCAATATTGGAGCATCAAGTTAATCTAGTTGGTTTTGGCGAACTTAGCATTGGACAGTAGCAACAATACTTGGAGGCTTAAGTAGAAAAGAGGGAGTTGCATGTAGATATATTATTCCATGATATTTATTTCTTGTTGGATCATAAGCTTAGTATTCTCAAGTAAGATTGTTTCTACCTCCAAGGAAGATTGTATGATTGGTTCTATCATATGTATATTTGTTTTTTTCCCTCAACTCTTTTGCTTGCTACCCAGCCTTGTTAGCCAAAAACCTGTACTGAGAGGGAAAGCTTCTCGTGCATCCAAACCATAATCCCAAAAACCATGCCATTTGTGTCCACCAAACCTACCTATATGTTGCATTTAACCATCACTCCAAGTAAATTGCTTGTGTGCTACCTTTAAGGCCTTCAAAATTACACCTGTTTTGTGCCCCTGTTTTAGCTCATGAGGACGCAAATAGAGAATCTTTATCTCACTTGTTGATTGGGCTTTACACACCTGGACTAGTGGCTTCATCCGCTTATCCAAATGATAGAGGAGCTAGCAGTGGGGTGCCCAACCCCAAAATTAATTACTAAAACTTCTCTTCACTATTTTTGCCCCCGATTTATCAGTAAAAGCATAATTGTGTAAACAAAAGAGAAAGAGGGATGGCCTTCTATACCAGTTGCATCCTTCAATGGGAGTCGGTCTTGTGAAGTCTAGTTGGCTTGTGACGTACTGTATTTTCTGTTTTCCATTCGTTGTCATAAACATACAACACTCTCAAAATTGTTTTCAACACCTATGTTTATCAAATGAAAAGCTCTAGCACATGAGTTAATCCTTGCTTCCCTCTGCGAAGGGCCTATATTTTACCTTTATGTTGAGTCAGTAAACCTACTATTTCTGTCTTAAGCAATTATTTGAGTTGTTGCGATCCACCCATTGTAACATCCCAAGTATGAAAACCTACCATTTAGAATGTTTGATTTCTTGTTTATTAAGGTATTGCATCATGTCATCATATTGTTGCATTTGTTTCTTTTGTTTTGCATCTGTTATTCTTTGTTTTCACAATGAAAATCAAACAATTTCAACTGCTTTGTTTTCATACTTGTTCTGTTACAACCTTTGAAATAAAAATCACAAATGAAAACAACCAATTTGTTCCATTTTATGCCATGTTGATCTTTTATTAAATTGTTGGTTTTAATCAATCATTTAAATTCCAAAAGCACCTTTAAAATTCAAATCAAAGCACTAAAACAGAATCACTTTGAATTATGATGATATCAAAACAAATCAACTCCATTTGGTTATATTTAACATAGGGTTCACCCTATTAAAACCTTTGTTTTCAAGATTATTTTATTTAATAACAAAATACCCTAAATTTGAGCTAATTCCAAACAACACCAAAATTCACATGTTTTTGAAAAACCAAAGTTGACATTTGGTAGGCCTTGACCTAATTAACTCACAGTAATTTTTTCCCAATTTTTTGCAACTCTAAATCTATCTATTCCTTCCAATTTCTTCTTGCTACAAAAAAAAAAGAGAAAAACAAAATAGAAAAAAAAAGGAGAGAGAGGAGCAGCAGCAAGCCCAGCCCACTTTCCCTAAGGGCCCGATACCTTCCTCGTCCCCTTCCTCCGTACGGATGACGTTAGCAGGGAGGAAAAAGCGAGCTCCTCCCCATGTGCTCCTCTCTCTTTCCCTGCCCTTATCTACCCCGAGGCAGCCCCCAAACCCTAGCTTTCTCTTCTCTTCCTCCCTCAGCCGCCTCTCTCTTCCTACCCTCAGATCCCCTTCATTTTCCTGAACCTCTCTGAACACAAACAATCCATTTTCTGACCGGAAGTTGAAGGTGTTGGCGCGGGCGCTGTGCTCGTCGAGGGAGGCCGTTCTTCGCGGGAATGGAAAATAGACGATACCACCTTCATCTTTCCTGAAGACCCCGTGGCCAGAGGACATCCGCATCGACCGCCATCGGGCTCGTGGTCCGCCGCCGGCGCCCTGCTTCGCCTGCTGCTCGACCTGCCCTGCACGTCCGCCCCCTGTTCCGCCCGATACCTTCCTGCCTCGAGGTAAGCCCTTGATCCCCTTCCCTCGCCTCCTCCCACTCCCCACGGCTGCACCGCACCTCACATGCCACAGCGCCCCACGGCCCTTGAGCGATCGCTGCCGGCGATGGGTTCTGTTCGCCTGCAGTTCTGTTCGCTGGGTTCTGTTCGCCTGCAGTTCTGTTCGCGTGCAAGTTCAGAAAACCACCCGCAGCCACAGCTTATCCACCCCGCACATCCCCTTGTACCAACAACAGCACACTAGCCCATCTGGTCACTGTCCCCTTGGCGCAGCAGGAGGTGGGGGGTTCGAATCCCCCCTCCCACCAATTAACCACATCTTTTTTTCCTTTTATTTTGGTACTGCACAAATCTCAGTAATCACAGATAGGCCCCTGGTAATTAATCTAGCCCCTGCAAATATTATTTCCAGTCCCTGGTTCATTAAAAAAAATGGCAGATTTGCACTATATCTTGTAAATTGCATAAGAAAATCATTTTAACTCCAATTTTAACTTTTTAAATATGTTTCTGTCCCAAATTGAATGATCTATCCAAATATAAAATTTGTTTACTGTTTTGAATATTTTAAATTGGTGCAATATTTGAAAACTTGTCAAATTCACTTAAACTTGCAAAATTCATAACTTGGGCATAAAAATTCCAATTTCAACAAACTAAATATGTTTTCCAATCAACTTTTCATGTACTTTTCAAATATAAATTTTGTTTGCTGTTTTGAATAATTTAAATTGCTGAAAACAACTGTTTCTTATTTATTGCATTTAAAATTGCCAAAATAATAACTTGCTCATTTTAAATCCAATTTCAACAAATGAAATATGTTTTCCATGCAAAATTAAACCACCTTTTCAAATATAAAATTTGTTTCATGTTTTGAATAATTAAAATTGGTTAAATAATTTAAACCTTGTTTAATTCATTTAGAATTGCTAAATTTATAACTTGATCAAAACAAATTCTTTTGGGACATATAAAATATGTTTTCCAACCCTAAAGGTATAAACTTTTCAAATATGAATTTGGTTTAATGTTATGAACAAATAAAAACTCAAATAAGTTCATGTTTGAATTAAATTCATTTAATTCTTGCTTAAACTTGTTTAATTCATAAATAATTCATTTGAAATCCTTTTTCAACAAGTGAAACGTGTATCCCACCTAAAATTTGGTGTTCTTTTCAAATATAAACTTTGTTATCTGTTTTGAACAATTTAACTTGATGAAAACAACAAATGCTTGTGTGACACCTTTAAGAAACCAAAATTTCCTAACTTAATAAACAAATTTCCAAACTTGGTAAACCTTATTTCCATTTGGTTCTATTGTTGTTATTTTGTTGTTTTCCTCATCCATGCATCATGCTAATTCACTTACACAATTTGATTAGTTGTAAAACAATTAATTCAACCATAATTCATGGGCTTTTCATATGCAATCCAATTGCATGTGGGTCCATTTAATCTTGTTTCTATCTTGTCAACTAGTTCATTTCTATGCATCAATTAAATGGTCATGCATCATCCCATGTTTGTGCACTATGCCATGTTATTGATTGTTTGTTCTCTGCATTGTTTGTTTGCTTCTTCTCGGATACACGACGACGTTGAGACCGACGATACTTACGACATCCCTTCTAAGGATTTAGCTCAGTACCAGGCTACTGGGTTTGCAGGCAAGTTATCACTCACATGAACCATCGTGTTCCCTTTCAACATTGGATACCGATACTTTCCGTTGTCTATTCTGCTAGCCCTATGAATAGTTGTTCCTGTTACGAACCTATCACATGTATCCTTTAGCCCTGATATTGCCTCACCTCCATACCTATAACCATTGCTTGTTGCCCGTGTCTTACTAGCATGCTTAGGTTGTTTTGCTCGAGTCTGTTACCCGTTACTTTCTGTTACTATTTCTATTATGTTCCGGGGGCTCGATGTTTAATCAATCAATCATGCTAATGTTACTATTAATAATAAATTTGATGATAAGGCACCGGCAGGAGGCCCATGGTGGTTTTGAGGCCTGCTAGTGTCGACCCTAATAGGAAAAGAGTCTTGTCTACTGATCCATGATGAGCGCACTAACCGCATGTGGGAAGCGAGTATGGGCGCCCCCCTCAATTTGATTCGATTCGCATCTCGTCCAAATCACCACACATAGTTCGGGCTTTCCATTTTCTGCATGCATGATCTTGCGAGCCCAGGCCAGGGTGGAACTTTTGTAGTCGGCATTTAGGGCGGCGTGGTCTTCCAGTGCTATGAGGGTCCCCTTTTCTTCGTGGGGCTCGATTAGCCGCGCACGCACAGCACGTGGTGCTTTGGGCTTGATGCGAAGAAGAGTTGAGTTGTGTTGAGTGCCCCGCTTGGTGGGAGGCATCCCATCTGGCGGGTTATTCATACGTGTACGACCAAATTGGTGCAACCCTGCAGGGATAATCTTCTCGAGAAGCCATGTTTTTCGCGGTTATGGATTACTTGGTGAAAGTACTGGCTAACAAGTACTCAGGACAACTTTAACCTAATGATTAACAACTGTACACCCAATGATTAACAACTTGACTAGTAATAGGCTTATTGACACAATAATATGAACCATCATTAACTCAACTGTGTGAGTTATCCTCGGATTGCTTCTTTGGATAAGGGGCGAGATCCAGGATGGGTTTGCTTGAAGTTATCTTTCAGTTGGTTACAATACTCGATCTTATCTCCTTTCTGTTAGCCGGAAGTGCTAGAATCTCTGTAGTTGGTTAGAGCAGCCAGTTGCAGCATCTTTATATCCCCTCTCCTTCCGTTGAACCCAAAGCATCTGTGCTTGGTGTTGACGGGTTACACTTTGGTGAATTGTGAGTCTTGCTTGCCAGTACGTTTATGTACTGACCCCTTTGGGGCTGTGGTTTCCGCAGACCTACGTTTCCGAGGATCTACATGGTGTCCACTACGTGGAGTATGACGAGACTGCTGACGAGTAGATAGCGGACCCGGGCAGGATCCGAGACTTCGTGGATGGGCTCCGTCTTTTCGTTTCCGGCCTCTTAGGCCTATTTGGATCTTGTCTGTACTCAAACATTTTGAATGCTTCCGCTGTGATGTAATGATGTATTGCTGGGACATGTGTCCTCTGAATGATTGTATTTGCTATCTCTGCTCTAGTGAGAGCTATTTGCAACTTATTTCACTCTTTTGTGTCGTAGAGATCTGTTGTGATATCGCTTGTTCAAACGCCGTTGACGTACCATGTGTGTATGTTTTGAAGTACGTCAATGGAAGTGTCCTGATTTCTATGGGATAGTTTACGTCGACGCTGAACAGATAGGGGTTGGTTGTCACACATACGTGTGTTGGCCTACTCGTAAGAGGACGCGGGTGCCGGTAAGCCCCGTAATCCAATCTACTACTGTTCAACGGAACGGCGAGTATCCTTTAGAAGTCCGGGTGCGACAAATGGTATCAGAGCCTGTCTGCCTGTAGGATCCCTTTTTACTGGTCGCAGTTGAGTCTAGAAACTATTTTGTAGCTATATAGGAAAAAATGAAACGTGAGAGTAGGAATTCTGCCATTTTACTTCTTTCCCACCCACCCTCCCTTTTCTAGTAAGGAAGTGCAATGTTGTTTTCTCTCTTCTCATCTAAACTTTCAAGTTAGGATTTCACGTATTCTGGTTTCTCTAGGATGGTTATATCTACTAGACCATAGGAATGGAGGTGGTTGTGACATGATTTATCATGTTACCTACTCATGATTGAGAACGGAGGTGTGTAAGCCCCGGAAGCAGATCCTCTATTCCTTAAGCAGTAGATATTGATCCTTTAGAAGCCCGGATGGGTTTTCCGTAGTACCTCAGGAGTTTTGATCTCGTTTTCCCGGAGTTGCTTCCTTATCCTGTTCTTCTCAACATCCTTTTCGTCCGTTGAAATCTTGTTGTTGCTTCCCATTTCAGTTCCGCTACCGGCGTCTAATCAATAACTCTGTTCCACCATTCTAGCCAGATAGTCTATTCTCCATTTGAATCAAGTTCTATGCAGCTATACAACCTCAATACAAAACCTCTCCCTTTACTTGGAAATGTTCCGGTGGTTTGCAAATTCCCTGACGTCTATCCAAGGTGCACGATGTGTTTCACGTGTCATAACTCAAGAGGATCTTCCCATGAAGTTTCCGGACCTTTTCTTTTCTCAGTAGGAATCTCGGGGCGCGATACCTTCAAGGGGGGGCGTTTTGTAACAGCCCAAGTATGAAAACCTACCATTTGGAATGTTTGATTTCTTGTTTATTAAGGTATTGCATCATGTCATCATATTGTTGCATTTGTTTCTTTTGTTTTGCATATGTTATTCTTTGTTTTCACAATGAAAATCAAACAATTTCAACTGCTTTGTTTTCATACTTGTTCTGTTACAACCTTTGAAATAAAAATCACAAATGAAAACAACCAATTTGTTCCATTTTATGCCATGTTGATCTTTTATTAAATTGTTGGTTTTAATCAATCATTTAAATTCCAAAAGCACCTTTAAAATTCAAATCAAAGCACTAAAACAGAATCACTTTGAATTATGATGATATCAAAACAAATCAACTCCATTTGGTTATATTTAACATAGGGTTCACCCTATTAAAACCTTTGTTTTCAAGATTATTTTATTTAATAACAAAATACCCTAAATTTGAGCTAATTCCAAACAACACCAAAATTCACATGTTTTTGAAAAAGCAAAGTTGACATTTGGTAGGCCTTGACCTAATTAACTCACAGTAATTTTTTCCCAATTTTTTGCAACTCTAAATCTATCTATTCCTTCCAATTTCTTCTTGCTACAAAAAAAAGAGAAAAACGAAATAGAAAAAAAAAGGAGAGAGAGGAGCAGCAGCAAGCCCAGCCCACTTTCCCTAAGGGCCCGATACCTTCCTCGTCCCCTTCCTCCGTACGGATGACGTTAGCAGGGAGGAAAAAGCGAGCTCCTCCCCATGTGCTCCTCTCTCTTTCCCTGCCCTTATCTACCCCGAGGCAGCCCCCAAACCCTAGCTTTCTCTTCTCTTCCTCCCTCAGCCGCCTCTCTCTTCCTACCCTCAGATCCCCTTCATTTTCCTGAACCTCTCTGAACCCAAACAATCCATTTTCTGACCGGAAGTTGAAGGTGTTGGCGCGGGCGCTGTGCTCGTCGAGGGAGGCCGTTCTTCGCGGGAATGGAAAATAGACGATACCACCTTCATCTTTCCTGAAGACCCCGTGGCCAGAGGACATCCGCATCGACCGCCATCGGGCTCGTGGTCCGCCGCCGGCGCCCTGCTTCGCCTGCTGCTCGACCTGCCCTGCACGTCCGCCCCCTGTTCCGCCGGATACCTTCCTGCCTCGAGGTAAGCCCTCGATCCCCTTCCCTCGCCTCCTCCCACTCCCCACGGCTGCACCGCACCTCACATGCCACAGCGCCCCACGGCCCTTGAGCGATCGCTGCCGGCGATGGGTTCTGTTCGCCTGCAGTTATGTTCGCTGGGTTCTGTTCGCCTGCTGTTCTGTTCGCGTGCAAGTTCAGAAAACCACCCGCAGCCACAGCTTATCCACCCCGCACATCCCCTTGTACCAACAACAGCACACTAGCCCATCTGGTCACTGTCCCCTTGGCGCAGCAGGAGGTGGGGGGTTCGAATCCCCCCTCCCACCAATTAACCACATCTTTTTTTCCTTTTATTTTGGTACTGCACAAATCTCAGTAATCACAGATAGGCCCCTGGTAATTAATCTAGCCCCTGCAAATATTTTTTCCAGTCCCTGGTTCATTAAAAAAAATGGCAGATTTGCACTATATCTTCTAAATTGCATAAGAAAATCATTTTAACTCCAATTTTAACTTTTTAAATATGTTTTCTGTCCCAAATTGAATGATCTATCCAAATATAAATTTTTTTTACTGTTTTGAATATTTTAAATTGGTTCAATATTTGAAAACTTGTCAAATTCACTTAAACTTGCAAAATTCATAACTTGGGCATAAAAATTCCAATTTCAACAAAATAAATATGTTTTCCAATCAACTTTTCATGTACTTTTCAAATATAAATTTTGTTTTCTGTTTTGAATAATTTAACTTGCTGAAAACAACTGTTTCTTATTTATTGCATTTAAAATTGCCAAAATAATAACTTGCTCATTTTAAATCCAATTTCAACAAATGAAATATGTTTTCCATGCAAAATTAAACCACCTTTTCAAATATAAAATTTGTTTCATGTTTTGAATAATTAAAATTGGTTAAATAATTTAAACCTTGTTTAATTCATTTAGAATTGCTAAATTTATAACTTGATCAAAACAAATTCTTTTGGGACATATAAAATATGTTTTCCAACCCTAAAGGTATAAACTTTTCAAATATGAATTTGGTTTAATGTTATGAACAAATAAAAACTCAAATAAGTTCATGTTTGAATTAAATTCATTTAATTCTTGCTTAAACTTGTTTAATTCATAAATAATTCATTTGAAATACTTTTTCAACAAGTGAAACGTGTATCCCACCTAAAATTTGGTGTTCTTTTCAAATATAAACTTTGCTATCTGTTTTGAACAATTTAACTTGATGAAAACAACAAATGCTTGTGTGACACCTTTAAGAAACCAAAATTTCCTAACTTAATAAACAAATTTCCAAACTTGGTAAACCTTATTTCCATTTGGTTCTATTGTTGTTATTTTGTTGTTTTCCTCATCCATGCATCATGCTAATTCACTTACACAATTTGATTAGTTGTAAAACAATTAATTCAACCATAATTCATGGGCTTTTCATATGCAATCCAATTGCATGTGGGTCCATTTAATCTTGTTTCTATCTTGTCAACTAGTTCATTTCTATGCATCAATTAAATGGTCATGCATCATCCCATGTTTGTGCACTATGCCATGTTATTGATTGTTTGTTCTCTGCATTGTTTGTTTGCTTCTTCTCGGATACACGACGACGTTGAGACCGACGATACTTACGACATCCCTTCTAAGGATTTAGCTCAGTACCAGGCTACTGGGTTTGCAGGCAAGTTATCACTCACATGAACCATCGTGTTCCCTTTCAACATTGGATACCGATACTTTCCGTTGTCTATTCTGCTAGCCCTATGAATAGTTGTTCCTGTTACGAACCTATCACATGTATCCTTTAGCCCTGATATTGCCTCACCTCCATACCTATAACCATTGCTTGTTGCCCGTGTCTTACTAGCATGCTTAGGTTGTTTTGCTCGAGTCTGTTACCCGTTACTTTCTGTTACTATTTCTATTAATCAATCAATCATGCTAATGTTACTATTAATAATAAATTTGATGATAAGGCACCGGCAGGAGGCCCAGGGTGGTTTTGAGGCCTGCTAGTGTCGACCCTAATAGGAAAAGAGTCTTGTCTACTGATCCATGATGAGCGCACTAACCGCATGTGGGAAGCGAGTATGGGCGCCCCCCTCAATTTGATTCGATTCGCATCTCGTCCAAATCGCCACACGTAGTTCGGGCTTTCCATTTGCTGCATGCATGATCTTGTGAGCCCAGGCCAGGGTGGAACTTTTGTAGTCGGCATTTAGGGCGGCGTGGTCTTCCAATGCTATGAGGGTCCCCTTTTCTTCGTGGGGCTCGATTAGCCGCGCACAGCACGTGGTGCTTTGGGCTTGATGCGAAGAAGAGTTGAGTTGTGTTGAGTGCCCCGCTTGGTGGGAGGCATCCCATCTGGGGGGGTTATTCATACGTGTACGGCCAAATTGGTGCAACCCTGCAGGGATAATCTTCTCGAGAAGCCGTGTTTTCCGCGGTTATGGATTACTTGGTGAAAGTACTGGCTAACAAGTACTCAGGACAACTTTAACCTAATGATTAACAACTGTACACCCAATGATTTACAACTTGACTAGTAATAGGCTTATTGACACAATAATATGAACCATCATTAACTCAACTGTGTGAGTTATCCTCGGATTGCTTCTTTGGATAAGGGGCGAGATCCAGGATGGGTTTGCTTGAAGTTATCTTTCAGTTGGTTACAATACTCGATCTTATCTCCTTTCTGTTAGCCGGAAGTGGTAGAATCTCTGTAGTTGGTTAGAGCAGCCAGTTGCAGCATCTTTATATCCCCTCTCCTTCCGTTGAACCCAAAGCATCTGTGCTTGGTGTTGACGGGTTACACTTTGGTGAATTGTGAGTCTTGCTTGCCAGTACGTTTATGTACTGACCCCTTTGGGGCTGTGGTTTCCGCAGACCTACGTTTCCGAGGATCTACATGGTGGCCACTACGTGGAGTATGACGAGACTGCTGACGAGTAGATAGCGGACCCGGGCAGGATCCGAGACTTCGTGGATGGGCTCCGTCTTTTCGTTTCCGGCCTCTTAGGCCTATTTGGATCTTGTCTGTACTCAGACATTTTGAATGCTTCCGCTGTGATGTAATGATGTATTGTTGGGACATGTGTCCTCTGAATGATTGTATTTGCTATCTCTGCTCTAGTGAGAGCTATTTGCAACTTATTTCACTCTTTTGTGTCGTAGAGATCTGTTGTGATATCGCTTGTTCAAACGCCGTTGACGTACCATGTGTGTATGTTTTGAAGTACGTCAATGGAAGTGTCCTGATTTCTATGGGATAGTTTACGTCGACGCTGAACAGATAGGGGTTGGTTGTCACACATACGTGTGTTGGCCTACTCGTAAGAGGACGCGGGTGCCGGTAAGCCCCGTAATCCAATCTACTACTGTTCAACGGAACGGCGAGTATCCTTTAGAAGTCCGGGTGCGACAAATGGTATCAGAGCCTGTCTGCCTGTAGGATCCCTTTTTACTGGTCGCAGTTGAGTCTAGAAACTATTTTGTAGCTATATAGGAAAAAATGAAACGTGAGAGTAGGAATTCTGCCATTTTACTTCTTTCCCACCCACCCTCCCTTTTCTGGTAAGGAAGTGCAACGTTGTTTTCTCTCTTCTCATCTAAACTTTCAAGTTAGGATTTCACGTATTCTGGTTTCTCTAGGATGGTTATATCTACTAGACCATAGGAATGGAGGTGGTTGTGACATGATTTATCATGTTGCCTACTCATGATTGAGAACGGAGGCGTGTAAGCCCCGGAAGCAGATCCTCTATTCCTTAAGCAGTAGATATTGATCCTTTAGAAGCCCGGATGGGTTTTCCGTAGTACCTCAGGAGTTTTGATCTCGTTTTCCCGGAGTTGCCTCCTTATCCTGTTCTTCTCAACATCCTTTTCGTCCGTTGAAATCTTGTTGTTGCTTCCCATTTCAGTTCCGCTACCGGCGTCTAATCAATAACTCTGTTCCACCATTCTAGCCAGATAGTCTATTCTCCATTTGAATCAAGTTCTATCCAGCTATACAACCTCAATACAAAACCTCTCCCTTTACTTGGAAATGTTCCGGTGGTTTGCAAATTCCCTGACGTCTATCCAAGGTGCACGATGTGTTTCACGTGTCATAACTCAAGAGGATATTCCCATGAAGTTTCCGGACCTTTTCTTTTCTCAGTAGGAATCTCGGGGCGCGATTCCTTCAAGGGGGGGCGTTTTGTAACAGCCCAAGTATAAAAACCTACCATTTAGAATGTTTGATTTCTTTTTTATTAAGGTATTGCATCATGTCATCATATTGTTGCATTTGTTTCTTTTGTTTTGCATCTGTTATTCTTTGTTTTCACAATGAAAATCAAACAATTTCAACTGCTTTGTTTTCATACTTGTTCTGTTACAACCTTTGAAATAAAAATCACAAATGAAAACAACCAATTTGTTCCATTTTATGCCATGTTGATCTTTTATTAAATTGTTGGTTTTAATCAATCATTTAAATTCCAAAAGCACCTTTAAAATTCAAATCAAAGCACTAAAACAGAATCACTTTGAATTATGATGATATCAAAACAAATCAACTCCATTTGGTTATATTTAACATAGGGTTCACCCTATTAAAACCTTTGTTTTCAAGATTATTTTATTTAATAACAAAATACCCTAAATTTGAGCTAATTCCAAACAACACCAAAATTCACATGTTTTTGAAAAAGCAAAGTTGACATTTGGTAGGCCTTGACCTAATTAACTCACAGTAATTTTTTCCCAATTTTTTGCAACTCTAAATCTATCTATTCCTTCCAATTTCTTCTTGCTACAAAAAAAAAGAGAAAAACGAAATAGAAAAAAAAAGGAGAGAGAGGAGCAGCAGCAAGCCCAGCCCACTTTCCCTAAGGGCCCGATACCTTCCTCGTCCCCTTCCTCCGTACGGATGACGTTAGCAGGGAGGAAAAAGCGAGCTCCTCCCCATGTGCTCCTCTCTCTTTCCCTGCCCTTATCTACCCCGAGGTAGCCCCCAAACCCTAGCTTTCTCTTCTCTTCCTCCCTCAGCCGCCTCTCTCTTCCTACCCTCAGATCCCCTTCATTTTCCTGAACCTCTCTGAACCCAAACAATCCATTTTCTGACCGGAAGTTGAAGGTGTTGGCGCGGGCGCTGTGCTCGTCGAGGGAGGCCGTTCTTCGCGGGAATGGAAAATAGACGATACCACCTTCATCTTTCCTGAAGACCCCGTGGCCAGAGGACATCCGCATCGACCGCCATCGGGCTCGTGGTCCGCCGCCGGCGCCCTGCTTCGCCTGCTGCTCGACCTGCCCTGCACGTCCGCCCCCTGTTCCGCCCGATACCTTCCTGCCTCGAGGTAAGCCCTCGATCCCCTTCCCTCGCCTCCTCCCACTCCCCACGGCTGCACCGCACCTCACATGCCACAGCGCCCCACGGCCCTTGAGCGATCACTGCCGGCGATGGGTTCTGTTCGCCTGCAGTTCTGTTCGCTGGGTTCTGTTCGCCTGCAGTTCTGTTCGCGTGCAAGTTCAGAAAACCACCCGCAGCCACAGCTTATCCACCCCGCACATCCCCTTGTACCAACAACAGCACACTAGCCCATCTGGTCACTGTCCCCTTGGCGCAGCAGGAGGTGGGGGTTCGAATCCCCCCTCCCACCAATTAACCACATCTTTTTTTCCTTTTATTTTGGTACTGCACAAATCTCAGTAATCACAGATAGGCCCCTGGTAATTAATCTAGCCCCTGCAAATATTTTTTCCAGTCCCTGGTTCATTAAAAAAAAATATGGCAGATTTGCACTATATCTTGTAAATTGCATAAGAAAATCATTTTAACTCCAATTTTAACTTTTTAAATATGTTTCTGTCCCAAATTGAATGATCTATCCAAATATAAAACTTGTTTACTGTTTTGAATATTTTAAATTGGTGCAATATTTGAAAACTTGTCAAATTCACTTAAACTTGCAAAATTCATAACTTGGGCATAAAAATTCCAATTTCAACAAACTAAATCTGTTTTCCAATCAACTTTTCATGTACTTTTCAAATATAAATTTTGTTTGCTGTTTTGAATAATTTAAATTGCTGGAAACAACTGTTTCTTATTTATTGCATTTAAAATTGCCAAAATAATAACTTGCTCATTTTAAATCCAATTTCAACAAATGAAATATGTTTTCCATGCAAAATTAAACCACCTTTTAAAATATAAAATTTGTTTCATGTTTTGAATAATTAAAATTGGTTAAATAATTTAAACCTTGTTTAATTCATTTAGAATTGCTAAATTTATAACTTGATCAAAACAAATTCTTTTGGGACATATAAAATATGTTTTCCAACCCTAAAGGTATAAACTTTTCAAATATGAATTTGGTTTAATGTTATGAACAAATAAAAACTCAAATAAGTTCATGTTTGAATTAAATTCATTTAATTCTTGCTTAAACTTGTTTAATTCATAAATAATTCATTTGAAATCCTTTTTCAACAAGTGAAACGTGTATCCCACCTAAAATTTGGTGTTCTTTTCAAATATAAACTTTGCTATCTGTTTTGAACAATTTAACTTGATGAAAACAACAAATGCTTGTGTGACACCTTTAAGAAACCAAAATTTCCTAACTTAATAAACAAATTTCCAAACTTGGTAAACCTTATTTCCATTTGGTTCTATTGTTGTTATTTTGTTGTTTTCCTCATCCATGCATCATGCTAATTCACTTACACAATTTGATTAGTTGTAAAACAATTAATTCAACCATAATTCATGGGCTTTTCATATGCAATCCAATTGCATGTGGGTCCATTTAATCTTGTTTCTATCTTGTCAACTAGTTCATTTCTATGCATCAATTAAATGGTCATGCATCATCCCATGTTTGTGCACTATGCCATGTTATTGATTGTTTGTTCTCTGCATTGTTTGTTTGCTTCTTCTCGGATACACGACGACGTTGAGACCGACGATACTTACGACATCCCTTCTAAGGATTTAGCTCAGTACCAGGCTACTGGGTTTGCAGGCAAGTTATCACTCACATGAACCATCGTGTTCCCTTTCAACATTGGATACCGATACTTTCCGTTGTCTATTCTGCTAGCCCTATGAATAGTTGTTCCTGTTACGAACCTATCACATGTATCCTTTAGCCCTGATATTGCCTCACCTCCATACCTATAACCATTGCTTGTTGCCCGTGTCTTACTAGCATGCTTAGGTTGTTTTGCTCGAGTCTGTTACCCGTTACTTTCTGTTACTATTTCTATTATGTTCTGGGGGCTCGATGTTTAATCAATCAATCATGCTAATGTTACTATTAATAATAAATTTGATGATAAGGCACCGGCAGGAGGCCCAGGGTGGTTTTGAGGCCTGCTAGTGTCGACCCTAATAGGAAAAGAGTCTTGTCTACTGATCCATGATGAGCGCACTAACCGCATGTGGGAAGCGAGTATGGGCGCCCCCCTCAATTTGATTCGATTCGCATCTCATCCAAATCGCCACACGTAGTTCGGGCTTTCCATTTGCTGCATGCATGATCTTGCGAGCCCAGGCCAGGGTGGAACTTTTGTAGTCGGCATTTAGGGCGGCGTGGTCTTCCAGTGCTATGAGGGTCCCCTTTTCTTCGTGGGGCTCGATTAGCCGCGCACGCACAGCACGTGGTGCTTTGGGCTTGATGCGAAGAAGAGTTGAGTTGTGTTGAGTGCCCCGCTTGGTGGGAGGCATCCCATCTGGCGGGTTATTCATACGTGTACGGCCAAATTGGTGCAACCCTGCAGGGATAATCTTCTCGAGAAGCCGTGTTTTCCGCGGTTATGGATTACTTGGTGAAAGTACTGGCTAACAAGTACTCAGGACAACTTTAACCTAATGATTAACAACTGTACACCCAATGATTAACAACTTGACTAGTAATAGGCTTATTGACACAATAATATGAACCATCATTAACTCAACTGTGTGAGTTATCCTCGGATTGCTTCTTTGGATAAGGGGCGAGATCCAGGATGGGTTTGCTTGAAGTTATCTTTCAGTTGGTTACAATACTCGATCTTATCTCCTTTCTGTTAGCCGGAAGTGGTAGAATCTCTGTAGTTGGTTAGAGCAGCCAGTTGCAGCATCTTTATATCCCCTCTCCTTCCGTTGAACCCAAAGCATCTGTGCTTGGTGTTGACGGGTTACACTTTGGTGAATTGTGAGTCTTGCTTGCCAGTACGTTTATGTACTGACCCCTTTGGGGCTGTGGTTTCCGCAGACCTACGTTTCCGAGGATCTACATGGTGGCCATTACGTGGAGTATGACGAGACTGCTGACGAGTAGATAGCGGACCCGGGCAGGATCCGAGACTTCGTGGATGGGCTCCGTCTTTTCGTTTCCGGCCTCTTAGGCCTATTTGGATCTTGTCTTTACTCAGACATTTTGAATGCTTCCGCTGTGATGTAATGATGTATTGTTGGGACATGTGTCCTCTGAATGATTGTATTTGCTATCTCTGCTCTAGTGAGAGCTATTTGCAACTTATTTCACTCTTTTGTGTCGTAGAGATCTGTTGTGATATCGCTTGTTCAAACGCCGTTGACGTACCATGTGTGTATGTTTTGAAGTACGTCAATGGAAGTGTCCTGATTTCTATGGGATAGTTTACGTCGACGCTGAACAGATAGGGGTTGGTTGTCACACATACGTGTGTTGGCCTACTCGTAAGAGGACGCGGGTGCCGGTAAGCCCCGTAATCCAATCTACTACTGTTCAACGGAACGGCGAGTATCCTTTAGAAGTCCGGGTGCGACACCCATCTATATGTTGATTTACGCAATCATGTCCTTTATTCTTCCTTGTTTAGTACAAATGTTTTTTATCTGATTGAATACAACTTTGAAAGTTATCAATGACTGCAAAGAGACTGTTATGATTGAGCATGATGAACTCTACAATATAAGCTCTAATATAAAGACTCTGATCGAAAGATAAGTACAATCTGTTAATTGTTCTCTGACCAAGAACGAAGTTTGCCTTCACCAATTATGATTTCCTTTTGCACCTTTATTGTGATTTCCTCTACTTGTTTCAAGTTTAATTATATGAGAGGAAGTTGTTTTCTATAATGACTTGTGTATTGATAGATGTGATGCTTCTTGTCCTTATTTTATTTATCGACACCTCAATCCATAAACCCGTGGTCATGTTAACTGAGTTTAGTTTTGCTTGGGGACAAGCGAGGTCTAAGCTTGGGGGGAGTTGAAATGTCCATTTTGCATCACTATTTTATATTGTAATTTTCTGTTATTCATCGATATATTTCATATTATGATGCATTACTTATGTTATTTCATCTTATTTTGCATGTTTGATCATTATTGGGGAATAAACACCGGGACCAGAAATCTGATGGAAAAAGCACCGTCAGGATACCCTATTTTAGAAGATTAGAAGAAGAAGAAGAAGAAGAAGAAGAAGAAGAAGAAGGGGGCATCGGGGAAGTATTAGAAGTCGAGAAGAGGGA
Organism: Alopecurus myosuroides; assembly: GCA_028641055.1. Classification (NCBI taxonomy): domain Eukaryota; kingdom Viridiplantae; phylum Streptophyta; class Magnoliopsida; order Poales; family Poaceae; genus Alopecurus; species Alopecurus myosuroides. The sequence continues at coordinate 213,045,652 of CM054063.1, read as the reverse complement.
GCCAGCCACGAGGAGACCCGGAGGGGGGCCACCAGGATTCCACACCATGCCTGGGCTCCCCTCTTGGCCGCGCCTGGGGTGGTGTGGCCACCCTAGACCACCTCTGGCCGCCTCCTTTTGCGTACTTGACCCCCCGGGAACCCTAAGCCTCACAGAACCATCAAGGAAATATTCCGTCGCCTCCTCGGGTCAGAAAACAACAGAGAGAGAAAAGCTCTCTGGTAGGGAGAAATCTATCGGGAAATTCCTCCCTGGAGAGGGGAAATCATCGCCATCGTCACCGTCATCGTTCCGGGCATCATCAAGATCGTCATCGTCATCGTCGTCATCACCAACACCAGCACCCATCCATCTCCATTCCGTTCTAACAATTAGGGTTCTATACGGTTGTTATTCACTAGATCTCTCTCCTTGTGTGGATTACTTGTTAGTAGTTGATTCTTACGAGATTTATCGGTGTTTGCACTTTATGACCAGATTGTTACTCATCATTATATCACCTCTGATCATGATCCATATGATTTCTTGTGAGTAGTCCGTTTAGTTCTTGAGGACATGGGAGAAGTCAAGATGTTAGTAGTGGAATTATGTTGAAGTAATATCTAGTGGTTTGACATTTAAGTTGTGGTGTTATTCTTCTAGTGGTATCATGTGAACGTTGACTACATGATACTTCACCTTTATGGACCTAGTATGATGCATTGTGTATTTGGCTACTAATTGTGGGGTTGCCGGAATGACAGAAACCTAAACCCCCATTAGAAAACCGATGCACGAGGGAGTGTAGGATCCCTGAGTTTAAGGATGTGGTTAGATTTATCTTAATTACTTTCTTGTATTTTCGGATGCTTTCAAGGGGTTTAGTCACAAGTATGTATTAGTCCTAGCTGGGCGGTGCATTAGCATAGGTTCACCGACACAACACCTATCAAAACAATAAATACCAACCAACTGTATGAAACGAAAGCTCATGACGAAGTTCCCATGTGTCCTTGAGAATGTTTGGTAATCATAAGTAGAACGACCAGCTTGTCCTTTTCTCTCAAAAGGATTGGTCCACTTGCTGCAATTATATTTCCTGTCTTTTATTTACTCGCACTTTATTTATCTGCTATATCAAAAACCACCAAAAACTTGTTTGCTAGTGTTTACAGTGAATCCTCTATCCAACATGCTTGTCAACATCTTCTGATCCTCGTTGGGTTTGACACTCTTATTTATCAAAAGTATTACGATACACTCCCTATACTTGTGGGTCATCACATCCTCATATTGTCACTCCACTGAGCATATTACTGTATATGAAAATGGAACTCCTATACCTTCGAAGAAAGGCCCCGAGACTAATACTCTTAAAGATAAAAACAACGAAAATGTCTTTGGTCATACTTACAACATTGCTTCAAATGTTCAAAATCCACATGTAAATAATCTTGGTGCACCTGCTTTAGTAGATAGGTCTTGTTTTACTAATTGGAAAGCTTCCATGAAGTCTTATGTGTGTATCTCTTCAATGCAAATATGGAGAATCATTGAGAATGGATAAAAGCCCGAAGTTCCCAAGAACTTGAGCTCAAGTGATATCATAGATTAACAAATCAATGCTTGTGCTAGAGAAGGCTATGTAAAATGAAGGAGTTGAGCACATCCGATCCTTCACAACCGCCAAGGAGCGCGTGGGATTTCATAATTGACATGTATGGTGGGCCCACTCGGTATTCTTGATATCCATAAGTTATGCACACAATGCATGATGATGATACGTCATGTGGGGTATCATAATACAGTAAAGAGAAAGAGGAAACTTATCGGATAATGATACGAGACACAGATATAAGTGAACCAGAGATTGTTTCACATCAATACCGGAATCAATAGTCTCGAATAAGTTCGGTATCATGACTAATTGGAGATCTGGATAGTAACCAACATGTTCAACATTTTATTCCTTTAGTATGTGGGAGCCAGTATGTGTGTCCATGGCCCCACTATTTATTATTGAAAAGGAAAGATTTTCTAGTTTCATGTCCACACAGATCGAACCTGTAGGGGAAGCATACTTAAGTTTGGGCTTATTTTTGTGTATATCGATAAATCTGGATCGACTAAGAGTATCATCGAAACGGTGTTTCTAAGTGATATATATATTTTTTATATATCAGAAAGAATTTATAACAAGGTCATGAGATGTCCCAGAGTGATAGAAAAAAATTCTGTTACTGCTGGAATTTATTCCAGATTTGTTATGAAAGAGAAATTGTGGTTGCGCGATTTACGGAGAAAATGTAGGGGGGCATGAGATGTCCTGGGATGTCGGAAGTATATTTATGACATTGTTAGATAATATTGATGGTTTTATCTATAGGGGCTAAGTGGTTCCGGAGTAGTTTCAGAGACTTTCCATATAAGTGGGGGAGGACCGGGAGGGGGCAGATTTCCCCCTCATGGCCGAACCCTAATTTTGGGGGCTGTCGGATGGGCCCCAGTGGCTCCACAAAATTATACTCATCGTACCGATATTTTCTCTAATTTTATTGGGGATAAAAAAAGAGAAAATAAAATGAGAAAAATAAAAGGGAAGGAGTGGGAGGTGGAGTTGCACTACACCTCACCAATCTAATTTGGGCTAGGAGGGTGGTGCGGCCACCTCCGTGGTGGTTGATGACCCACAAGTGTAGCGGATCGATCGTATTTTTTCGATAAATAAGAGTATGGAACCCAACGAGGATCAGAAGGTATTGATAAATAGTTTAAAGTTAGGTTTCACCGTAAACACTGAAAGGTAAATATTTAGGGATTTTTGTAATGATAAATAAAGCGATAACAACTTATTTTTAATAATAAAGGCATTAATGTTTCTGCCAAAATTTTCGTCCAACATAAAAAGACGGTAATACCCTTCCACCAAATCCCATATTACATCAAGTTGCCACCGTACGGATTCATCCAGGAAAATTACAAGGTTGCCACGCATAGGCCCCTCGTCCTCGTTCGTCAGGGTGGCCGGTCAAATCGAGCCACTCCCTGTCTTTGGCTTCTCCCTCGCCAGCTCCCTACCTCCCCCTCGCCAGCAACTGCAGTCGACAACGAGTAGCTCTCCCCCTCCCCGGCTCCCCCTTGTCAGCTCCCTGTCTCGGTTCTCCCGGCTCCCCCTTGCCATCAACAACCAACAGTAGACATGGTGGCAAGCCAGTGACCCAACATGGAAGAAATAAGGTCTAGTGTTTATTATGTTGCTTGTTTCTACCTACCAAAATTATTTGTTGATTATTTTTAAGGTATTAAACCGTATCCCCGTATTGGCGCATTTTCAGAATGTCGTATTTCCGTATCCGTATCGGCCCGATACCGATAATCGTATCCGTATCGGTGCCGCGTAGCGCATAGCACAACCCGCACCAGCAGCTGCTGCTCTCTCTTCCTTCTCGATGCGACATCTCGATGTGGCCAGGACGCCTAGGGTTTCGACCTGGCCCGGTGGCCCCGGCTCGCCGCCGGCCGTGGAACTCTAAGAGCTCTACGCCCCCGTATTCCCTGACACATCGAGCTGCCCGTCCTCTCCCGGGACAGAGCGGCGCCGCCTAGGGTTCAGTCCCGCCACCACATCCTTCGACGCGGCCGGAGTTGGCATGCTGGAGCCTTCCTTCACCTCTGCTCGAACGCCCCGAACTCTCTAGCGCTAGACGCATCCATCTTGTGTGCTCGAGAGTAGCCATGGACAGGAGGCAGCTCGTCTTGTTATGCTGTTTCCTCTGCATCCCTGTATGGTCCTGCCTGGCGCGTCAGACAATCCATTGCTGTAGCTCAAGCGCTCCTGCTGGTAGGTGCCGATTCCTCACCCCTGTCTAGCTGTGCTTTCTAGAGCTATGGTGGGTGGACATCATGCTCCAGACAAATCACCCCATTCAACATGAACAAGGTATGCAGAGATTCCAATTCATGGTTCAGTATGACATGTGCTCATTTTTGGCAAGTCTGCTGGTACATTATATTGATGCCCTTCAAACAATTCTTGCTTGGTTTTGCACTTTATTTTGGTGCAGAGATCACGATGCTCAGGCCGATAGTGGCGAAGTATCTGTCGTACATTATGTGTGGCAGTTCGTCCATGTGCAGGGCAGAAGGGGTCCATTATGGGTACATGAGGTTGGTGACTGCCTGGTCGGTGACCAGGCATTTTGGGATATGATCATAAGGAACAAACAACTCACTTTCATTGTTCTGTTTATGTTTGTGAATGTGGCGATGTATCTGAAATTACTAACAGAAGAAATTCAGTTGTCAAAACACAAGTAGAGTTCGGAGCTCTATCCTGCGGTAGCCTGAATTGTCCTTTGACATTTTTCGTGTTATCTTTGGTTTCTTAGACTGGATGATGCCATGTGATCATATATTCATATCTCACATTTTTTAATTCCAAGTTTTTAAGTAAGCGATGGTAGGGTAACAAAACGTAATGAGGTACAAAAGTTATGTTATAGTTAAAATTAACTTGGTTACCTAAACCCAATGTGGTACAATAAGCTGAGTAGGTGTCCAGGCTGGCGCGCCAGTGGTGGAGGTGGGTACAGGAGGAGGAGGGTCCGGGGCGTGGCCGATTGCGGAGGTGATGAGGCGCTGCTGAGTTTTGATCTGGGAGGGGATGAAACTGTTGGTGCGTTTTGGTCAAGGAATGTAGAACTGTTAGTGCGTCTTGGTCATGAAGGAGACGAGTCGCTGTTGCTGCTTTTTTTTTGGGCAGACAGATTGTTGACTAGGCTGATCTGAGAGAGATGGAAAGATTCATTTGTATTGAACATTAATTGGTAGAGAGATTAGGTGTACGATTATGTGTCTCCCATCTGGGATGAGCCACCAGTGAGGTCATTCTGCCGCTCCAAGCTGAAGACTCTCTGTCTCCTACAGCTGAAGCCTCCTCGTGTGCTGGCTGTACCGGGCAGAATGGCGCAATCTGCTAGCCCCTTTCCAACTTAACAACTAACCGGCCAGTTTAAACGTAGCTGTCAGGTGCTGTGCTAATGGAGAAATATTTCATTCCATCATACAGTGATCTGTATGTACTTTTTTAGAAGATAGGATACAATGCCGGTAGATAGATGCGAGAAAAAAAGATGGAATCAAACATTAATTAAATAAGGATTAATCCTGCTTAGCGTAAAGAATTATAATGGATTCTGAGAAATTCGTTTTCTTGTTGCGAAAATTCAATTAATGAATGGGGAAAGTTCCTTTTTCCTGTCCTCCTATTCAATCTCCACTGCTCCCATTGTGTGAATAAAAGGGAAAAAACCGAGACCGCCATATGGAGGAGTCCTTGCCAAAATTTTGGTATTCACCGTTTTTTCCCGACCATGAGACTTTACAGAGTGTGTGAGGTGGCGATGAGAAGAATGGCTGATCCGAAGTGGCGAGCCGAGGAAGGCGGACACCCTACAACAGATTGGAGCTGACTCTTTGTGCATCTTCGTGACGTAATTTTTTTGTCTTCCGTAGCAACGCACGGGCATATTTGCTAGTAAATAAAAATGAACGTAAATACTTTCTGTAAGTGTACCTATCCTTTTTAGCATAAAGAAAATGCTGGTGGTGTTTCTTATAATGGCTAAAACAATTTTTAGAACACACGGGAAGTTTCGTCAAGTTACTTTCATCACATGTTGTTGATTAATCTTTATCGTTTTGGTAATTGTTATGTGGGTAGACATATGCTAGTGCACCGTCCTATCTAGGACTAATGCACACTTACGATTACACTACTTCCAAGCACCCGCAAATACAATAAATTAATTAAGATATAAATCTGACCGTAGCAATAAACTCGTGGTATCTACTACGCCCTTATGTGAAGTATTGCAAACGAGGGTTTAGGTTTCTGTCACTCTGACAACCCACCATAAGGAATCCAATACACAATGCATTCCTTTAGGCCCATAAAGGTGAAGTGCTATGTAGTCGATGTTCACATAACACCACTCCACTAGAGAAATGAGAACATAGCTTAAATATCAAACCGGTAAATATTACTCAACGAAACATGACTACTAGTAAATAGACTTCTCCTAGGTCATCAAGAACTAAATAATCTACTCACAGCACATCATATGGATCATGATCAGAGGTGATATATGAATGAATAAAAATGTGGTCATAAAGTGCAAACACCGATAATTCTCACAAGCATCAACTAGAAAGGAGTAATTCACACCGGTAGAGAGATCTAATGGAATACAACGATATAGAACCCTAATTGTTACAACATCATGGAGGTGGATCGTGAGGTGATGGTGTTGATGGTGGTGATGATGATAATTGTCATGATGCCCGGTGCGATGACGGTGACGATTCTCCCCTCCGGGAGGAATTTCCCCGGCGGAATCTCCGACCAGGAAGGTGTTTCTTCTCTGTGTCGTTTCCGTCGCGAAGAGGCGGCGGAAAAATTCTACCAAGTTCCTCCTCGATAATATTAGGTCATGGGGGGTAATTACCCCAAAGGAGAGCTGGAGGGGGCAGGGGGCTCGCCTGGGGGGTCACTTGTGTGCCCCTGGCTCCCCTCTAGAAGCCCTTCAGGCTCCCTGGTGATTTCTGACGAAACTCTGGTTTCTGATTTTTCCCATTATTTCTGACGTCCGGAAGATATAACCTCTAACATGTGATTTTTTCAAATGATTTCTGACTCTGATAAATAATACCGTAAAACCATAAAACACATACGAAATAACGAAATAACATAAGTATAGTGCTCTGATATAGAAAATATCAATGAATAAGGGAAAATTAACATATAAAGTAGTGATGCAAAATGTATGTGTCAGTGGTGAGTCCAAGCCCTCCTAGCTCAACTAGGACTCCCCTCCCTTTTGGCAAGTCTCCCCTCTCCTCCCACTATATAAAGCACCCTAAGTATCCAAAAAAATCACACAATTGTCTCTCAAGCCTTTCTCTGTTTCTCTAGAAGAATTAGATGCAAAATTAGAGCTTGTAATTAGAGCCCTTCTAATTGAATTAGAGCTTCCTCTAATTTAATTATAGATTCTTCTAATTCGTTTTAGAGGTGTTCCTCTCCTCATAAGACCTAGCTTCTAATTACTCTCTTTCTTTCTCTCTCATGTGTTGAGAACTCTACCTTCATATACACCTACGACGTCAAGTCCGGGACGGTGAAGCGCCACAGAATTTGCCCCGACGTATGTGTACATACTTTGATAGGGGTAAAACATGAGACCCTCACTCTGTTGGATCAAGGTGCTAGATACGAGGAGTCGACCACATCCTCACCCAGAGGCTTGTGCGTGAGGATCTTCTACAGGCTTCATCGACACCTCTTCCGCTACTACGGTGTCTGTTACACAATCTCGAGAACTAGATCTTGGAATTTAAATTCATTTATATCTGCATAACAAGGTTTTAGTAGTTTTGTAGCAAGTTTGGCAAAAAAAAACCTGTTGCGCAAACCAGCAGTGGTATCAGAGTGGTCTGTGTGTAGGTACAAGATCTGATCCAGAGCACCGGTGAGTGCGGATATTGCATAACTTTGTGCAAGTACCTTGTAAAGTTGTCCAACGTTTAGATTATTTATGATTACTCCCCAATAAGATTTGTTGTTTTATTTCTGACGGCATATCAGGATTTTAACAAACTTGTGGAAATCTTAGGACGTTCAAATTGCTCCTGGCATATCTCGTCTAGTCCGAAGAAGTGCTTCACTAACTTTGGATCTTTTTATAATCGGTCTTGTAAACAGCATTGTGGAAGGGGCATGTGGATTGGGTCCATTACAATTTTGGCACCGTTCTATATTGGTTTCTACATTTTACGTTGGTTTAAACAAAAACCCATTTTTTCAATGAGATTTTTAAAATATATGTTTTTATTATAATTTTACTTGTTTTTCCTTTGCCTTTGTGTATGTATGTGTGTAGGTGGAAATTACAAATTGTTATGATGAAAGGAGACAAAAGGAGAAGAATCTGGAGAAGTTACAGGCACCAGATGGTAAGTTAAGAGGCTTGAAAAATGGTCATTTTCCACAAAAGACAAAATTAATATTAAAGACCACTGGAGTGTCTGCCTCGTCCATATGATCTCAACGAGTCAAAGATCACCCAAAATAGAGTTTGTATGAGGTAATGGCGGAAAAAATGCTAAAGGGGAAATATTCACGAGACGGGGTTTTTACCGACCAACGGTACAATCGGGAAAGACCGTACCATGATTATTTTTGCACACCAAATTAACAAAGAGTTTTACCGACCAACAATATAGTCAAAAATGACCGTACAATGATCGTAACGTAGTCCAAGACGCCCGAAATTAGTCGAACTTCCACGATTCTTCACTGATTTTGACCCCCGCTCGTACCCTAACCTTCCGAATCACTTTATGTCGGTTTTGGGGGGTCCAAGGGGGCTCATCTACATCCCTTGGATTAAGAGGAGACCACCTATATAAGGAGGGGGGCCCAGCCTCCAAGAGACATCCAGAGCATCCATACATCCTCCCTGGCCGGCGCAAGGCTGCCAGAGGAGACACGTCCACCTCCATAGCTACATCTCCACCACCGCCACAGCGAAGCCCTGCCTCCAAGACACCTTGAGACCATCCTCTATGTTGGAGGAAGACCAGAGAAGGAAGCCACCGCGCTGCCGCCACTACGCCGACACTGCCATCACCATCATCATCGCTGTCATCTTCCGTCCCCGTCATGGCTTCCTTGATGGGTTGTAACATGTCTTGAACCATCCCTTTAATGTTATGAATAATCAAGTCTTGACTTGTTGTGGTGATATGTTTGTTCTATGCATGTTATTTATTTAGGTATTTGTCTACTTGTGTTATTATTCATAATGTTTGGATATGTCCAATCTGCAGGCACAGATGAATACATCCACCTACCTAGGCCACACAAAAGTAGTTAGATATTTTGTGTGAATCATTTGTCCTTTGGTAGTGACAGACTTTGGTATCTCTTGAGGAGTGCACACATCTAGGAATCATGGTTGTCCATAGAACTTAATTCCTTTGGTCCAGTCTTATGACTTTAACACCCACCACCATTATGGTTGTTGTGAAGAGGTATTCTTGCAACAAGGTGGATAACTGAGTTGTACTTACCAATGGAAATTGAGAGGCAATGACACGTGAGCGAATGCCCAAGCGTACGGTGATGTACATCATAGTCTACCAGCATCACCAGATCAGTCCATCTTAGTGTTCGTAGCATTAATCCACTCTCATATTCACAACCGTTTTACTTTCAGTTTTAGTTTAATTTTGTTCTTTACTTGTTTACTTGTGCTCTAGTTTATTCTTTACAAACTTCTCTTTATTAAACTGTCATTCTAGCAACTTATAGAGTAGACTACTTCCAGCATTGTTTGGGTGTGAACATAGCTTCGGGTATACTTATGTACGTGACAAGCCGCATGTATATTTGTGTATGTGACAATGTAGTTGTGGGGTCAGTAGGAGCCAACATAACGCTCTCTATGAATCTGGGATAAAATATTTACTACTGCAAGTACTACAATTACCCTGAATTTGATGCAGGTTAAGAGTCCCAAGCAGCACTCATCAACTTAACGCCGTTGATTGGGAGCAAAAGCGTTTGGTCAATACTTTCTTCCTCACACATAGTTTATTCCGTTTATTGTTATTCATCTTACTGTTTTTCTTTATACAAAAAGAACAAAAAAAATGTTTGCCTTTTATTTCAGTTTTTTGCTAGTTCCTACTTTCTTTACTTGTTTTAGTTTATTATTGTTTCCCTTATTTTAAAATACAAAGAAATCATAAAACAAAAAATTTATAAAACTTACGCTGATTATGTTTGCAAGATGACAACCCTTGAACAGATGAAATAAGAAATGGAGGAGAACAGAGACCAAAGCATAACGAGCATTCGCACGAGGTACACTATGTTACAAGAATGGTTGAGTTGGGTAAGGTATTACTCATCTATGTTATGTTCCTCGTACCAAGCGATATGTAAAGACTATGGATCCAAAGAACATCTTACCTAATGTAAGTATAATTTTGATCCAATACTAGCAAGTTATAATAGTAGTAAGAATTACAATGCTTTAGTGGCGGTGATAGAAATAATGCTTTATAGACATGCTTATGATTGTTCAAACGAGTAACAGATATAGAAGTAACAAATAAAAAGTTTAAGATGATCTATAAAAAAATGAATCATATATATAATTTATGCTATGATAATTTTCGTGAGAATGCATTACCGCTCTGGAAGAAACAAAACTTTTGCAGGACACGCGGGAAAATGATTCACACCGCGAGGAACTCACTACTGCCTGTGATATGACAATTTTGTTCGACTTGTACAATCAGCTAATTGAATGTGCAAAATCATTTTGTCTTTCATATAATATATCATGTGATAATTGTATGGATGTTGGGCACTTTGGTTTTCAATGCGAAGACGCTCGTAAGGATATTCTAAAAAAAATAAACTACTAAAGAAGTCATAGAATATGAGATTTATGAAGGTGACCATGTTTTTACTCAAAAATCCACCAAACGTTTGGCAAGTAGTGAAAATATGTTTCTACACAAAGCATGTTTGCGGATTCCACATATTATTCAATATTCTCATGAACATCTTAGTTAGAATGCACTTGTGAGTAAGGAGCGGCAAAGCGCCATAGTTCCCGAATGTAACCATCTGCAGGAATCACAAGATGAAGAGGAGGAGCACCAAAAAGGTGAGGTTCACAATGAGTGGCATACTAGAACTGTATTCAATGATGATGTACCAATCTTTACTGATGATTTTTGTTATACTTAATGTGCTTATAATTGTTATGCGGAGGCTTCGTGCCTAGATGATACCTTTGGGAGCCTTAATAATGATGAACTAGAGATAGAACCTTGCTATACTACTATGCAGGAACAAAGAAGGACACTACAAATGAAATGTTTGTTGATGATGCGTTTCTCGGAGTGGTACGATACCTCTGGGTCTGATGAGCCTCCTAGTAGAGGTGAAGAAATATAGGAGGAAAGCACTTTTGAGGTTTACCCTGCTGAATAAAAATACTACAGTGTTCCCCTACAACGGTAACCAAGGTAATGCTTTAAAATACACATATGAATCTCTAATACTCTTGTTGCAGCTATATATGGAGACATCCACACCACCATGCACAGTGCATTTACTCGCGCATGAGAGCGAGAACCTGTTTACTTACAAGATGCCCACCGCAAAGAGGGTGCGTCTCCGAAAGGACTATGCTCTGAGGTGCTCCAAACCTCAGCTGGAGGTAAGACTTGTAAACCACCGGATCGATATACCTTGGGATCCAGGTGAAATAATATGGAGCATCGAAGCCTAGCTATATGGCTATAAAGAAAGCGCTTGACGGGAGGCAACCTGTGAGTTAATAAGTATCTTCTTTCTAATTTTGTGTCTTAAGTTTAGTTGTATTTTCATTTTGTATTGGCACTTTGTATTTTAGCATGATTTATTATTAGAGTTGGCTTTGGACTAATTTTCAACAGGTAGAACTTATTTTTTGCTCAAATTTTATATGTGTACAATTGTTGGATTAAATTTCTCTCTTTGTATATATTTTCTATGCTAGACTAACATTTCAGATCCTTGAATAATGACTCGCCGAAGAAAAGAAGTAACCAAAAGATTTTGGTTGTTTTAACGATCATGGGTAGGGTGGCAAGTGACCATACTATCCACCGTACCATGATTTGTTTAGCCACAATTGACATTTTTGGAAGGTACTTCGGATGTGCAACTTTTATCGGGCGAGATAATGAGTGGGGGTATGGTGATTTTCCACCGTACCAGTCACCATACGTACGCACCTTCTATGTCTCCGCGAGTCCAATACCATTTAACGATCAATGGTATGGTGTTTTTTCACCGTACCAACCACCGTACCAAAGGACCACATGCGACGAGAAAACAGCAGTACAGCTTAACGAGTGGTGGTACGGTCGCACATGACCCTACCAGCCATCATACCCGTGACCGTATCAAGTTATAAAAATTAAAGAAAATTTTGACCTTAGTTTGTCAACATGGTACAATACATCATACATTCGGTCAGTGGGTTACCTCTAATTGTTTTTCTACATTTTAATTTCGTTTTATCTACCTTAGAAACCCCAACAGCCTATAATTCTTCAGTAGTACTTTGTGCTAGCCTTTATTTTCTTTTATCGGTTGGGTATACGAGCTATATTCGTACGTCGAGTCATTCTCTTTTCATTTATTTTTGTCTGCTACTTTCACAAAAACTTGGACCATGTGCGATGACGAGTCCGGTGTTGTGTCATCCGTGTAAATTTTCGTGCAACCCAACAATGCTGCAACAAACAAATGTTCGATCTCTTTTTCCTACATGAATCTTTCTTAATAAAAGTTGTAGTAGCTGATCTCTCACCTTCAGTGAGACCATTTTTTCTTTATCTATATTTAAGCACATAGGGGGATGCACACTCGTGTTTCACATTTTGTCTCACTTACTCTTATCATCTTGGAGAAGGTTAACACTCCTGAACTTAGCATGTCAACTAAAGTGTGATGTTTAAGTTGATAGCTTGCTTAGTTTGTTAGTATATGTGTGGTTACTGGGTTAATAAACCGACCTACTTGATACTTATGATATATTCACTTGTGTACTAACCCTTTGAGCTTCCAAGAACAAATAAAATTTGAAAAACTACAAAAGCACAAAAATATTTGTTGTGTTCCTAGTTTTGTTTTCAGCAGGTTCACTAAAAAAATAAACAATGTACTACAACAAGAAAAACAAATTTTAAGCAAAGTTCCAATTCCACTAAAGGAGAGTTTATTAGCGCCTCAATGGTAAAAGTGCATTACCCTTGCTTAATTTAAGCATGGGGAGGTAACCACTTTCTACACTCTCTTTTGATAACTATATTTTCTCTTTTCTTTTTTCTATCTTCTTGAGTTAAGTTCTTGCAAAGTTCTAAGCTTGTGGTAGTTATTTTTGCATATAGAGGGTCTTGTGAAATATCTTTATTGGAAAAAAATTGATGTGACTGTGTTTCCTGTTGTTTTAGCATGCTTGATAATTTATGTGTTTATGTTTGGGAATCAATGCTCATATTAATCCTCATAAGAAACAAGTTAGAGCTTTGATGTATCTATTTTAAATTTTTATCTACCTTGTGAATAACTTTGTGATCCTCTAAAATCATTTTCAACGATACCTCCATCCATCGAAAATAAAAATTCAATTAAAACGTTCTTCATGCATGATTGCTTGATATTGTTTAAACTTGTCTAAAATAAATAGATATGAAGTTTTTCAACCCCATTGTGTTAGAAATAATAGACTCCGTTGTTGCTTATAGAGGAAGTTGACAAAATAAAATTAATGTTTCAAAGTTTCGAGATTGCTTATGCCAAAAGTTTGCCATGTTAATCATAGTGGTAGATATTGTTTTATGCGTGTCTCTAGGCTTTTGTGACGACCATGGGACGCAGACAACTCCTCTGGCCTACGAATGATCCACCTAAGAGAAATCTCAGATATCGGCTATGAGTTGATCTAAACATATGTAACATCAATGTTTGATGGGTAAAATTATCAGTACTCTCATGGGTGTGTTCTCAAAGTAAGTTGGACACCCCTCTGACTCTTAAGAAATCAAACATCTGAGGGAAACCTCATTGCCTTGTCATGAGTGTATCACAGTTGTGACATATTTCTTGCAGCCCAGTTTTGCCTTTACAAATATTGTACAAACATATACGCTCTTTTTGGCATGACCTCGCCAATTATGAAATAGATATTCTTTGAGTTCAAAACCAAAGTTTTGCACTTGAGAGTCTTGACTATATAACATGAGTGGGTTGTATTTAAAAGTTTTGTATCTATTTGTGTTTGACAATTAATCATGTTCAACTTCAATGCTACTCAGTTCTACCCAAAAATTAGAAAAAATATAATAAAGTGCAAATAGGAGGATCACAAGTTTGTTCTTTCAAACTAGATTTAACTTTGAAATTGGACATAAAAGTTTTTACTGAATCACTTATAGTTTGGACATCAAAAAAATTATTCATAAATGAGATGTGTTGCCATGCATGAGTACATATTATCTTGCTTTGACCTGTTAGAACTAAATGTTATCCAGTTTCTTATGCGTGGAAGATTTTTAATGGCCACATTTTTATCGACATATTCTTGCTCGGGCCGAGCAAGAGTCTAAGCACGGGGAGGTTGATGCGTCCATATTTGGCACGATTTTCCTATTGTTTTCATATGTTTACATTACAATTTTGGTATCGTTCTATATTGGTTTCTACCTTTTACGTTGATTTCAACATAAACCCATTTTTCCAATGAGTTTTCATAGTATATGTTTTATTACGAGTTTACTTATTTTTCCTTTATCTTTGTGTCTATATGTGTGTAGATGGAAATCACCAATTATTATGCTGAAAGGAGACGAAGGGAGAAGAATCCTGAGAAGTTACAAACACCATATGACAAGTTAAGAGGCTTGGAAAATGGTCATTTTTTACCAAGAAAAAATGAATATTGAAGACCACTGGAGCGTGTGCCTCATCCATACGAGCTCAATGATCCAAAGATCACCTAAAACGGAGTTCGTATGAGGAAATGGCGGGCAAAATACTAAAGGAGAAATATTCACGAGACGTGGTAAACCGACGAACGGTATAGTCGGTAATGACCGTACCATGATTATTTTCGCATACCAAATTAACATAGAATTTCACCGACCAACGGTACAGTTGGAAATGATCGTACCACAGTCCAGGACGCTCGAAATTAGGAGAACTTTCGCGATTCCTCGTCGAATTTGACATCGGTCAAACCCTAACCATTCTAAACACTTTAGGTCGGTTAGGGGGTCAAAGGGGGCTCGTCTACATCCCTTAGATCAAGAGGAAACCACCTAGATAAGGAGGAGAGGCTCTGGCCTCCAAGAGAGGTCCAGAGCATCCACACATCCTCCCTGGCTACCGCAAGGCTGCCACAGAAGACACATACACCTCCATAACTCATCTCCACCATCGCCACAGCGAAGCCCTGCCTCCAAGACACCTAAATACCATCCTCAACCTTGGAGGAATGCCATATAAGGAAGCCACCACCTTGTCGCCACTACGCCGACACCGCCATCACCATCATTATCGTTGTCATCTTCCTTCCCCGTCATGGCTTTGTTGATGTGTTGTAACATGGCTTGAACCATCCCTTTAATGTTATGAACAATTAAGGTGTGACTTCTTGTGGTGATATGGTTCTTCTATGCATGTTATTTATTTAGGCGTTGGTCTAGTTGTGTTATTATTCATAATGTTTGGAGATGTCAAATCTAGAGGAATAATTGGAGACATCCACCTACCTAGGACACACACACAAGTATTTAGATGTTTTGTGGGAACCATTTGAGCTTTCATAGTGACAACCTTTGGTATCTCTTGAGGATGTCATACATCTAGGAATCACGGTTGTCCATAGAACTTAATGCCTTTGGTCTGGTCTTGTGACCTAAATACCTACCAGAATTATGGTTGTTATGAAGAGCATTCTTGCAATAGGGTAGACAATTGAGTTATCCTTTCCAATGGCAATTGAGAGGCAATGACATGTGAGAGACCGTCCAAGCGTACGGTGATGTACATCATAGTCTACCAGCATTGCCACATCAGTCCATCTTAGTGTTCGTAGCATTAATCCACTCTCATATTCACAACCGTTTTACTTTAAGTTTTACTTTACTTTTGTTTTTTTATTTGTTTAATTGTGTTCTAGTTTAGTCGTTACAAACTTCTCATTATTAGACTATTACTATACCAACTTATAAAGTAGACTATTTCCAGCATTGTTTGGGTGTGAACTATAGCTTCGGGTATACGTGTGTACGTGGCAAGTTGCACGTATATTTGTGTATATGACAACCTAGTTGTGGGGTCGGTGGGAGTCATTCTAACACTCTCTATGAGAAACCATATAAAAATGGGACAAAATATTTACTACTGCAAGTGCTGCAATTACTCTAAATTTGACGTGGGTTAAGAATCCCGAGCAGGACTCATAAATCCACACGGGGGTCATGGTTATGAATAAGTTTAGACTGAGGATCTAGATATTTTCGTAATGTTTGTGTTTAAATCACCCCATGATGCTGACGTAAGCACACGCTCGTTGGGGGACCCCAAGCAGAAGGTATGATATAGTGCAACGAAAATTTTCCCCCAATTAAGGAACGAGGGTTTATCAAACAATAGGACTTTGTAGTCTTGGAGAAGGTTGCTCGTTGTGTGGCGCGTCAACAGGCGTGGAACCTGCACACAAACTCAAACTCTCTCTTGCCCCAACTTTCCGAAAGCTTCTCAATCTTTCGGTCTTGCTGAAAACTATAAAATTAAACGTATAGAGTCTTGAAAAGTAATAAAAGTAAAAAACAGAACGGTAAGGAAAAAATTATGGACGTGCTTAAAAGAAGGTTGCAAATATGAGGAAAATAGGACCGGGGGGCATAGGTTCACTAGTGGTATCTCTCCAAAGAAAACAAACATGCTGGGTGAACAAATTACAGCTGGGCAATTGACAAATCATGAACGTATAACAGTACTATTATGACGAAATATAGTTCACGTGGTCTAACATTGTAGGCATTATGTCAAGGCATATGGATCGCTATCCAGCATGCGTCCATATCTAAATGTCCACCTCAAGAAAGCTATCGAGCAAATCTCTTTGGTATTAAGTTACGGCAAAGAAGTGATTGCTTTGTGCGCAACAGATAAATGAATTAAAAACAATACGTAATGTAAGCAGTGGTCCTCGACCGTAGACAAGAGAACTGTTATTTTCTCCCTAGTAGCAACAACACATCCCCAATCCGTGACGTTTCTGTCACTCGAGCACAGATGTAAGGGAGGCATGAACCATCTGTCTAGCATATAAACCCTCTTGAGGTGAAAACAATTACGTGGCCAAGGTAATCATAAACACCGGAGAGTATTGCAAGAAAAGATTAAAACTCTCTACGAATATAAGTGAAGCATCTCAGATTGATATGAATAAAATAATCATAATCTCATGGTTCATCGGATCCCAACAAACACATCATGCACAATTACATAACGATGGTATCGATAATGTGAGGCAGCTCACGAGAATCTAAACATGGAGCCATAGGGGAAAGGACAACCATCTAGCTACTGCTATGAACCCGTAGTCCCGAGATGAACTACTCATGCATCTGTCCGGAGGCGATCATGGCAATGTAAAGGCCTCCAATGACGATTCCCATCTCTGGTAGAGTGTCGGAACTGGGATGCACAAGCCATAGATTGAACTTTCAAGGTGACGAAGCCTCTCTATATTTTTTGTGGAAAATAACTCCATCCCCGGAGTTTTTAGGGTTAAAGACAATTTATAGGCGAACAGAAGTCAACAGGCGGTGGCCAGGGCGCCAGGGGCCCACCAGGCGCTGCCTAAGGTGGGGCCACGCCTGGAAACCCCCTGCCCCACCCCCCCGACTCTTCTTTGGACTCTGTCTTCGTTCCGGATAAAAAACGATCTCCATGGATTTCAACCCTTTCCAAGAATATTTCTTTAAAAACTTTTCTGAAATAGGAAAACGGGAGAAAAAGCAACTGGCCTGGAGCATCTCGTTAATAGGTTAGTGATGTTGACGTGACCACACGGTCATTAGGAGACCCCAAGCGGAAGGTATGATGTACTCTAGTGTAATTTTTTTCCCAGTGTGTAATCGGAGTTTATCGAACTAGTAGGACTTCGTAGTCTTGAAGAAGGTTGCTTGTATCAACGGTACCGTTTATCGACGTTGACCAAGCGTGGAGCTTGCACACAAGCACAAACTCTCTCTTGCCCCAACTTTATGGAAGATTGTCAATCTTTGGGTCTTGCTAAAAATAGAAGAATTAAACGTATAGAGTCTTGTAGAGTAATAAAAGTAAGAACGGAACAACAAGAAAACAATAATGAAAAGTGCTTAAAAGAAGGTTGCAATGTGAGGAAAATAGGACCGGGAGCCATAGGTTCACTAGTGGTGTCTCTCCAAAGAAAACAAACATGATGGGTGAACAAATTACAGTTAGGCAATTGCCAAATGATGAACATATAATTATGACGAGATAAAGTTCACCGGTTCTTAAATTTTAGGCATTACGTTAAGGTATATGGACCGCTATCCAGCATGCATCCATATCTAAAATTCCACCTCAAGAAATCTATCTAGCAAATCCCTTGGTATTAAGTTGTAACAACGAAGTGATTGCTTTGTGTGCAACCGACAAATACATTAAGAATAATACGTAATGTAAGAAGTGGTTCTCATCCTAGACAATAGCACCGATGCTTTCTCCCTAGTGGAAACAACACACCCTCCCTCTCACACGTTTCTATCACTCGAGCGCATGCAACAAGGAGGCATGAACCCACTGTCTAGCATATAAACCTTCTCTTGGAGGTGAAAACAACTATGTGGCCAAGGTAATCATAAACACCGGAGAGCATTTCAATACAAGATTAAAACTCTCTACAAATATAAGTGAAGCATCTCAGATTGACATGAATAAAATAATCATAATCTCATGATTCATCGGATCCCAACAAACACCACATGCACAATTACATAATGGTGGTCTCGATCATGTGAGGCAGCTCCCGAGACTCTAAACATGGAGGCATAGGGGAGAGAACAACCATCTAGCTACTCCTCTGGACCCGTAGTTCCGAGATGAACTACTCACGCATCTGTTCGGAGGTGATCATGGCGATGTAGAGGCCTGCAATCGCCCATAAATCATCTCCTGCTATACAACTACTATATTACTGCCCCCCAAAGATCCATTGGACATCCGGACGGGAAAAAAATTTGGCTAATGACATCCCAAGTGTTAGGGCCAATAAAATAATATGTCTGTATCACAGGTGACCGGCCAAATTTGGGGGCAGCCCATCCAGCAGGCGGGTCGCAATAGTCATACACATATAATATTCATCACCATGATTATATGTATAACTTTAGCTTTCGATTCATATAAACATTTCATACATACATATATCTAGAATAAAAATTAAAACATGACGCCCACTCTTGTCGTCGCCGTCCTCCGCTTTACGAACTAATCGCCATCTTCGTCCGATGGCGGCGGTGGAGATGCAGCTTCGTCCTGCTCGGCGGAGGAGGTGAAGATCCCGGTGGCAACAACATAGGAGCTGCTAGAAGTTCCCATCACGGCGCAAACCGCCGAGATTCTACACCAGCCAAACGGGACTCCGATGAGGGCCAACGTTTCCACTGTGGGTAACACGACAGCGCCTCATGCTCCTCCTCCTGCTCCGGCAGCGGCTCGCCCTTCTCCGGATCCGGCTGTGCCTCGTCCCAATGCTATCTTCTCCTCCTCCTTGGGCATCACGTCCTTTCTTTTCTTTTCGAGTAAATTCCATTTTTTACCCCTTAGTTCTCTGTTTTTGACATCAATTACCCCATTTAATAAAAATTCATCTGAATTACCCCATTTAATGAAAGTTGTCCCAGATTTTACCCTTTCTAAAAATTAGTGCATTCTAGAAGGTGAAATGAGCTCTTGCTAGGTTGAGGTGCGTGTGTATAGACTATAGAGTCGCTCAAATATCGTGCCAAAGTCAAAATAAGGAGATCTTGATCTCACCGTACATGATTTTTTTTTGCGGGTACACCGTATGTGACTTTATGACATGATTAAGGAGGTTGCTAATTGCAGCCGATGACCAAAGCCCCATGGCCGTGATACTGGCATGTGAGTTCAACAGATGCAACATGAAGAAAGGCAAGACCTCCACTACAAACTTAGAGCATGTCTAGTAGTCCCTTCAAACCCTTAAACCCTTATAGCAGTTTTAAGGGTTGAGAAACGTTGTTTTTGTGCACTTTTACGGGTTAAAAAATAGGGGCAAAGACTAGAACCCTCAAACCCAACCCTTAAAACGGAATATTCCGTTTTAAGGGTTGGGTTTGAGGGTTCTAGTCTTTGCCTCAACCCCAACCTCTAAAATTGTCACATATGCATCACAATATGCCACAAAAACATAATGAACCATCAAACATACTACAAAATAACAATAATGGATGCATGGTTTCAAAGTTTTTACATCACATAATCATCATCTTGCTCATTTCATTGGCACCATCACCAAAAAAATTGCACCTCGGCGCCAACTGCTAGGACACTCAACCACTATCAAACCTCACCATCATGCGAGTTGTCAACGCCGCCATCGCTCATGGGAGTGTCAACTCGAAAGGTACGTACACCGATAGATAACCACCAACTCTCACAGTACACCGATAGTACGTACGACTACGATGACGATTGGCGGATTTGAAGATCGGCCCAGATCGTAATTAATTGATCGGTACACGACGCAGGGAGAGATGGCGACACGCGACACGCGCTCTGACACCGGCGGCTCGAGCCTCGGGCTACCCCCGCGGGTCGATGCGGCGGCGCATCCACCGGCGGCGAAGGGGTGCTGGCATGCCATCTACCATGCGCGCACAGGAGAGCGCTCAGCTTGATTTCATGGTGAGATTAGGTGGGATGGGAGATCGAGGGTGTCGCTTCATCGGGGTGATGGGATCGAGGTGGAAGTTGTGTCCACGGGGAACGCGAGCCCAACCAACGGCGCGACATGGCGGTTCCCATGTTTTGTGGCAGTGGTTGGACCACGTCTCCGTCACGTTTCACGTGTGTTACACGGTGCGACCGTGACACACCGTGCACCGCCCTTAGTGCGCGTGTGCGGGGTGGTTAGGCTCGGTGGTAGCCACACGTCGGCGGCTTCTCCGGCGGGGTCGATCATGGGTCCACAAATCAGGGCAGGTGAGATATATCACACGGAGAGAGGAAGTGAGGCGAACTCAGATCTCATTTCGCCACTCGACGGAGATCGTGCAAACCCTAATCCTAGACGCTGCTGCGGCGTAGTCTTCGTCAAAGCTAGCCACAAACCATCCGCTAGATCCCCTAAGTTTGTCCAGCCGGAGGCGTGGCGAGGATTGAGATCTGGAGACCCAAGATCGTACTCGCAGGTAGTGAGATCTGAGATGGATAGAAGGCCAGGCAGAGGTTTCGGAGGCAGATTTGGTCGCGGAGGGTATGGACCTAGAAGATCTCCACCGAGAAACAACTTTCGACAAGGTCCATACGGTTGCAGATCCAGATTTGGAGGAGATGGGGAGAGATTCCATGGAGATGATAGGTTCAGAGAGGAGGACAGGCGCAGGGAGGATGACAGGAGGCGTGAAGATGAGAGGCGCAGATCGGAAGAACGACGCATCGAGGAAGCTGATGCAAGGCGAAGAGATGAACTCAAGAGACAAGAGGAAGAGCAGCGTCGCCTGGCGAGAACTCGGGATGCAGAGCGCCTGGCGCGAGAGAGGGCGTTGGCGGAGCAGCGACGCCGCGAGATCTCAAATGCTACGACGCGCGATCGTTGGAATCATAGGCAGGAAATGGTTGGAGCGGCATCTGGCTCAGCGACGTTGGAGTCCACGGCTGCTACACCTTCATCTGCTCCCCATGGTGAGAATCTGCCCCTTCCTAGTGCAGTGAATAGGCGTGATTTAGTTGCCAATCCTCTCGTTGTCAGCCCCTCGGTGCAATCGAATGCTCCTTTGATGCAATCGATTGTTCCTGGCACTGGTACGGTTGCAGTTGTTCCACCTATGACTATGGTCAACGAGGCTCAAAATCGTGATAGGGTTAGAACACAGGTTGGGTCCTTTGCACCCCTGCCTGTAGGTGTCATTCGTTCTAATATTAATCAAGCTGGGATAGAAGAGATTGGAGAAGTGGCTGGGGGAAGGTGCAGTTGCTGCGGGGGGCCTCATGGGTTTGCAGTTTGCCAAGTACGAAATCCATGGGAGTATGTTGCTCCATTTTTTGGTTGTTCTGATTTCGAACAGGGCTTCTACTCTATTCCAGCTGAGGAATGTGAAGTGAGACCGCAGGAAGTGTTACACCAAGCTGTGTTGAGAGTGGTTAATGGGGAAGTTACAGGTAGAGACTTGGAACATGAATTCCAGCTGTGGGCAGAGTCAATGCAAATCAACTGGCGCTTCTATGCCAAGACAATATCAGAAAATGAATTTCAGATGAGATTTCCCAATGCAAAATGTCTTGAAGAATTATCTCACTTTGGTAGGTTCTTCATGAAGACTAAGCCATAGGTTCTGTTAGAAATTAAGAAGTGGACAGGAGATATAATGCCAATTGCAGTAATGGAAGATGCCTGGTACAGGGTGAAGGGAATACCTATGAAATATAGGATGAGATCTGTCATTTTTTATGTTGCAGGTCTTGCTGGAAAACCATTAGCTCTTGATAAGAATACTATCAGAAACTTTGCTTATGTGAGAGTGAAATTGGGTTGCAGAGATGTGGCACTGGTACCTAATACCAGGGAAGCTGAAATAGGAGGGGCATTCTATGAGATTCAGTTTACCAGAGAGCTTTTTGATCCCAATGTTGACCCTAAAAACTTTTACAATCAGGCTGAAAAGGAAGTAACAGGGGGAGGTGATGCAGTTGACAACAATTTGCAAAATGTTGTGAGAACTAATGGTATTAATGGGGCTGACAACACTAATGGCAATGATAATAGCAGGGGGTAGGATCCAATCAAAACTGTTCTCATACTAACAGGGGAAGTGGTGTGGTGAATGATGGGCAGGTGATCCAAGCACCTGCAGGAGATAAAGGGAAAACAGTGGCTTCATCTGTATTTGAGCAAGGACAGTCCTCTGCATCCAGTAGCATGTCTTTTGGTGCTAGAATGAATCAGATTTTCTATGGTGACAATCGTGGTGGAAGAGATAGACAGGGTTTTGCCCCTAACTCACATGGACTCTCTACTCTTAGTGTTGTTCAGCAGCAGGTAATTCAAGCATTTGCTCCTCCTATGATAGGGGCTGGATCTGTGAATGATATCATGGAAGTGCAGGGCCAGGATGGTGGTCTGGAAGGGGATGTAACACAAGATTTACAAGTTCCAGGGGGGAGGACCCAGCCTTTAAGGCTTTCATTCAGAAGTTGGCCAGTTCTGACAGTGATAAAGTTTTTGAGACCAAACAGAAATACCAACACTTGCTTGAGCCTATTGTAGAACAGGGTGTCCAGGAGGAAGACTCATTGGAGCAACAAGAAAGCAATGAAGAGGGTGAAGAAGATGACTCCATGTCTGAGGGGGATAGCCAAGGATCTTCTATGGAAAATGATGTGCCACATATTCCTAGGGGTGCAGCTGTGTTTGCTTTACCTGCTCCAGGGGCACCATGTGGCAGAGCAGAAGTAATTACACTTGATGGATCCCAACCAGAAGTGGTGTTGACACAGGAACAGGAGAATGCTGTTGAGAATGAAGCCACAAATGAGAATATGGAAGAAGATGATGTAATTCAAACAGCTCAACCGACCAGGCGCAACACTAGATTGCAGGAGTTGGAGGTGGGACAGGTGAGGATCACTGACAGGGGCACAACTCAAGCTATGGCTAGAAACCTTGAAGATACCAATCTCTCTTCCAGTAATTGTTTTGCTTGTTTAGATGATGAGGTTATTATGCATAGAGTTCTTGAGCTAGGAGTTAATCCTGCTGATTTTAATCTTGAACAAATTAATAGTATCAAGGACCTAGAAATTGCTAGGCATGGTTTAGATAAAAAACAGGAAGAGATTTCAAAGAACATCCAGGAGGGAGATAATGCTGTTTTACTGTTAGGGTGGGAGGAGGAGAATAACTCTGATGGCTTTGTTCCTGTTGTATCTAGAAGTGCTAAAAAAAGATTGAGAATGGCTAAATCATCTGGTAGAAGAGGTGCCACAGCCCAATCTAGTGGTGCCTCAGGGAAACTCAAAATTAATCACCCTATGTGTGATGTTTTGGCTGGTCCCAGGAATAGAAAGAAAAATCCTAAGTATTTATGATTGGTGCAAGCTGGAATTGTAGGAGTGTGGGCAAGAAAGGGATGAGTGACTGTCTGCAAGATTTTTTGAGAACTAATGCTGTTGATTTTGTGGGGCTGCAAGAGACAATGAAAAAGAATTACTCTCCAGCTTTCTTTAGAAAAATTGATCCTATGAATCAATTTTCTTGGAACTGGTTGCCTTCTATGGGTAAGGCAGGTGGAATCTTGGGAGGTGTCAAGAAAGATAAGTTTGTGATCAAATCAGTTGAATTTGGAAAATTTCATGTGAAGACTGTGGTTTTTTATATCAAAATGCAGGTGGATTGGTGCTGGATCAATGTATATGTGGCTGCACATGAAGAAGACAAGAATGATTTCCTAATTGAGTTGGCAGGGGTGTGTGCAGATCAATCAATACCTTTGTTGATAGGAGGTGACTTCAATCTTCTTCGAAAAGCAAGTGACAAAAATAAACCTATTAGAAACATGAGATGGTCTGATGTGTTCAATGCTTTGATAAACACTCATGAACTCAGGGAGATAGACATGGCAGGGGGTCAGTATACTTGGTCAAATAATCATGCTAATCCAACTTTGGAAAATTTGGACAGATTTCTGATGAGCAAAAATTGGGAGATTTTATTTCCTTTGGCCACTCTTTACAAAAGAACTAGGGATCTATCTGATCATAATCCAATTCTGATTGATACTATGGAGGCAGGTGGTAGAAGAGGAGGGGATTTTAGATTTGAGAAGAGATGGATAACTGAACCTCGATTCATGGGTTTAGTAGAAAAAAGTTGGAGGAAGCCTGTTAGAGCTAGATCTAATCTTGAGAGCTTCCTGTTGAAGCTGAAAAATGTCAAAAAATGTCTCAAAGGGTGGGGTGCAAATCTGAGGGGTGAATCAAAAAGAAACAAGAAGCAGTTGCTTGAAGAGTTGCAGAACCTGGAAGATGCTGAAGAAGATGCTCCTTTATCCTGTGAATTGTTGATCAGGAAAGGACAGATACAAAGAGCTATTTTGAAAATTCATGAAGAGGAGGAAGCTTACTGGCAACAGAGATCAAGTGAAAATTGGTTGTTAAAAGGGGATAAGAATACTGGCTTCTTTCATAGAGTGGCTAATGGCAGGAGAAGAAGAAAAATGATCTTCTCTTTGAAAAAAGGTCAAGATATTATTCAAGGGACTCCAGATTTATTAAAACATGCTACCTCCTTTTACAAGGAGTTATTTGGCCCTTCAGAGTGCAGAAGAATCTCTCTTAGAGATGATGTGTGGGATAATCAGGAAAATTGAATGAGGAAGACAGAGGTGATCTGGACAGAGATTTTAGTGAAACAGAAATCAAAGAGATAATTGATTCCATGGAAAAAAAATAAAGCAGCAGGGCCTGATGGGATTCCTGTTGAGTTCTATCAGAGCTGCTGGCTGATTATTAAAGATGATTTGGTCCAGCTTTTTAATGATTTTTATCATCATAGATTGGATTTAGCTAGAATCAATTATGGCATTATTACTCTTTTGCCTAAAGGGGATGATGCTGACAGGATCCAGAAATACAGACCCATTTGTCTGTTGCAGGTGCTGTTTAAGATTTTTACTAAAACCTTGACTGTCAGGTTGGAACCTTTCATGGGGAAGTTGATTAATAAATGTCAGACTGCTTTTATTAAGGGGAGGAATATTATGGATGGTGTTGAGTTGCTGCAGGAGATACTGAAAGAATCAAAGAGGAGAAAAAAACAGGGGGTGGTTTTGAAGATTGACTTTGAAAAGGCCTATGACAAAGTTAATTGGGATTTCCTTTTTGAAACTTGTAGACAAAAAGGGTTCAGTGACAAATGGCTTCTTTGGCTTAAGAATGTGGTCACTCAAGGTACTTTGAGTGTGAAGATTAATGATTAGATGGGTCCTTATTTTGCTAGTCATAAAGGGGTAAGACAGGGGGACCCATTATCTCCTTTCTTGTTCAACACTGCTGCTGAAAAACTTGCAAAAATGATTCACAGAGCTCAGGATTATGGAATGTTGGTGGGGTTAGCAGAACATTTGATTGACAAAGGGGTTGCTATACTTCAGTATGTAGATGACACCATTCTGCTCTTTCAGGATGATATGGAGGGGGCTAGGAATTTAAAGTTGTTGTTGTATGTGTTTGAAAGTATGTCTGGCCTGAAAATTAATTTTGAAAAAAGCGAAGTTATGATGATAATTGAGGATGAGGAGAAGCAGCAGGAGTATGCTGATATGTTTTGCTGTCAGAAAGGGAACTGGCCTGTCAAATATCTTGGGGTTCCTGTGAATTCTAGGAGAAACTCGGTACAGGAAATGAAGTTCTTGGGTGAAAAAGTAAATGGGATGATGGATGGTTGGATGGGGGGCACTCTGTCTATTGGGGCAGAGTGATTAGGACTGATGTTTGTCTATCATATGTGGCTGTTTATCATATGTCCATGTTCTTGCTACACAAAAGTACTCTAGAGGAACTAGATAAACCTAGAAGGGCTTTCTTGTGGCAAAGTAGTCCTGCTAAAAGGAGTTATCATCTGGTAAGTTGGAAGTTGATTTGCAGGCCTAGATCCAAAGGGGGGATAGGACTCAAGAACTTAACAAAATTTAATATAAGTTTGATGTGTAAATGGTGGTGGAAACTAGAGGCAGGAGATGGCCCCTGGCAGAAGTTCATGAGAGCTAAATACCTTGGGCAAAAGGGAATTTATCAGATTAAACACAAGGCTATGGACTCTGCTTTTTGGTCTGATCTTTTGCATGTCAGGCAATTGTACTTGGCAGGGAGAGTTATGATTATTGGGAATGGCAGAAGAACTGATTTTTGGGGGGATTCCTGGTGTGGTCATAGGCCACTCAAAGAAACCTTCCAGGGATTGTTTGAAATTTGCAATGAACAATGTGTTTCAGTGGCTGAGATGGCTGGTAGAAGATGGATTCCTACTTTTAGAAGATGGCTTGATGGAGATTTGCAGAGTGAGATGAGGAAGCTGCAGAGTAAGATGACAGGGATTGCTCTTAATAATGAGGAAGATATTCCTAGGTGGAAATGGACCAAAAATGGAATATTTTCAGTGAAGTCGATGTATCAATCGATTTCTAGCAATGGAGTGGATAGATCTTTTAAACATTTGTGGAAGGCTAAAATTCCTTTCAAGATCAAAGTTTGGCTCTGGTTGATATGGCATGATGCCATTTCTACAAAGGATAACATGAAAAGGAAGAATTGAGTGGGCAATTATAAGTGCCAGTTCTGTGATAAGGATGAGTCTATCCTACACTTATTCTTTACTTGTGATGCAGCAAAGTATGTCTGGAGTGTTATTGGCACGGCGTTGGGAGCAAATAACAGGCCTGGTTCTTTCTCTCAGTATTTCTGGTGGATACCTTGGTATATCCAATCCAGTCGTAATATCCAAATCACAGGAGTGGCTGCGGTGTGCTGGGCCATCTAGAAGATTAGAAATCGAGCATGTTTTGAGAAAAAAACTTATCAAATCTTCGTTTGAATTGATGAGCTATACTTGTGTGTTTTTGAATCATTGGGCAGGTCTGCACTCGACGCAGGAGCAAGGGGACATTAGGGCGGGTGCTGCCACACTCCTCTCGGTGGCAACTTCGACGAATCCGAGCCCAAGACAAGCTGTTGTGCTGAGGATTGGTGGTGCTGTACAAGAGGACGATGAAAGAGACGAGGCAGAAAATACGGAGAACGACGACAATGAAGATCCTGCTCTGTGATGCTCGCATAGTGTTCCTCCTGGCAGTTACAGAGGGTTGGCCGTTTGTTTCAAGAAACTTGTTTTGCATTCTGCCTCTCGTTGGCAGGTCGCTTTTGGGTAGTGGCGGTTAGCTATTAAAACTTCTCTTATCTGTTTCCGCCTGGATGTTACTTTTGCAAGTTGGGCCAGGTGGCGTGTGGCTGCGGTGGTAGTTTTGTTCCTTAGTTGCGGTTGTTTTTTGGTTGTATTGGGGCGTACAAAAGACATGGAATGACTGGTGGTGGTTTCGTTATGCAATACTAGTTAAATGCCCGTGCGTTGCCACGGGACCGCAAAATATATGAAAGACCACTGACCCTGATGATGTGGAAGATATGTGAACGAAGTCAACTTTTTAGTCAATATTTCAACAGCAACACCATTCAACTAAGGGAAAGAACATGCATTTATGGTTGTATTCTCATGCTGGCAAGTAATGACCATGACAGTGGTGGATCCAGAAAAAAAAAATAGAAGATGGGCACACTTAAAAAAATACAACGATAAAAGAGTTGGCAAATGAACAATATAAATAGTTAATTGATTCACAACATTAGAATTCTGTAGATATGTCTTAAATGTGTGTGTATGGTTTTAATATAAATAGTTTAAAGCATGAGCAAAATTTTACACGGCGAATTATAGCAAAAATATGAAATTACAGACTAACATTTTGTAACTCTACGCCCTAGCATTCCCATGACACTTCAACTATATCGTCTTCATTTACATTTAAGAAGACATCTCACACAATAAATTTCACTGAGAAATGGTTTAATAGCTCATAAGTCATACTTTTTCTAAATATATTCTTCAGTATTATATTTGTAGAAAATACTCTTTCAACACTCGTCGTCACCACCGGTAGCAGCAATACCAATTTGAGAAGTAAGTAGACTAAATCATAAACAAATTTGGCAAAAAATAAGAAAAAATAAAAATAAGTTGGGATTCCTAAAACATCAGTACACGATAACAATTAAAATAAGTAATGCTCACGGATGTAAGACAAGTACATTCACAAGTTCAAAACAAGTGTTAGGTGTTCCAAAAATGTTCACGGGCTCAAAATAAAAATAATGGTTGTTATAAAAAATGTCCACGGGTTAATAAACAAGTACATTCACGACTTCAAAAAAAAATAGTGATTCATAAAATGTTCAGGAGATATCAAAAAATATGCGTGGGACTTAAAAAAATTCAAATTTCGAACAATATTTCATGTGTTAGTAAATGTAATGGTTTCGAAAAATATTCACGATTTGGCATGCATGAATATATGTTTTATTTGAGAAATATTTTTCTCCATCCATAAATTCATTTTATTTGAGTTTCCTAAACCTTTTTTTTTGTTTAACAATCCTACTTCAATGAAAAAAACGTGATCTAGATGGAGAACAAGAACTTTCAAAGACAACGTTGCAAAGAAACAACGCACATCGGATTCTTTGTTTTCTATTCCCTCCGTTCCAAATTAGTTGTCATGGATTTGCGAAAATAGAGATATATCTAGACTATTTCTAATATAAGATACATCCATGTTTTGGCAAATCCACCTCAACTAATTTGGGATGGAGAGTAGAATTCTGAAACAATAATATTTGTTTGAGTCAACCCAACCCACCCGCTATGTCTGCCCAAAAGATGACTGAAAGAATGTTATTAGAAACTGTATTTGAATCAATTAACCGATAATATAAATGCATTTAGAATCACAAAGGTTTGCTGGACTTTATCAATGAATACCATGCACCAAATATGTATGTACATATATAAGCGAACCAGCATATTAGAGTAGGCTGCTACAGAGTAACATGAGAAATATTCAATATTAGTACTTGCAGTCTCTAGAAAAGGAAATAAGATATAATTACTTGAATTTGCAAATATAACACAGCTTGCATTGTCGGGGTGTCAGTTTCACATTGAATCTGTCATATGTCCTTGCCACTTGAGCTGGTCACTACAGCCAGCTTTGACGTTTGTGCCATCATTAGCGCCAAGCTCATCACCTTGCCAATCTGCCCCTACTTCCCTTGTCTTTCTCACTCTTCTACTTCCTTCCTCTTCTGTGTCCAACACAAATTACTCCCTCGCGACGTTCTGCAAATCTTACACTCTATTCATAAAATAGTAAAGATACACACTGCCACGGGTTTAGATCCGTGTTCAAGAAAAAAACAAATAATAGTATCTGAGACTTTGATTCGATAGCAAAACAAAATAATTTAGCAGAGGATGTCATCTTTTGAAAGCATTCACTACAACAATAAGAGAACAAACATGAGATGTCTCATGACTCATGACAAAAACTTAATCAGTGTCGGAAGATCTGATAAAAATAATCCGTGTTTGACATCTTAATCAGTAACCTTATTTTTAGCCTCTGCTGCCGCATCATTGGACCCATCAGGACCAGTCCCTAATCACAACACCTGCTCATCTCTAGCCAACACACAACAAACGACAACGGAGAGAAGATGGGGAGTGGAGAACTCACTCTGCACCCCACAACAACAACAATGGAATCAGCGAAATCGTTACAAAATCCAATCTTGGAAACAGAGGTTGGTTGCCTGTCTCGGGTTAGGTCAGACGTGAGGCCCTTGCTGCCATTCCTGAGACGGACGACCGTGTGGTCGGCCAACAGCAGCGCGGCTGCCGCCGGTTGAGGGGAGATCAGTTGCCTTGGATCATGCTGGAGCTACTCACCTTGGCTCAGGTTGCTGCTGGTACACCTGTTGCCCTTATATTTATACAGCGGATATCCGTGTTTGGACGAAAACACATGGAACTTTCGTGTCAGCATTTTTATGCTACTTTTACTATTTTCTATTTAGCAGGTGTAGAAAGAGGAGTAAGATGAAATGCAAGATAGGTGGGGAGCTTTGTTGAAGTAGTAGCACGAGCTATTCACTAATCATATTTGTCAGCATTTAAGCTGGAGTTCTGATTCATCAAAATGGGGGCTAGAATTTAAGGCTAATTGTGCTACCACCAGTTTTAACATCTGTCATTCTTATGCTACCAAACAGTTTAGTTTTTCACTTTTTTAGTTGCTAGAGAATCATATGAGACTGTTTTTATGGACCAGTCAAATGAATTCCACATCATAAAATTTAGCTACGAGAGCACCGTATTTCTAGAAGTGCATGTTTAAAAAAACTATACTGCACTTCCAAAGAAAATATAGCCTTCCACCAGTCCATCTAAAACAGTCCATGTGAATACTGAACTAAGTGTAACATGGTATAATACTACAGTGTAATGTCACAAGATAAGAGAGTGAATAATAACAGAGATGACACACTACAACCTCGATAATTTACAACCTCGATGATCTACCCATTATGCGGTGCAAAAGGGGTACGTACCTCCCGAACATAATGCACTTATTGACAATTCCTTGTAGCTTCGCTAGTTTCAGGCAGTGTTGGATCTTCTAATGTGCTATTTGAGTGTGCAGCTGTTCAGGATATTTTGCAAGGAGCGTCTGTACAAATTTTGCGAAAAAAAGGTAATAACTTTCAGCAGAAAACACTAAGATCAAGTTTTAGGTTTACTACACTAAAAACTGCATATACAGGTCAATGAATCTATAGTTGTGCACCTCATCAAAATATCAGCAACATTTTATGATAATACCTTCTCTTGGCATCAACGCTGTTTGCTGTGGAGTTGCTTCTTGGTATTGCTCGATGGGCACAGCTTGGTAGGGGCGCTGACTTCCTGTAATCTTGGCCTTCTTCTCGGATGAAATTCAGCATGTTGGAGAACGGATTGACCCGTGACGCACCGGTCGACCTCCGGCTTGCCGCTGATGTCGGGCTGAATTTCCATCGGCACAAGGCTATGCTCCTTGAACGGCTTCACGATCTAGCTGGTGGGGGCACCCTGCTGGTGCCACGATGTCGAGGGGGCCAAGGCCGAGCCCCTTGCCCTGCTTCGCGGGAAGCTGTTGCTTCATGGTGAGCTTGATCCTCTGTGCCACGAGCGTCGGCTGCTTCTCATAGGCGAGAAGGTTAGGGATTCCGGCGGCGGAGACGACGTCGAGGGAGCCCTGGCTGAGCCCCTCGGCTGCGATTGAAGCCTTCGCCGCAGAGACGGCGGGGTCTCGAACCGCCTAGAGGTGCGGAGGTGGCGGATGAAGAGATCGAAAGTGTGGAGAGGGAGGCAGGGCAGATTGGCGAGGATGAAGGCGAGATTGGAGGCGCAATTGGATGGATCTAATTATGTGGGGATTTTTTTGTTCCTAAGATATAGTGACAAAAAACCAACGTGGGGCACTGGGGCTTGATGAAAAGCTGGGCGAAACACGCTGGTCAACCTAAGACTATGGAATCAAACTTTTAGTGGAGAAGAGATATAGATAGGAGGAGAGAAGAGAAGATATGCATCTAACAAATCTAACAAACTTGACAAGATAAGGCAAAAAAATAATGCGGTGGCATTTGATGCGTAATTATGTTGAAGTGTGACACCACCGCCACAGTAACCTTAATAGTAAAGATAATGGAATGTGGGCCCTTTCACGGGGGTGCTGTTTGTGTAAAAAAAAATTACACTAAATGGGGTAACTGATGTCACAAATGTGTAATCGGGGGTAAAAACTGGAATTTACTCTTTCTTTTCCCTTCGTCGAGTTCTAGAGTTTGAACAACAACTTTAGCGTTTAGGCGACGCAGAATGTTTTTACAGGAACGAAGTAAGGAAAAACTTTCACAACGGATACTTGTGAAACATTTCCTGGGAGCTCTGATCGACGACATAACTGCTAGGGCTGGAATCGAGCCGAGCCGAGCCGGCTCGAGGCTCGGCTCGGATAGGCTCGGGAAAAGTCGAGCCGAGCCAGGCTCGGCTTGCCTCTAAAAATTTGCTGGAAAGTGGGCTCGCGGCTCGGCTCATCGAGCTTGAGGCTCGGCTCGGCTGGCTCGCGAGCCGCATCATCTTTTTTTTTTCGTGTATAGAATAGTGTAAATGAGTCCTATTTGATATATTTGCTTGCTGAATTTTTTTTTACAGCCAAATAATTGAAGAAAAATAATGTCAATGGTACTTATTTACTTGATATACTTGTTGGAACCTTTTATACAACCAAAAAAATGAAACACAAAAGTGTAAATGAGTCAAATTTGCTATATTTTTGTTATTTTATCGAGTCTTCGAGCCGGCTTGCGAGCTTCACCGAGCAGGCTCGTCGAGCCTCGAGCCTTGTCCGGAAGATTTAGGCTTGGCTTGCACCACCTTCGAGCCGAGGCGAGCCCGAGCCGAGCCTTGTCGAGCCCGAGCCGAGCCTCGAGCCTCGAGCTTCAGGTCCAGCCCTAATAACTGCGAGCGCTGGGGCTGGGTCTGCATCTCAAGGAATCAAGCTGACGAAACATTTAATCCTGACGCAGTAAACCCGGCAACTTATTATGCTGCTTCAGTACAAACCTGCATAGCGCACGACGTACGTGCGTATGCAAACAGACAGTTGGATTGCGTGCTACCTGTCCGTGTGACTTCGATATCAATGAAGAATATATATACTCATACATCACAGAACACTTTTTTTTATCTGTACATCGCAGAACACTAGTAATAAACAAAGTGGCCAATTGAGACACAGATGCCCTTGCTCTGCTTCTGCAGCAGCAACAATGCCTATCTCGGCCATCTGCTCATGTGGGTGTCGCATGGTTGGACTTGGGAGATGAGGCTGGTGACCAGGACAGCTTGCCGCAACCGGTTATTCTAGGACTAGGGTCCCCAAATACCAAACCTTGGATGTATTTGCAGGACGGTCCGTGATTGAAGCAGGGTTTTGCAGTGGGTCAGAATTTATCTACGGTCATTACTGAACAACTTGCACGTTTCATCTCACACGCACACACTTTCCATGCCAAGCCTCCTGGCCCATCACCGCTCGAGCAGAAATTAGCCTTTTATCTCTATAATTTTTTCAGTATACATTTGAATCTCAACTCAATAGTTCTCACAGTTCATATTCTTACGATTTTATCACCGTTCTTAACCGAGACTCGGGTTAAGCTCCCTTCGCTCCCCCCATCGTAGATGGTTCAGCCACACCTGGTGCCACGAAATCATTCATAACTAGGATGGGGTTGAAATGCATTTAATTCTTTTAAGGATATGTTATAAAAGGTTTACCACACGGTTGACACACACGTGGAGAACACGATCCACCAAAAGGGTGCACAGCAGGAACTACTCGCCAAACCTTCACCTATCTAGCTGAGCTAATAATCTCCTAAAAAAAAGAGCCCCCTCTGCACAACAGCTCCGCTTCATCCACTATCTTCCTATCACCGTCGTCGAAGAGGGTGTAGCGTTCTCAAACACGACGTTGTTGCGGTGCCGCGAAACACACCACCAAATGATAGCAAATGTCATCCACAGGTCACGGTGGCTCCGTGCTCTAAAGTCCTGGTCGAGAACCAGTGGCGGATCCACTCATAGCTAGCTAGGGGATGCATAGGACACCAGATGAATTTTTATTTCTTTGTAAAACACTCATTTTTTACCACATGTGCACCCTCCAAAAGCTAGTTATTCTCTGTTCTGGCACCCCTAGACACCCTAGTCGTTTATTCTCTAGCTCCGCCAGACAACCACTCCTCCAGGCAGTCCTCGTGGTTCAGGATCCACACGGCAAGGTCCAGCCGTAGGAAGGCAGTCCAAACCTCGCTCGCTAGAACACATCCCAGAATCAGATGGACAATGCCTTCCACTAGTTGGTCACGGAGGGGGCAAGCTAGTGGCCGCCGGAGTCCACGTTGAATGATCGAGAGGTTAAGTGGAGGGGGTGAATAGGCTAACTATAATTTTACTTCTTTTTTCAGTTAACAAGATAATGGTCAAATATAGATTGTCTAGATTATGCAACTAGGTGAGCAATCCTATATGTTGAGAAAATACCACTAGCACAAGATATTTATATAACTAAACTAGTCGCAACAAGTAAAGGTAAGTTGAGGAATAACCGAACATAATGACGCAGAGATGTATCCCGAAGTTCACTTCCCAATGGAAACTAGTCTCCGTTGGAGCGGCGCGGTGCCATTAAAGTGGAATAGCGAGTATCCCTCAAATGGCACACCGTATCTCCTTCGAGTCCTTCCACCGACGTGGAGAGCCTCGAATCACTATGTCGTCGTTGAGGTTGACAACTAGAATATTTACGAGGATAAGGCACATTCCACAACTTGGAGGGTCCTCACCAAATCCCGGGAGCCACCAAGACTCTGGGAAACAAGATCCACGAGTTCCAAAGCTTCGAGGACACCAACAAAGCTCCAAACTCCAATGAGCTAAGAGCAGCAGGGTTCTAGGTTCCAACGAACCAAGAACTACAAGATCCCAGGGGGATGAGTGGGGTGGTGACGAATCGGTTTGGTGGAGTTATAGATCTAGTGAGCCTCCTCCAAATCTCAAAAGATCAAGATATTTGGTTGGGTATTTGGGAAGATGTTTGAGCTTGAAGGTGGTCAACAATGGTGGAGAGAAGCTTATTTGACACCTTCTAAAGCTGGAAGAAGAACCCAATTTATAGGGGTAGGGGAAAAGTAACCGTTTGGGGAACATTTCCACGCGTGCAGGATACACGGTCTGGAGACCGGCCTACATCCTGATGGCCCGGCCTGAAGTGCAGGTGAGCCGGCCTCTGGCACGGCCTGGCCCGGCTTTGCCACTTTCTTCTTACCCTTTGTTTTCTTCTTTATTCTTTTTCTTCCATTGATTGTTTTCTTCAACAAACATGTGTTTTGACTTGTTTTCCTTTCTTCATTTTTGTGTTTATACACTTTTGCATATTAAGATTCGTTTCATAAAACACTTAAGCAACATGGTTAAAGACTTTCAAATGTTGTAATCAAACGTCAAAAATAGGATTAAGAGACAATGTCCTTTCAATCTCCCCATTTTTGATGTCTGATGACAACACAAGGATTTCGATAAAAAAGTATTGGTTGAAGCATTTGTGAAGGAATAAGAATATAAAAAGCTCCCCATATTCGTGTGCCCATAATCATAAATTATGTTTTCATACGGAGCGCACACTTAATTGGGGCTATTTAGCTCTCCTTACATTTTATAGTCCAAGATAATTTCTAGAGCTAGATAAATGTTCAACATTACTTCAAGATAGTGAAATAGGCATTTTAGCTCTAGAGATTTATCTACTAGATCCATTGACATTTTATCATAGTAATATAGTAAGATGTGTCTTCATAGCAATTAACATGTATGCAAGGATATGATTTCAGCTCACCATACTTTTCATCATAGAATGAATACTCCGAGGATAACATAGTATTGACCATAATATAGATACTCCAAGGATAACATAGTCTTGACCATAATATAGATACTTCGAGAATAACATAGCCTTGACCATAATATAGATACTCCGAGAATAACATAGTCTTCAACACAGGATGAATATTCCGAACATGACATAGTCTTACAATAGCAAATAGGAGTAACAACCACAAACAAAATAGAGAGTTCAACGAGGTAGCAAACTAAATTCGATGATAGAATGAAGGCGAACGGATTCATGCTATGCAAAGACAATCAAATGCAAGATCCCTAATAGACATCTCTCCCCCTTGGCATCAAAACACCCAAAAGGGAGAAATCGATGCTATAGTAGGAGAACTTATGCCACGAAGTCCTCATCCTCCTGATCATTATCGCCATCATCATCATCATCATGAGGTGGTGGAACCTGACTAGAACTCGCCTGAGTGAGATTGGCGGGCCAAAACTGTCCAAGTGAAATGTCATCATCGCCAAGCTAGTAAGTGTGCTTGGACTTTCATTTATGCTCATTAAGTTCTTCAGAACTAGCAGGTCCCAGTGGGAGATGCAGGTGCTCCATGATCTGCCTCTGGTGACGATGGTAGGCCTTGCCCTTTTGATAGGCCTTAAAATCTTTATCTTGCTTGTCCACAAAGAAACAGTTCACCTTCTAGAGAGCCTTCTTGATTCTAAACTTCTGCTTGCTCCGGGGAACATGAACTGGTGAAGCAGCAGGGGAGTCATCATGTGGAGAGCCATACGCCTCAATATGATGAGTAGAGCGAGCTCGTTTAGAGCGAGGAGGAGGAGCTGCTTCCTGAGAGGCACTAAGGAGAGGGTGCATGGTAGGAACAATCATCAGATTGTTGTTGATGAGATGAGCAAGAATCTTTGTGTCAATGAGATTTTGAAGATAAGATCCATAGATGGGGACATTTTTGTCACGAACCGTAATCTGCATCTCCTTCCACATGTAATCAAACACATCCAGCTTCTTGTTGTCATTTTTTGCATTCACAATTTGGTGGAGAGGATTGATCATCCACCTGCGAACAAGCCCCTTTTCCCCAAACTTGACATGGATGGTGTTCCGGAGAATAGTGTGAGTCACATACCAAACATCTGAGAAGTACGCGACTTTAGGAATATATTGAGAGCCAACAACATAGGGATAGCAATGTTTGATACCAGGGTTGGCCTTCATGATCCTCCGCTCATCACCATAGATCCGAACATGGGAGAAGTATGTATAGATGGCCTCCTCAATACCAAAACGAGCTCCAAACTCAGCAAAAGTGGAATGGGTTTTCTACAAATGAAAAAAATCCCCCCTCATGTTTTGTTGTTTTTTTATTTTGAATAGTTAAAAATAGTAGTTATTTGTAAATTTATTTTAGAGTTTGATTCTAACAACATTAATACAAATTTTTGTTCCAATTTTAACAAGTTGTTGACCATATACATAATGCAAATTTTGATGTATGAAGCATGATGTTGGGCACATGGAGCAAACATAAGTATGATAGTTTCTTCACACATCCAGTGGAAGAAATAAAATTAGAAAAAACCCAAATAAGCAACATTGGATGTGATATGAAATATGAAGAACAAATATGCATATGAATAGAAAAGAAATGACATTGCTTAGGCGATCCATGAAAGCCCAAATCCCTTGATACGGGTGGCCGTAGCCACCATGTATGGGTATACTCGATATGACATCGCGAAGATATATCTTGGGTGCATTGTTGAAACTCATCATTGAAGCACATTATGTCATGGAGATGACCATTATGCATGATTTTGTTTATTTATGCATTATAGGAGTAGTGTTGACTCATTAATTGAGCTACACTCCCCTTATGTCTATGCGTACATCTAAGAACCAAATAATAGTTTAGTAGAGGTGTGTATGCAAGATTTGCAATCAACTAAAATTGCTTGAACATACAACATTGAGCTCACTCCTCAATTGCTTGAATCTGTTCTCGTCTAGGGGCTTTGTGAGGATGTAGGCGAGTTGATCTTTGGTGTTGACATATTAAAGTGAGATATCTCCATTGGCCACATGATCACGAATAAAATGATAACGAATATCAATATGTTTGGTCTTGTCATGAAGTGTCGGATTGTGACAAATTTTTATGGCACCCTTATTGTCACATAAAAGAGGCATTGTCTTAATCTTAATTCCAATACCCTTAAGACATTGCCTCATCCATAATAATTGAAAGCAACAACTTGCAGCGGAGATATACTACGCCTCCGTGGAGTAGGTCGCAATACAATTTTGTTTCTTGGAAGACCAACACACAAGTGACCTACCAAGGAATTGGAAATCACCGGAGGTTGATTTTTTATCCACTTTGTCACCTCCCCAATCCGCATCTGAATATACCACAAGATCAAAGCTTGTGTTTGATGGGTACCAAAGACAATGATTGGGAGTGTCAACCAAGTACCTAAGAATCCTCTTGACCGCAATCATATGGTTTTCTTTGGGGTTAGATTGAAATCTTTCACACAAACCCACACTAAACATAATATTTGGTCTATATGCACAAAGGTAAAGCAAAGATCCAATGATAGAGCGATAAAGTTTTGGATCAACCGGTATACCTTCGTGATCCATTGAACGATTCACAGTTGTCGTCATTGGATAAACTAATGGCTTAGCATTGAACATATCAAATTTCTTTAGCATGTCTTGAATATATTTTGCTTGACAAATGAAAGTTCCTTCATAATATTGCTTGATCTCAAAACTGAGGAATCAACTTCCCCATCATAGACATCTCAAAATCACTTGTCATTAATTTGGCAAATTGTTCTGCAAAACTCACATTAGATGATCCAAATATAATATCATCAAAATATAATTGGCATACGAAGAAATGTCCATATACACTTTGGTAAAGAGTGTGGGGTCAATTACCCCAAGTACGAAACCACGATCCAGTAAGAACTCGTTTAAATGATCATACCAAGCACGTGAGGCTTCTTTGAGGCCATACAAAGCCTTATGGAGAAAGTAGACATGGTTAGGATACTTGGGATCCTTGAACCCCGGTGGTTGTTTAACATATACCAATTCATTTAGAGGTCCATTTAGAAAAGCACTTTTAACATCCATTTGATGCAAGATGAAATTATGGCTAGTGGCAAGTACAAGTAATATATGAATGGATTCAAATCTAGCTACGGGAGCGAAAGTTTCACCATAGTCAAGTACTTCGACTTGAGAGTATCCTTGAGCAACCAATAAAGCCTTGTTGCGAATCACTTGCCCATGAGAATCTTTCTTGTTCTTGAACACCCATTTTGTTCCAATAACATTACGATCCTTGGGTCTTTCCACTAGAGACCATACTTTGTTTCTTTCAAAGTTGTGGAGCTCTTCATGCATAGCTTGAACCTAATCTTCATCTTCAAGAGCATCATACACTTTGATAGGTTCAACATGAGAGACATATGAGTGAAGAACACAAAACTTGAGTACTTGATCACGAGTGGTTACAATTCCCAAACCACCAATGACATTCTTTTGATAATATGAATTTTGATGCATTCTTGCATCTTGAATAGATTTTCTACGAATAAGTGCATCATCGGGATGCTCATTTGGAGGAACATATTCATCATATCCTTCATCAAGGCCATGATCTACCCGGAGTGGAGTTCTTGGTGAAGAGTCACCAACATTATAACCCCCATTATCATTGGGCAGATCTTGATCACTTTCTTGATGAGTGGTATCAACTTGAAGGTCTTGTTCTTGTTCTTGATCTAGCATTTGATTGATGGTTGATGTAGAGGGCTCCACTTGCGTAGAGATTGTCCCATCCTCCTTCTCCACAAGGTTTCCCTCAATGGGTATAAGCGGACCTATACATATTCTTCCTATGGCTATGGAGGGAGGTTCATCAC
Source organism: Alopecurus myosuroides (assembly GCA_028641055.1). Lineage (NCBI taxonomy): Eukaryota > Viridiplantae > Streptophyta > Magnoliopsida > Poales > Poaceae > Alopecurus > Alopecurus myosuroides. The sequence goes on along the minus strand of CM054063.1, from coordinate 213,005,687 downwards.
CTACATCATCACAATCAATTTGCTCCACTTGGGAGCCATTATCCTCATGAAACTCCACATTCGTAGATTCTTAAACAAACCCGGTGGATATATTGTAGACTCTATAAGTATGATATTTCATGGCATAACCAACAAATATTCCTTCAAAAGTTCTAGGATCAAACTTAGACAATCTAGTGCCTTTAATGTAAACTTGACGTTTGCACCCAAAACTCGAATATACTTGCGATTGGGTTTGTTATCGGTAAGGAGTTCATATGGAGTCATACCAATCATCGGACAAAGAAAGACTCGGTTAGATAGATGACAAGCGGTGTTGATGGCTTCGGCCCAAAAGTTATATGGGGTCATGAACTCGGCCATCATAGCTCTTGCCATATCAATAAGTGTGCGATTCTTCCTCTCCGCTACACCATTTTGTTGAGGGACGTACGCAGCACGCATATTGATGTCTTATCCCCTCATCACTCAAGAATTCATGCATGGTGTAGTTCTTGAACTTGGACCCATTATCACTCCTAATTGCCAAGATCTTGGTGTCATATTGACGCTGCACTTCTGTGGCCCAAGAGATGAACTTTTCTTGAGTCTCACTCTTCTTCTTGATATAGAATAACCAATTGTATCTTGTATAGTCATCAAAAATCACCAAACAATACTTCTTGCCACCAATACTATCATATGTAGGAGGCTCAAATAGATCCAAGTGAATAAGCTCAAAGGGCCTTTTGTGGAGATGATTGATGTCTTGGGATGGTTCTTCTCTTGCATATTTCCGGCAACACAAGAGCTACAAGGGCGATCTTTGGAAAAACTCACACTTGTTAGTCCTACCACATGCTCACCCTTCACAAGATTTTGTAAATTTCTCATACTGATGTGGCCCAAGCGGCGATGCCAAAGCCACCCCACGTCGGATTTAGCCATTAGACAAGTGGCAATATGTGTAGTTTCTTTCGAGAAATCCACTACATACATTACCGTTCTCCACAAATCCAACAAAGGTTGCTTTAAGAGAAATGTTGTGAAGGACAGGCACGTGATGATACCCAAATACACATGTTGTCTTGCATTCACAGAGTTGCGAGACGGAAAAAATATTATAGCCAAGGGACTCAACAAGGAGGACTTTCTCAATGGATGCATCCGGAGAAATGACCACCGTGCCATGTCCCAGTACCTTAAGATTTGAACCATCACCAATAGTTACTTGTGCAAACTTGATTAGTTGGTGATTTAAGTCTTCTAACACTTCCTTTCTTCTGGTCATATGTGCAGAACAAGCACTATCAATCATCCATGATGTTCCTGCGGAAGCACATACCTACAATGAATCAACTTCTTGTCTTAGGTACCTATTTTGAGATGGGTTCTTTCTTGTTAGTCACAATGGTATTTGGAACCCTAATAGCTTACTTGTAATCATCACCATATGAAGTGCCAACATATTTTGCATATACATGACCATCACTACATTTAAGAAGCACATAAGATGGGTTGTATTTTCCCGCAAAGTTTTTGTGAGTAGTAGTATCCCTAGGGACAATACTTTTAGCAATAATATCAAACTCCACTTCATCATTAGCCAACTCCCCATCCTTCACAAAAACAATAGCATTAGTGGAGGAAGTTAACTTCTTCTCGTAGGTCTTCTTGGAAGAGAACCCAAACCCAAGGCTTTCCTTACCAATAACTCTCTTTTTACTACTCAAAAGATCGTTAAGCTTATTTTGCCCTTGGATGCAAGTGGCAAGGCATTTGTTGAGCTGGGCCTTCAACCTATTGTTATCCTGAATGAGAGTTGCCTTGACACATAAAGAGTTAGTGGCACAAGCATTTTCATTTATATCCTTTGACCCTTTCAAAGCTTAAGCTCATTTGAGAGTGTTCTATGAGCAATTTTAAGTTCATCAAAATCCTTAATGAGCTCATTTTAACATTTGTTAGTTTCTTCATTTAAGACCATGAATTCCATTACCTTAGCAAAAGCATGTTCACGATCAAATTTTACTTTAGCTATATCAATTTTAAAGGTATCTTCAATGCTTTCTATAAAACAATGTGTTTCATCTAGAGATTTCTCAAGCTCCTCAATTTTACTAGCATCATCACGAAAAAACTTTTCAAGTAATATGATTCTCTCCTCATGTTCATCAATTAGGCCATGTGCCTCACTTAATTGATCCATGAGAGAGTCAAAGATAGCTTTAGTTTCTCCTTCTAATTTCTCCACAAAGTTTGTTAAGGGATCTTCATCAACACAATTTAATAGAGATGGAGTAGAAAAGTTTGCAGGTTTGAGTGGAGGATTCACCTTTGGGGATATATCCTTGGACATGAAGCACTTGTGACTCGAGGGGCCCTTGTTGTCGTTGGGGTTGGAGAAGAGAGAGCTTAAGTTTTAAGGAATGACGCCTTTAGCCACGGCCGCCATGCCTACTTGTTCACCATCACCATCACTCTCTTCACCACCGGATGTGTATTCAACTTCTTTTGCAACCAAAGCCCTTGAAGGGCCTCTCTTGATGAAGTGCTTGGACTTGGGAATGAAGGTGGATTTCTTTATAAGTCTTCCACCATTCTCAATTATACTCTTGAAAGGGCACTCCGCAGCAAATTGCTCGGTATCTCCACAATTGAAACAAGTACTTGACTTCTTCATGCTTGAGACTTCCTTTCCTTTGTTCTTGGTGGCATTTGATCTATAGTCTCTTTTCTTCCACCACTTGTGTTGAGCAAGGGTCCAAGCATTCTTCATGTGATATCTTCATCTCCCTCTCGGAGAGAACATGTGAGGAGACACCATCATCACTTGAATCATCTTCTTCATGAGGTGTGGCCTTTAAGGTAAGATAAGTTCTCTTCATTCCATTTACAAGTGCCATGACATCATTGGAGGATTCTTTCATGACATTTAGGGTGACGAAGATACACAAAACATCATTGGGAGATAGTTGCAATAAATCAGCCCTTGATTGTACCCACCATGTTCTCATTGTATGGGATCAAGGTGAGTATAAACTTCTCCTTGACCCAATCCTCATCACAATCCTTGAATCCACAATCTCTCATGTCAACCACAAGAGCCTTGAGTCTTCTAAACATCTCTTATAGAGTCTCTCCATCCTTCATATAGAAGTTCCCAACTTGTCTTTTCATGATTGACTTCTTGGAGAGTTGTATGTTGATATTGCCATCAAACATATCCACTATGCAATCCCATACTTTCTTGGCACTTGAGATGGACCGAATATGCTCAACTCCTTCTTTTTCCATTGCCTTATTGATGCACCCAAAATGCATCTACTTTTCCAAGCACTTTGCATCGTATTTCTCTCCGGAGTCCCCCCATAATTGAATAAATCTGCAGAATCTGACGCAGTTTTTAGCAAAAGTATTATTTCCGTCTATTTTCGCAGGACTTTTCACAGGGGACGAAAACCACGTAACTTTTTATGGAAAATAAGGGGAATGAGCACCAGATGGGGCCGGGGGGCCACCCGAGGGCCAAAAGGGGGCCCCACACGCGGCCAAATTCCTTGGCCGCGTGGGGTCACCCCTTTTGGTCCCAGATGGCCCACTCCGGCTAGGTCTTCGATGTACCCCTCCATATATACGAGAAATTGACGGGTTTCGAAGGAGAGGGCTGTTCGCGAAACGGAGCGCCGCCGCCACCACGATCTTCGATTTCGGAGTCAGATTGATCCGGGATTTCACCCCCGGAGGTGGAATTCGAGGGGCTTCGTCACCATCATCATCACCACCATCATCTCCATCAACCATGAGCTCCATCACCCCCTCCATGTGTGAGTAATTGCTGTAGGCATGTGAGTTGTGAGGAAGGGGTTTTGGATGAGATTGATCATGTAATTGCTACCCGGTATGCGGGATCTAGGGGTTTGTCTTGAGAATTCTTATGTCTTATGTTTATGCACTATTGCTAGGCTTAATGCTTGTTACTAGGGCCCAAGTGGCATGATTTCAGTACTGAACTTACATTGCTACATCATATATTTGAGTTTGGTATCTATCTGCAATGTGTATTACCTGCTATTATGTTGAACCTGCGAACCCTAAAGTGACAGCTAGGGAAAACAAGGGGGATATGTTCTAGTTTGAGGATTATGTGTGTTCATGGAGTGTTAATGCGTTGGTCCGGGCTATTCGAAAGGGTATACCTTAATTACCTGTAGTTCCAAATTGGCCCCGGTGAAATGGGCAGGTAGGACAATAGGCTTTGTGCAAATTCTCTTGGTTAGTACGCACAATAATTTACGGAACACACACCTACATAAAACTGAGATAGAGAAAGGCCCCGCTGCTAGCAAAACATTATTACATGATCAATCTTATCCGTGCAACACCCCGCTGTCACCTCTTGCCTGCGTTTTAGTCTCTGGTTTACTTTCACTCTTTTCCGGTGAAAACTGGGAAAACACTTGCTCTCCATTTACTTTCTGTTTGTTTACTTTCACTGCATTATTACACTCACCACTCTCACTGCAAGTTTGTTGATACACAGGTGTGGTTGGGAGTGACGTCCCAATTGCTAAAGTCTCACCGGTATTCTTGTGTTCCCACTGAGTCGAACTACAAATTTGGGTCATACTTCCCATCGAAGACTACGATTGATCTCCTGCACTTGGGAGCCATCAAGACTGTTTTCTGGCGCCGTTGCCGGGGAGCCTAGCTTTATCAGTAAGACCACTTGTTATTGTCTAGTTGCTGCACTTTCTTGTTACCTACAATGGGAAAGGGAAAGGACACTTCAAAGGAGGTAATGCCTTCGACTACTCGTTCTAGTAATGATTTGCCTAGTAGACCGAAATTTTCACCTAATATTGTTTCTACTGTGGCTGCTAAGAAAAAGAAAGGAATAGCTCGTAAATCACCATTATCAAAAATGTCTACTAGTACATCTAATGATAAAACACTTGATAATGTAGACAAAGAACTAGCTTCTGAAATTCCTGAAACTATTGAAACACCTGAGGCAAATGAAACACCTGAAACAACTGAAATTCATGAATCTTCTGTAGATGAAAATGTAGAACTTGAGCTAGAAAGAAATGAGACTCGTAGAGAGTATGAATATGGGGCCTCTTCTTCTGAAGAAGAAGAAGAAGAAGAAGAAGCATTTATTAGGCCTTTATATCACCTGATTATACAAAACTTGATAAACTCTCTATTTATGATGATGCATCTCTTGGAAACTGTTTTGCTGCTACTAGGAATTTGTGTGGCCCAGCTATTAGAATTAGAGATAAATATTATGAATTCAATGTTAATCCTGAGATAATTGAGATAGTTGAGAAGTCTAGATTCTGTGGAAAGGATGAGGAGTCTTCTCTTGATCATATTGCTGAATTGCATGCTTTATCTACTACATTTGGAAATGATGAAATCCGTCAACATTATTTATTCTTAAAATTGTTTCCTTTTTCTTTGGGTGAAGATGCTAGAGTTTGGTATAATCGTTTAGGACCTGCATGTATTACTAGTAAGGAAGAATGCTTGCAATTGTTTTTCAATAAATATTTTCCTGCTGAAAGGATACATGCATTAACTGTTCAAATTGGCAATTTTAAACAAGATAAGAAAGAGAGTCTACCCCAAGCTTGGGGGAGATTTGGTAAAATGTGTAAGAAATGTCCTAGTCATGGTTTTAAACCTCATGAATTGCTTGATATAATATATAATGGACTAATGGGGGAAACAAGAGACTACCTTGATAGTATTGCAGGGAATATCTTTAGGGACAGAAGTGTTGATGAAGCAATTGAATTACTGGAGTCTATTCTCGAGAATGAAGTTGATTGGAACATTGAGGAGATAGATAAGAATGAGACACTCCCAGAGAAGAAAGGAGGTATACTCGAATTGAACCAAGAAACATTGGCTGAAGCTTCCAAGGATATTAAAGAGAAGGGAATTAAAACCTCTCATTTCAAGGAATTATCTGAAATGGGTATTAAACTTCCTACTGATGAACCATGCTTTCCAATTCAAGTGAACTCTATACTCCCTATGGAAGGTAATGAGGAGGTAACACCTCCTGTTGATGTCTCTTATGTTAAAAAATTTGCTTATCATGATAATCCTGAGGAGCGTAAAATTAGAATGACTATCATGGAAAACCATCATAAAATTAATTTCCTCCATGAAAATTTAAATGCTAGTGTAGGGGAAGTTAAAAGAATTGTTAAACATTGTGAAATGATGAACAATCAAGTTGAGAAAATGATTTCTTTACAAAATCAATTGTATGAAAATCTTAATAAACAAAAACAATTATGTGGAGTTAATACAAGGGGAGGTGCAAGCACCCAGGATCCTGATTATCCTGATGATCATCCTAAAAGAAAAGAGCAAGTTGCTCTTAAGGATAAATCTTTTGCGGGAAAATCTCCCAATGAAAATGAGCATGGTGATGACTCCAATGAACAAGACAAGGATATTTCTATTTCTGATGCTGAAACTGAGGATGATAATAATGAAGAAGAAGAATCGTCTCCACCTGATATTGAACAACATTATGATAATAATGAAGAAGCTGCTGGTAAGGAGGATCCTCAGCCTCCTATTGAGAAGACCAAGAAGAAGAAGAAACCAAATAAAGATAAAGATAAAGGTAAAGAAAGGGATCCATGGGTACAAAGACCCATTCCATATCCCCAAGAGGTATCAAAAACAAAAGATGCAGAGAGGTATGGGCAATTTTATGATATGATTAAGAATATGAAATTAGAGATTCCACTTATTGATGCTATTAAGAATCCTCCATATTCAAAATACATGAAAGATATTGTCACTAATAAAAGAAAGATACCTACTGATGCTATTACTGCTATGCTTGCTGATTATTCATTTAAAGGAAAATTTCCTGGAAAACGTGGAGATCCTGGTATTCCTACTATTCATTGCAAAATTAAAGAAGCCTATGTGAAATATGCATTATGTGATTTAGGAGCTGGTGTTAGTGTTATGCCTTTCTCACTATATAAGAAGCTTAATTTTAACAAACTAGTTCCAACAGAAATATCTTTACAAATGGCTGATAAAACAACTGTTGTACCTACAGGAATATGTGAGGATGTTCCCATCTCTATTGCTAATGAGTTGATACCTACTGATTTTGTTATATTAGAAATGCCTGAAGATGATAATCTATCTATTATTCTTGGTAGACCTTTTTTGAATACTACAGGAGCTGTGATAAATTGCACTGAGAGCAAAGTGACATTTAATGTTAAAGGCAAAGAGCACACTATTTATTTTCCCAAGAAGAAACATGTTACAAGTATGAGCACAAGTGTGAATGCTATACAAATAAATTCCATGAAGATTGGTAGCATTGAAGTACCTATACCACCTCCAGCACCAAGGTATGAAATATTGATGATTGGGACCATTCCAATCAAATATGAGGTAACTTGATTTATTGTTTTATAATAAGTAATAATAAGAATCATGAGCTATATTCTTTACATGTTGCTAATGAGACCTGATCAACCTCATTACTAATGTGGAAATGATAAAGGCATGATTCACAAACATGTAAATTGCATTTTTTTAATGTTATTTGCTTTAAAATTGTGAGACATAGACATAGTATTAAAAAAATTAGAATCAGAAATCACAGAATATGAAGTTTTAGAAATTCTCTGTAGAAAAGTTTCACGTAAAATTCCAGAAAAATTAGGGGGTCAGTTTTTTGCCCGAAGGGACCAGCAGCCAGTGGGGGAGCACCAGCAGGCCACCAGGGGCCAAAATAGGTACCTCCACGCGGCCAGATTCCTTGGCCGTGTGGGATACCCCATTTTTTTGCCACAAGTGGATGCTGGGGCCCATCCAATGCTCATCTGCTCCCTTTCGACCGAAAACCAACCCCAGTTCATCTCCTCCATTTTTCCCGTGCTCTGTTTCTTCGTCAATCCTCGATCTCCACATTTGAGGCAGATTTTTCAAATCTGTTTGATGGAATCACTCCTTGGTATGTAACTCCTTCACTCACCCAATTACTTTTTGCTCCCATGCTTTGTGTATGAAGTATTTTACTGCACTAGGTGTCACCTATTATGTCTAAGAACTCCATGGATTTAAGTTTTCTAGTTGATATGGATGCATGATATTGATTAGAGCACTAGTTATGGATGCCTTAGCAATGTTTTAGAGTGATACAATTTAATTTTTGTTGAATTTTATTTTGGTACAGCAAGGTAACATGCTGAACAAGGGAAAGGCATTGCTTGGGATGTCCTCAAGGACAAGGAGAAGAGAATCAAGGGTGTCCAACAATCATGATGATAATCAGTTATGGGAGGATGAATTGGTTTTTGCAGGTGAAAATCTGTGTGTCCATATCACAAGATGGCAAGACCCCGAAGTTCTTGAACATTGGGGGATTGCTGAAGATTTCCAAGCCTTTGCTGCAACTACGGGGTTGCTTGAGTTCTCACGCCATCCACGCAACACATATGTGGAACTCTTGAGGGAATTCCTCTCGACATTCAGGTTTGAGGGACCGGTGGTGCACCGGAAAAGTAAGTCTAATAACCCTCCTCCAGCTACTTTTGTCATTAAATTTACAATGAGGGGGCAGCGTTTAGTCATGTCATTAGAGGAATTCTGTAAGGCTATACGTGTACCAACTACGGGGTTATGGGATGAAACATATGCTGATTCTAGAGAAGAACTTGTCACATTCTGGCGTAGCATTGCTAAAAATATTCCTGAAAGAATGAATAAAGGCAAGCTCACATGCATCCAACACCCGGGCCTTAGATATTTTGCATTGTTTCTTGCTAGAGGATTCCTTGCTAGGGATAACACTTCTGCTTGCACTGGTCCTATGATCTATTTATTAAAATGTGCAATGGAAAATACAACACCTATATATAACCTGGGAACCATACTTGCTAGAACTTTGCATTTAGCTGTGAGTAGGAATGGCACGGATAAAACTCCTTTATATGATTGGTGCCATTGCCACTTTAATCCATCAATACATTATGGCAGAACGAGGTTTTAATGATAACTTGGGTACCATGGTAAATGAGTCTCGACTGCTGGATTTTGGTTTACTTTTTCGCATGGATATGAGCAGGGCTGAGAAAGAATATTTTTCATATTTCTATAAGGATTCTAATGGGCACATTGTGTCTGTTAGGCTCCCTTGTGCTGACTTGTTTGACAGGGAGACAAAGTGGACTGTGCAAGAAGAGCCACAACAAGAAGAGCAACAACAGGAGGAGCCCCAATACCAGGCGCCTATGGCATATCCCTGGGGCTTCCCTGAACCACACCTTGGAGCACAGGCATGGCAGGATCCATCCTTCTTCCACGGAGGTTCGTCGAGTGGTGGACATGATTACCACCCAGGATACTAGCTTGATCACAAGCTTGGGGGAGTATTTCTCTCCCTTCTCATTCGTTGTGTTATATCACTTGCATGTTATTTGTTGTTTTATGTTCTTTAAATCTGAAAAACACAAAAATATTTTTGTTATTTGTTAGCTAGTTTACTTCTGTTTATTTACATTATGTTTCTAAAAATCAAAAACCACAAAAAGATTTTTGTTTTCTTGAGTTCACTATAAATACGGAGCTGCAGGAATTGCCGAAATATGTTCACTATTATATGCTTTAATCTTTACTTGTGACTCCGTTTGAGCTAAAAATTAATCACTACTGCAACTTTTTATGGCCTTCACCTCTGTAAAACATGAGAAAATTTTGAGGTGTTTAGGTAGGTAAACAAATTGTTGAATGCATTAACTTTTTATAGCAAGATTTGAGTTTTTATTGAGCAGTTCAAGTGGGGAGAGGACAACAACAATGATATGATAATGTGCTTGAAGGGATGAAAGGTATGACACCTTTGCCGTGCTTATGTATGCTTTTTAATAACAGCAAGTGCACACCTTATGATTCCCTTAACACTTAGTGACATAATAGCCATTGTTTATCTTCTCCGTGGTTTAGTAGAATATATTCTGATGCAACTGAAATATTGTTTAGTGTCATTACTTGGCTGATGGATTGAATAATTGTAGCCTTAAGCAAAGGTTTACGCATCCCATTGTGCTTACTGAAATTGCCAACCAAGGAAAGAATTAAAACAGAAAATTTCATGAATGATAAAAGTGGAGTCTTATGCTTGACGAACTTATGGTTGGGGGTTAGTCTAAATGTGTATCACATGGAAAACTTTCAACGCTGCACTAAGAATCCTATATTCAAGTTGATATTATGTTCTTTTAACTGTGGATGCCTGGCATGCCGAAATGAGGTAGAGGAATAGTAAGTCTTGATGAGTAAGTATATATGATTAGAGAGACGCATTGGGCCGCTAACCCAAGCCATGCGATATCATGGTGGAAATTTACTTATAGCTAGAATGGACTCCGCAACATATCCTATAATAAAATAAGAAGCTATGCATGTAGTGAATGAAATAAAAAAGGATAATGAGTCCATTCCATTTGTTTGTCTTGCCATTTTGACATGGGCTGGTTTCCATGTCATGGGGCAAGAGGTACCCCAATTGCTTCTCTCTATGATGTCATTAATACTTACAATGATTGTACAAGGCTTATTAGGAATCTAGAGTTGAGTAATCATGGTGCGGGACTTCGCTTTTAAGGGGCATGAGGCTTTCAACTTGTAGTTTGTCAAGCATAAGAATCAAAATGAAAAATTAATGCTTTAGCAAAACTGAGAGCAAGGTAGTAAGCACAATGATTTTACTTTTCAACATATGAAAGAATCAGAGATCTCAAAAATCTTGATATGATTCAATCATCAGCGATGCACAAGCCTTTGTTTATGTCTACAATTGAGCAAACGCATTCAAGTATTAACACTTCATGTTATTTCTATTGCAACAAGTATATATGCTTCAACACTGAGTAGATGCACACTTGCTAGTATTTTGCTACTTGTTACAGGAATCATGTCTTGAGTATTTGCTAGTATTAATTGATGATGCATATGCAATGCAAAGTTCTTGCCAAAGTTTTTATCGCTTCTGCATGCGTTTGAGTTGTTCGAGGACAAACAACGAGCTAAGCTTGGGGGAGTTGATGCACCCAAAATGCATCTACTTTTCCAAGCACTTTGCATCGTATTTCTCTCCGGAGTCCCCCCATAATTGAATAAATCTGCAGAATCTGACGTTGTTTTTAGCAAAAGTCTTCTTTCCGTCTATTTTCGCAGGACTTTTCACAGGGGACGAAAACCACGTAACTTTTTATGGAAAAGAAGGGGAATGAGCACCAGATGGGCCCGGGGGGCCTCCCGAGGGCCAAAAGGGGGCCCCACACGCGGCTAGATTCCTTGGCCTCGTGGGGTCACCCCTTTTGGGCCCAGATGGCCCACTCCGGCTAGGTCTTCGACGTACCCCTCCATATATACGAGAAACTGACGAGTTTCGAAGGAGAGGGTTGTTCGCGAAACGGAGCGCCGCCGCCACCATGATCTTCGATTTCGGAGTCAGATTGATCCGGGATTTCACCCCCGGAGGTGGAATTCGAGGGGCTTCGTCACCATCATCATCACCACCATCATCTCCATCAACCATGAGCTCCATCACCCCCTCCATGTGTGAGTAGTTGTTGTAGGCATGTGAGGTGTGAGGGGTTTTGGATGAGATTGATCATGTAATTGCTACCCGGTATGCGGGATCTAGGGGTTTGTCTTGAGAATTCTTATGTCTTATGTTGATGCACTATTGCTAGGCTTAATGCTAGTTACTAGGGCCCAAGTGGCATGATTTCAGTACTGAACTTACATTGCTACATCATATATTTGAGTTTGGTATCTATCTGCAATGTGTATTACCTGCTATTATGTTGAACCTGCGAACCCTAAAGTGACAGCTAGGGAAAACAAGGGGGATATGTTCTATTTTGAGGATTATGTGTGTTCATGGAGTGTTAATGCGTTGGTCCGGGCTATTCAAAAGGGTAGACCTTAATTACCTGTAGTTCCAAATTGGCCCCGGTGAAATGGGCAGGTAGGACAATAGGCTTTGTGCAAATTCTCTTGGTTAGTACGCACAATAATTTACGGAACACACACCTACATAAAACTGAGATAGAGAAAGGCCCCGCTGCTAGCAAAACATTATTACATGATCAATCTTATCCGTGCAACACCCCGCTGTCACCTCATGCCTGCGTTTTAGTCTCTGGTTTACTTTCACTTTTTTCCGGTGAAAACTGGGAAAATACTTGCTCTCCATTTACTTTCTGTTTGTTTACTTTCACTACATTATTACACTCACCACTCTCGCTGCAAGTTTGTTGATACACAGGTGTGGTTGGGAGTGACGTCCCAATTGCTAAAGTCTCACCGGTATTCTTGTGTTCCCACTGGGTCAAACTACAAATTTGGGTAATACTTCCCATCGAAGACTACGATTGATCTCCTGCACTTGGGAGCCATCACTTATCCAACATGTGCATGGTATGGGCATTGAGTTTCTCATCTATGACATCACTTGAGCTTAAGTTCTTGGGGGTCCTTTGGCTCATACCCATTCTCAGTGATCCCCTATATTTGCATTAAATAGCTACACATGTAAGACTTCTTGGAACCTTTCCAATTAGTAAAACGATTCCTATCTACCATAGGAGGTGCATCAAGATGATTAACATATGGAAGTTGAACATTAGGAGCATTGTTACAAGCATAGCCAAAGGAATTTTCATGACTACTATATTTAGGCTTAGAAGTCTCGGATCCTTCCTTAGAAGGAATGGGATTTCCATTTTAATCTAAATTAACATTCTCTCTGTATTGACTAGAGGAAGATGCCATTTCTTTTATTAGCCCTCCATCCTCTTCTCGGAGCTATCAAGCATAGCTTGAATTAGCTTTCGGATACCATCCATTGTTACGGGATCCTTAGTCATCCTACTCTTTAGGCGGTAAATCCTTAATAAAGAGACGAGACTCTGATACCAATTGAATGATCGACAGGTTAACTGGAGGGGGGTGAATAGATTAACTACAAATTTTACTTGTTTTTCGGTTAACGAGATAATGCTCAAATATAGATTGTCTAGATTATGCCACTAGGTGAACAATCCTATATGTTGAGAAAATACCACTAGCACAAGATATTTATATAACTAATATAGTACCAACAAGTAATGGTAAGTTGAGGAATAACCGAACACAATGACGCGGAGATGTATCTCGAAGTTCACTTCCCAATGGAAGCTAGTATCTGTTGGAGCGGTGCGGTGCCACCAAAGTGGAACACCGAGTAGCCCTCAAATGGCACACCGTATCTCCTTCGGGTCCTTCCACCGATGTGGAGAGACTCGAATCACTATGTTGCCGTTGAGATTGACAACTAGAACTTTTACCAGGATGAGGCACATTCCACAACTTGGAGGGTCCTCGCCAAATCCCGAGAGCCACCGAGACTAGGGGAAACAAGATCCACAAGATCCAAAGCTTCGAGAAAACCAACAAGGCTCCACGCTCCAATGAGCTAAGAGCAACAAGGTTCTAGGTTCCAATGAACCAAGAACTACAAGATCCCAGGGGGATGAGTGGGATGGTGACGAATCGGTTTGGTGGAGTTGTAGATCTAGTGAGTCTCCTCCAAATGCCAAAATATCAAGAGATTTGGTTGGGGAGATGCTTGAGCCTTAAGGTAGTCAACAATGGTGGGGAGAGAAGCTTATTTGACACCTTCTAAAGCTGGAAGAAGAACCCTATTTATAACGGTAGGGGAAAAGTGACCATTTGGGGGACTTTTCCACGCGTGCAGGATACCCGGCTGGGAGGCCGGCCTGCATCCCGAATGGCCCAGCCTGAAGCGCAGAGGAGTCGGCCGCTGGCCTGCCTGGGCCGGCTAGGCAGAGAGCCCGGCCTAGGTCGGCTGCTAGGCCGGCCAGCCACCCGAGGCCTCGGGCCTCTTGCCCGGCATGGAATGACTACAAGGCCGACTCGGCAGACGCCCGACCTACACATAGGGAGCCCGACCTAGGCTGGCAACCCACCCGGGCTGCCCGGCCTCTTGCTCGACCAGGTCGGCTGGGCAAATTTGTCCCTTTCTTCTTCCCCTTTGTTTTCTTCTTCCATTTATTCTTTTCTTCAAAAAACATGTGTTTTGACTTGTTTTCCTTTCTCCATTTTTGTGTTCTTACACTTTTGCATATTAAGATTCGTTTCCTAAAACACTTAAGTAAAATGGTTAAAAAGTTCCAGATTTTGTAGTCAAATGGAAAAAATAGGATTAAGAGACAATGTCCTTTCACACGTCGTACAAAGCGATTCGCGGTCCAACAACGGTTGTACAGAGCAAACCATAGGATGGAATTATGATACGTCATATACGTATCCATAATTTCTGATGTTCCATGTTGTTTTCATGCCATATGCTACATGTTTCCTTTACACTTTATGCCTTTTTTATCGATTTCCTGGGACCAACCTATTGACAAGATGCCACAGAGCAAGTTCTTGTTTTCTGCTGTTTTTAGTTTTAGAAAAGTTCTTCTGGAAATATTCTCGGAATTGGACGATTCGAAGTCCGAAAGTCTTAGAAAGTTGTCGCGCACACGGAGTCCGGAGGACACCCGAAGGGGAGCCACAGGGGCCCCACACCTCGCCCACCGATGTTGCCCTCTCTCCTATATATTGTCCTCGAAGGGTAACCCTAGGGACCAAATCCTTTTCCTCCAAAAACATCCGCAGCCGCTGTCATCGTCAATCCTAATTCGGGAGGGTTCTAGAGCTCTCCCCAGGACCCTGTCGGGAGGGGGAATCATCACCGGTGGGCTCTTCATCACCATGCCTGCCTCCGGAATGACGCTTGAGTAGTTCATCCTTGGACTACGGGTCCATAGCGGTAGCTAGATGGTTGTTCTCTCCTCTTTATGCCTCATGTGTAGATCTTGTGAGCTGTCCTACATCATCAAGATCATCTTATTGTAATGCTGCATGTTGTGTTTGCTGGAATCCGATGAATATTGAATGCTATATCTCATGATTATCAATCTATCATGTTCTTTTCATGTGTATGTTATTTATGATCTTGCATGATCTCCGTTGTTAGTAGATGCTCCGACCAAGTAGATTCTAGTAACTCCAAGAGGGAGTATTTATGCTCGATACTGGGTTCATGCCTCCTTTGCGTCTATGCTCGAGTGACAGAAACGTGACAGATGGGGGATGTGTTGTTGCCATTAGGGAGAAAACAACGATGTTTACATTACACACTTTGCTTACTGCGATTATCTGTTGCTTGCAACTTAATACCCAAGGTTTTCTCGGATGACATTCTGAGGGTGGATTATTAGTCATAGATGCAGTTGGATGATGGTCTATGTATCTTGTTGTAATCCCCGCATGAATCACATAGTAATCATCATGTCATGCATATGCACTATGGTGCAGCCTTTATATCTGTCAATTGCCCAGCTGTAATTTGTTTACCACACATGCTATCTATCTGTCTTGGGAGAGACACCTCTAGTGAACTATGGACCCCGTTCCATTTTCCTCATATTGATAATACAATCACTACAATCTCTATTTTCATAATGTTTCTATTGTTTTCCTACTGCCATCATTGTTCTCTTTCATCTACTTCAAACAAATATTATTTTCCACACGGTATGTTTAACCTCTTTGTGTTCAGCAAAATCGGCGAGATTGACAACTTCACTGCTTTGTTGTGGCAAAGTGATTTCATTGTGTTGTGTAGGTTCCGCGTTGCTTCTGAACCGGTAGTGTGCCCTGCCACCTCAGCTGCATTAACCTTCGGAAGTCATTTCTTTCTCCTACTAGTCGATTCAACCTTGATTTCTTTCCGAGGGAAAACTTGTTGTTGTGCTCTTCATACCTTCCTCTTGCGGTCTCCCAACGAGTGCAAGATCTGCACCATCAAATTACACTGTAGGGGCACGAGATTTCCAAATATGAGCTTCTCCCCTAGGCAGTCTTGCCCTTGAAAAGAGCCAGGTACGCCGAGCGGGATGAGTAGGAGCTATCCAGCTCCCAATTCCACCTAAAATAGTCATCCACTCCTTCCACAAGCGTGACTGCAGCAAGAAGGAAGTCTATCTCGAGCACCTCTCTATGTGGTTTTGGTTTTCTTCACTGGCCAATGAAGTACCATTATTTCAACATGTCTTGTCTTGTCCCTCTCAAAAACCCTTTGATTATATTGGATTATCAATTCTTAGAATGAATTTTTTTTATGCTAAAATGAATATATTAATATCATGAAGATACCAATTACACCTATTCTCTGCACCGTACATACGACGATAAGGATGCGCACAGCCAAAAAGAAAAGGAAGATAAAAAAGCCCCACCAGAGTGATAAATCTCTCGCAGCAGCACCACAAAAATCACCATCAAAGAAAACATCCGGACTACAAAAGAGAGTTTCTCCGAAAGAGAGACCTCAAAGAAGGTCATAGTGTATGTAACATCCCTGATTTTTGGAGAAACTAAAACATCAAAAAAATTAAAACTTTTTGTTTTCTATTGAAGCAAGCCACCAAAAGCAAATAAAACTCAATCACAAAGATTATATTTTGTTTTCCCAAAACCCTAAGATTTGTTTTCACCATATCTAATAATTTAATTAAACTTGAGAATATTTTTGTGACCACATTACTGTCTTATCAAACCTTAAAAATGTAAAATTGCTTTCACTAGCTATATGTTTTCCAAATGTTTCTTCAACCCCTAGTTATTGATAATATTTATTTCTCCAACCTTTTAGTTATTGAAAATATACAAAGAAAAAATTTAACTATATCGATTTTCAACTGATAATCCAGTAACAAAATGGTTTCCACTAATCTTCCTTTTGAGAAAAGGAATTCTAAGAAAAACATACTTTCAAATGGTAATTTATCAAAGTTTTATCTTCATAATTATTCACTTTAATTAATTTTCTATTTTAAAAAATGGCATGAGTTGCCATTAGGGTGTATCCCTACTTCAAAATATAAAATTGTGAAAGAAAGATGAAATGACTTTCAAAAATATGTTTTCAACATTTAGAATGTCACTGAAATTTTATTTGACCAATAACTAGATTTTATAATTTTCTAAATTAAAAACTACATTAAGTAACTATTAGGGAATTATTCAAATTTACAAATTCAAAAATAAAAAGATGATGAAAAGTTTATAAAAATGTTATGGTTTGAAAGATATGGGAATTTAAAGATTTTCAAAATTTATCTGATGTCATTTGGATAATTAAAACAGAAGTTATTAAAGTTTTTATTTAACAGGAAAAAGAAAAGAAAAATAAAAAGAAAAGATGACGTCAGCTGACGTCATCCTTCTTCTTCCTCACAGCAGGAAAGCCACGACCGTTTCGGCCGATTTGCAATCCCCTTGATTCCGCGCCTTTAAGGTCGTGATTCCTTCCATCTCCGTGCCTATAAAGAGCCCCCGAGCTCCTCCTCCTTTTGACCCTCTCCGTTTTCCATTTCGTGGCCCGAGTCCAAAAATTTCGCTCGCTGGAGTTTGTCGCGATTCGCAATTCCGGCAAAGCCAGAAGGTCATTGCCGCCCTCGTTTGGTCCCCTCTCTTTCTCTCATTCCAGTGCACCTCTGTGACCACTTGGGTGGATTTTTCGTGCAACCTTTTCGTCGCGTCGTGCTCGCCGGAGTTGCACCACCTCGGGTCTACACCGCGCCACCACGGAAGGCCACTTCGACCAACACCAAGGACGCCATCGAGTTCCCCGAGTCGAGCCGCACCCCAACCCTGCGTCACCTTCGCGAGCTGAGGAGACCACCGGAACGCGATCCCGGTGAAAACCCGAGCAGTACGCCGTCGCGTGGCCATTTCCGGCCATCTCTCCGGCGGAAAGGTAACCCTAGCCCCTCCTCTTTCAATATCAACCGTACGATGTAGATCCGACGCGTACCATTAGAACCACTTGACGAAAAGGTATCGAAGGATCAGAGAGCGCCAAGTCAGTCGCGCGTTAAATCTTTATCTGTCGCCCACCGCAGCATGTAGCCGGCCCAAGCCCACCCCTTATCCATCGCACCGTGCAGCGAATAGCAGATCTGAGCCCATCTGTATCTGGATTTAATTTCCGAATAAAAATAAAATGCTTATTTTGCAGAAAAGCCCCTGCATCTTAGATCTATCATAACTTTTGATCCATAAGCCCAAATTTAGCAAACTTGGACTTTTGGGAATCACCACAACATGTAGAAACTTTTGGCACTAGAAAAATTTAAACTTGACCATTTAAAATTTGTTTAAATTCAAATATGCTTGTTTTGATGAATTTTGGCGTAATTCAAATTCTACAAATCAAAAAATTCCAAATA
The DNA here is from genome assembly GCA_028641055.1 of Alopecurus myosuroides. NCBI lineage: Eukaryota > Viridiplantae > Streptophyta > Magnoliopsida > Poales > Poaceae > Alopecurus > Alopecurus myosuroides. Next base: position 212,987,352 of record CM054063.1, on the reverse strand, counting down.
AAATATATTTGGAAACCTTAGGATGTGTACTTTCATACCCTTAGCCCCAAAAATAATTTTTGAACAAGTTAAATTTGATTTTATAATTAAGTGGTATATTTGAGTAATTTTTTACATAGATTTAATTCTATAAATATTTTCAATATAGTTCATTTTGCAAATTTGTTCCATTAGGTAACCTTGAACCACTGACATCTTTGCCTAACCATTTTCGACACCCCTGGACCATTATCATGTATTTTTAGCCAAACTCCCACCATAGTGGTCCACATAGTTGTTAAACCATGATTTTGTTCTATCCTTGTTACCTTTGTTGTTATGGATATTTTGGAGCCAAGACCAAGTCCCTAGTATGTCAACCATATAAAAGACCAAGTAGTGAACCTCAAACACTAAGTACCTTGTTTCCATCTACTTCTCCAATCCCCCATTCTTGATTCAAGAATTCACCAAGTCAGCAAAATGGAGATCGAGACTCAAGCACAAGAAGAAAACTTCATTATCAACTTGGTGGCAACATGAAGAGCTACAAAGAAGATCATTGAAGAATTTGAAGTAAGGGAATTGGACTTCACAACCACTAGAAGAAACTCAAGCAAGTACAAGGGTGAAGAAATTAAGAAGAAAACATCTCCCTCTCTCTTTCTATCTTTCTTCTTATTTCCTTCCAAACTTACTTAGTGGTATTTGTGCCCATCCCATACCCAAACCAATTAGTGAAGTGAAAGCCATGAAGGATCTATCAAGATCAAGAGAAGAATACATCCAAGGAAAAGACTGCAATACAAGCATGAAGATGATCTTCAAGAAGACAAGCATGTGAAGACTTGGACCAATCCATACAAGTTGAAGATTTAGAAAGTTGTTTTTGTCCAACCATTGACCCAAATGGAAAATCCCAAGACTTTAACTTGTTATCTCCATTGTTGTGAAGTTAGTTGAACCTATACCTACCCTAAACCAAAATGGAAGGACTAACTTAGATCACTCAAATGTTTTGATGAAAGGAACTAAGTGTCACACATTGTTATGTGTTACTTTAGTTGAAATAGTAGATCACCCTTAGTGAACTCTTGGAACTTCCTCGACAAGTATGTTTATAGTAAAGTTAGATCACATCAAACTCAACCTAGTGCATCCCAAGTAAACCCTTGGAATTTCCTTAACAAGTATTGAACTCAAATCTTGAACTTGTCCTAGCCAACTTGGTACAACCCCTTTGTTATGTTATTTGCTCTGTTTAATTTCTCCACTTATGTGTTTAATTGCTAGGATGCTTGTTTATTGTGTTATTGTGTTTTCGATGAATAGATTGTACGGAGAGCAACGATCTTTTGCGAAGAGAGTGTGATATCTTCACCAACTTCAACAAGGCAAGTAACACGCCATCAACTACCCATTATTTTCTATATGCATTAGTTGATTTTGAGTAGTATGCATCATAGGAAATTTTACTAAGTTATATTATGCTATGCTATTATCCTAGTGGTGTGTAGCCATCTATTTTACCCTTGTTATTTTCATTGCCTTAGAACTTAGTATATGCTATGCAATGTTACAAATGGTTTTACTAGATGCAGAGGAAAATTCTAAGTATAACTAATAAATGAACCACCTAGGTGGAAGTGGTAAGACTGGTTTATGTTGAGTGTTGCCTCAGGGCCCTTGTCAAAGGGTTATTCCACTTGAGGTTGTCACTTGCGGATGGCCACCCAGGAACAAAGAGATTACTATGTCCCTCTAAATCTAGTAGCTTCGAGTGCAGCCTTTAGTCATATGGGCTCTGTCTTGATCAAATAAGTTGCGATGGTTCAGCCTAGGCTTGACAAGAAGATGTAGCATAATTATAGATGGAACGGGTCTTGCCGGTGGGTTGAACTCCTTCTTCTGAAAGATCTCGTCTCAATCTTCTCCTTTCCTTAATGCACTCAGAGTGTATAGGATGTTTGGGCTGATTTGAGTCTGAAGGTGAAAATGCACAAACTCTGCAGAGTCAACAAACTAAGATCTTAGCCGTGTCCCCGGTTATAGACAACTATGAGCAGCTAGACAAGGAATGACGGAAGTATCTCATCACCAATTTCAATAAGTAAAATTTGACCAAGAGAACAGCAGTTGTGGTGCTTGGATCTTAGTCCAATCATGCCACCCTTTGAATAGAAAAGTTTGTTTTACAAAATTGATAGGTGAAAACTGGCTTTATGCAAACTTAGCCAAAACTCTACTCAGCCAAATAAGCATGTAGTATTAGTCTTGCCATTTATATCCACCATAGTGTTACTTGCCAATACATTAAATTGTATTGACCCCCTTTGTGGCTGCATATTCCATCTTGTAGATGATTTTGAAGACGGGTGAGGACTTTGTTTAGGATCTCGAGACTATCGCCAACATGTTTTGCCTGTGGCACATGAACAAGATGGGATCAATGAAATTCTATGTTTTCCGTTGTATTTCTTTGTTTTCAGCTAGTCTTCTATGACTATGCAAGTTGTAATACTATTTTGTAAGTACTGGATCATACGATGTAATAGAATTTGATGCATTTGCATGATATTTCATTTTGTACTGTGGTGCTAGCAATTGATCCAGGGACTAACACACTAGCACAAATGTTCTTACATTTATAAATGTGGGAATGCTACAGTGTACAAGGGCCGTCTTCGCCCGAACAATAGATCTTAGGTTTTCACCCTAAAAAGGTCTGAGGTTCCTATAACAATTGCATTCAACAAGGTCGTTACCATGTACAACCAATAAAGGGCAGCCCTTGATTTTCACCCTGAAAATCCTCGAAGACTCGCTACTCGAAGAGAACATTCTGAAGTCCTCCAGGTCTCCCGCCCCCGCATGCCAATGCCGCTGCTATAAGTCACCAAACACCAGTCTCACTGGTAGCATGTGTGTAGTATGGCCGGGAACTCCGGAATCTATGGCCATACAAATACTTGTTAACTAAATAAATAATTACCTCCAAGATCCCTCTCTGCCATTACTTGTAGTCTCAAACTGAACATGAGCCATGAAAACCTGTTGGCCCTACATTCACAGTCGCCATGACATTCTCCACCACTACCAGCACCATGAAAATCAAGGCGTAGAGACGCCCCATGGTGTCGACAAGAAATAAAGCCTCGCATCCCGCCCTCTAGAAGCCGCACGGGCCGATGTCGTGGTGGTATCACGGCAGATGCCATGGGATGGCTAAATATAGGGGCCGATGGACGCTGGAGGTATCCGGGGAGGGATCACACGGCGAGTAGCCGCGTGTAGGATGTCTCTAGCACTGCAAACAACAAGATCTTACCCAGGTTCAGGGCCCTCGTGTGGAGGTAACACCCCTACTCCTGCCTTTCTCTCTATATGTGTGTTCTCGAGTAGCCACAGTACAAAGTATGCCTCTGGCCGAGTAGCCACTCTGCTGCTCTCTCTCGCTCTGGAGTTGTCTCTAGCAAATAAATGCGAAGTGAAGCAACGTCTCTCGCGCAGGAGGAGGCAGGGCACCTTATATACTGGTGCCCAGCCGAATAGAAAAAGACTATAAGGTACGAGTGATGGGACAGGCACACTGCAGAACAGAGCACGCCTCCGGCTTCTCGCTGACGCGGGTGCAGAAAGTCGTCGCGCCGTTCGGAGATGGGACATGTCCACCTTGTCAGTGAGATAGGGTAGGCCCCTAGACCTGTCATGTCCCCTCTGTCAGTGACAGGACTTGACAGGCGCCTACCGCACTGTAGCCACGCCGTAGCACGGATAATCACGCGCTCCGTAAGTTGAACCGCACGCTGGTACGGACGCAGGATACGTGGGATCCCTTGTCAGAATGGCTCCATTGACTTCTGGCCCGAGTAGGATCACAATCCCTCTACTCGGACCAACTTCTCTACTCTGACGAACATAACTTCCTTGATTTCTCCTCTTGGCCATTGGTGTATACGGCCGGATAGAAATCTACCGGGTAGCAAGCACCCGGGTAGCCGTCTACCCGGTCAAACAGCACCTTGACCTTGCCTTTAGCACTTGCCTCACCCCTACTCGGGGGTAACCCCCCGACATTAGTCCCCGAAGCTGGTAGAGTCCTGCAAACTTGTTCACTGGGCCCTGCCAGCTTTAAACCAAATTGTCTTCTTGAATGAGTAACGCCAAGTTGCACTCCAACTTGAACCAGTAAATCCTTCTCGAATCTCTTCAACTGTGCTTACGAGACCACCGTCTTGGTAGCTGAGTAGAGCGATTCCTCTCCTGAGCTGTCGAGTAAAATAACTTAGTGAAAATTTTAATACGATCCCGCTGAATCGGACAAAATCCAACTCTCCGTGTCGCTACGGGGCACGTGTCACACCCCTGTGCCCCCGACGCCTCGGTGCCTCGGATACGGCAGGCCACGCGCCATTAACTGCAACCTGGGCCCACTAGCCCGTTAGGTCACCTCAACCGCACTCAAGTGCCCACGATCTCGACATGGGATTAACTGCGCCCGTTACGCGCGCGGTATGCGTTGTGTGCGTTTCCAATGGTCGCTTAACCCACGCCGCACGATCGTTGCCCACGATCAATGCCACGATCAATCCACCAGTAACGGCAACTCGAGGGGGCGAGATAAATACGCCCGCGACACTCCCTTCTCCTCTTTCCTGTTCTCCCCAATCTCGCGCCCCCTCGCCTCTCCGCCGTCGTCGAGCACACCGCCACCGCAAGCACTCGCTGCGCCGCTACTCCACGCACCGCAAGAGAGACCGAGAGAAGCGCCTTCGCTCGATTTCGCCTCCAATCTCCCACAAGCTCTTCCGCCTCCATGGCTCCTTGCGGAGATGACGATGCGGCCGCCCGCGCCGGCTGGGAAGGATCTGACGTGACCGCTGCGGACTGCCAGTGGCTCGTCAACACGCGCCGCGTCCCTCCCGGCGTCGCTTGCAGGCCTCCAGGTACTGAGATTATCCCCAAGCCTGACAAAGACGAGTACGTCGTCTTCCTCTCTCATTTCAAGCGCGGCTTCGGCCTTCCCATCTCCGATTTCTTCTCCGAATTCCTCAAACATTTTGGCCTCCAGCCGCATCACCTTCCACCCAATGCCCTTGTCATGCTATCCATCCACGCCGTCGTGTGTGAGGCTTTCTTAGGCGTCTACCCGACCATCCATACATGGGCTAGGTACTTCTTCTTCAGGAAACAAAGTGTTCCCAATCCTGGGAACACTGAGAGCGTTCGCGCGATGACCCATACGGGATGCGCCATGATGCTGCAGCGCACGACTGGCCATCACCCGAGGGTTAAGGGATTGGAAACCGTGCACAAGTGGCAGCGCGGTTTCCTGTACGTGAAGAATGTCGCTGCAGAAGAGGGGAAGCCTATCGAGGACCGGATAGGGCTCCCAAAGTTCAAGAATGCACTGCCCACTCAGCAGAACTGGGGTTACAACCCCAAGAAGACCATCGAGGATGTCCTCCAGGTTGAGCGACGCCTGCCAAGTTGATCTCGGAAGGGTTTCGTCAAGACGACCCCATCGCGTGCTGGATATCACGCCGAGTACTCCCGCTCCAGCGTCGATCGCACAAGATGTGCTACATGGGAGGAAGCCGAGACTGCACAAGGACAACGTCATTCGAGCTCAGTAAAGCCGAGGTGGCCATCTGGGCCAGATCCATCATCCAGACCTCGCTCTCTGACACCTGGTTGTACGGCTTCACGCCGTATAGCCGCCTCAAGCCCATTGGACAGGTTAGCCTTCTGTGCTTTGCTTTTTCACTTTGATACCGAGTAGGTGGCTTCTCAACTTTGTATGCTTAATCTTTACATGCTGCACCGAGTAGGACATCACAAGTATTCTTTTGGCTCTATATGCTTTGTGTTTGCACGCCATTCCAAGTAGAAATCCTTAGTTTAATATGCTTTGTGTTTGCACGCTATTCCAAGTAGAACTCCTTAGCTTAATATGCTTTGTGTTTGCATGCTGTTCCGAGTAGAACTACTTAGCTTAATATGCTTTGTGTTTGCATGTTGTTCCGAGTAGAACTCCTTAGCTTAATATGCTTTGTGTTTGCATGTTGTTCCGAGAAGAACTCCTTAGCTTAATATGCTTTGTGTTTGCATGCAGTTCCGAGTAGAACTCCTTAGCTTAGAACTCAACTCATTGTGCTTCGTGTTTGCCTCAATAGCACATCGATCGCCAGGGAGAGGAAGATACTGAGATCTTCGAGGCCAACTGGTCCAAGGACCGAGAAGAGGACGATGCGACCGCCTATGACACACAAGACACCCTCTGCATCCCTCACGCCAATCAGCCTAGTAAGTCCCGAGCTGATGCGTCTATTCGGGACTGGTCCGAAGATGACGAAGGTGACTAAGTTCACCTCTCTGCTCGCGAGTAGTGCACTCTGATTCCCTTCTGTGTTTCTGAATTCCTTTCTTCTTCTACTCTGCAGAAGAGCCTGAGGCGGACGACGATGATGATCCCCTGGAGGTTAATCCTCTATCTGTGGCTGCTCCCACAACTCGGGAGAGGGTAGGCAGTGGTGCCCAAGAACCTCCCCCGAAGAAAGCCAAGAAGAAAGCCGGAAATAAAGTCGTTGCCTCTAGGAGACAACCCCCCACCAGCAAAGGGTAAGCGTTATATACGAGTACCACTTGGTTGCCATTTCCTGTTGCACATTTCTCCTTCTTCCTTTCTGAACTTTTTCCTTTCTTCCAGCGCCCCTCTCGACGCTGATGCTGCAGCAGCCCCTTTTCGCCCCAAGAGGAAAGCAAGTGTGCCCCGAGATCAACTCGTTGACCTCTCGGACGATGATGATGAGCAAGAAGAGCAGGAGAGGACGCGCGCGTCTTCCCCTATCGATGTAGATGACGATACCGGCGCCGAGAACACTGGCGCCGGTGATGATGCTGATCTCATCCCCCAACAGCAGCAAGATGCTGCTCATGACGAGACGCCGCCATCTCCCCCAGCTGCATCAGCTGGGGACAATACTGAAGAAAACCTCGAGCAGCAAGATGATGCCGCCATGGAGCGGCCAGACGCCACCCTGGAACAGCAAGATGATCCCGCGGCCGGGCCGCGGGTAGAAGAAGTTGTTGATACAAGACATGATCCCGCTGTAGAGCAGCGGGTAGAAGAGAGAGTGGTGGAGCCCGCCCCCCAGGACCAAGTGCAGCTCGACGCTGCACCGGGTAGCCAGCCCCCTGTGCCGCCTACCCAGCAGGCGACTCCACCCATCGCGCCGATCCCTCCTCCAACTCAGACTGCACCACCGCCTCCACCAACTTCTTCTCGCAAAGTGCCTCCACCCACTTCTCGGCCAGACACTGCTCCTAGCCCCAGGAAGATTATTAAGTCTGAGACCGAGGCCGTCCGGTGGCAACCAAAGCGCGCTGCTTCGCAAGCCGGACAGCAGATGCCGCCTCCCAAGCCGCAAGACGCGCCATCCGGGAAGCCGCCGAGGAGCAAACAGCTAGTGGTCTCCGCGCCCACCTCCAGTGCCAACCCAGCTGCTTCTGTGTCTACTGGTCCTGCTGAGAATCAAGGTGCAGGTGCTGGCGGCCGCGCGAAGCCCAGCTACCCGGAATACATGATGACTATCTCCCAGCGCCATGAGATCTCACTTGCAAAGGGAGAGAAAGGGCTGGCTGTACTGAAAGAGGGCCAAGCGGTGGCGACCAGCACTAAGTCGAAGGGCAAAGCAGCAGCAGTTCCTGAGTTCCTCTCGCGTGAGGAAGGTGACAACGAGATCGAATCAGAAGGCCTCACCGCGATCCTGGACCGAGTAGGTTTTGTTGACCCAGCTTGGAACAGCAAGGCGTTTGGCAAACCCAAATGGGATGGTCTCGAGTTGGGTCAGATTGACCACTACCGCGTCGACTGGAACAAGGCCGATGTCGGTGTTGTCCCTATGACAATTGCAAGCCCCACATGTACCTTGGCCGGGAAGCCGTTCGTCATGCACAAGGCTGCAGAGGACGTCGAGCAAAGCTACGTTGTAAGTTTTTCCTCTCCTTATTGTATTTTCCGAGTTGTTGTTTCTTCTTTCTCTTATCTTTTCCTCTTTTCATCTTAGCTATTCCTCCAGTCCCCGAGATTCAGGTCGAGTAGGCGAAAACTCAACCGAGTTGCCGTCTACTCGGGGCAAATCTTCACAAAACTTGAACTTTTTCTCTTCTTCTCTACAGAATAGCCTCCAGAAGAGGACAAGACTGTTCCGCCGGCTACTCTGGCACCACCGCATCGCCAAGGACCATCTTGAGGCTCTTGAAGCCGAGAAGAAGGACACTGCTGCGGTGGAGCAGGCGGCACTGGATCGCACTATCCAGATTTCTGAAGTAGAAGGTAAGCTTTCAGCAATTCGGTTTGTGCGTTTTTTTGTTTACGCCCGTGTTTGCTATTTGCTTTATTGCTGTTTTCTCTGCAGGCAAGATCAATGACCTAATAGAAAAGCATCACGACTGCGAGGTCTTTGCTGCCTCTGCGCAAAGCAAGATTGCCACTCTCGAGGGTGAGTTGCCTTCCTTCTCTGCACTTGTGTTCCTTTTTACTCGGTTACTCTGCTGACGCTGCTGTTCTTCTCGCAGAAGAGTGCAAGAAATTCCGGGAGCAACACCAAGACTGCCTCACGCCTGCCGAGGTGCGGCAACAGTTGGAAACCCGGGAAGCTGAGATCAAGAAAGAACGCACCGCCGAGATGGCGGAGTTTGAGAAGATGCAGGTCAAGCTGAAATCTGCCCTCCAGGTTGCCATCAACCAGGTTGCTGAGAAGGAGGAGATCAAGAAGATTGCCAAGGCCAAAGAGAAGGCGCTCGAGTTGGAGATCTCGGTGCTGAAGGAACATAACCAGCAACTCGTCCTCCAGATCGCAAATGCGCGCAGCATTGAAGACATGCATATCTCGGATGAGAACGACTGGAAGATCAAGCTGGGAGCCCTTCTGGTGGATCTCGAACGTGAGTTCTCTTTTCTCTGCACCTGACTTGTTTTTCTCTTCTCTGCCCTTTTCCTACCTGGTTTCATCTCTTCTCTGCTTCCGTTTCTGATCCCAAGTAGATCCCTATGCAGATATCTTTCTTGAGCTCCTCTCTGCTGGTGTGCCTGCTATGGAGAAAGCCAGACAGCTCAGAGCTGCTTCTGGTATGCCTATCGACACCAAGTCCACTATCAACGACCATCTTCTCAATATCAAGATGCAGATCCGTTCCCTCAAGGGCCTGGGCACCTCCATGGTGTCCACTGCATTCAACTTGCACAAGCTGTTCTGGCCGGATCAAGATACGCCAGATAACTTCAGCGAGATTGCCGAGAAGCTGAACAGAGTGAAGGCCGAGTTGAAGAAATGGCGTGCGTCTGCTGCTCGGGTAGGAGCTGATCAGCTGCTGCACTTCATCACCAGCTGGTATGAAAACCCGGATCTCAACAGAATCCTCACTATCCGTGAAGACTCCAAGTGGACCACGAACTCCGACTGCGTCACTCGCCGGAAAGCGGTGGCATATGAGATTGCTTCCTACGCCGACACCGCCACCTACATCGACGGCCTCCCCGATCCAGATACTGAACCTGAAGACGAGGACGAGGATGAGGAAGACGATGACGACACCGTCAGCGAGGACTTGACCGAGTTTGAGAAAGGTGCCTCCAAGGGAGCATCCGAGAGGGGGAAAGGCAAGGTCGACGCAGAAGCCGAGCAGCCGCAATCCAGCGCTCAGGAGGCCACCATCACCACCGAGATGGTGATCCAGCAGCCAGCGCCCGAGTTGGGCGTGACTGGTGCCTACCCCATGCCCAGCTCGCAGTCTACTGCGTCCACCTCTGCCACAGATCCCATCTTGGTTGCCACCGCGACCTCTTATCCAGTTGCCTCCGCCAACCTTGATGCTGCCAACGCCAACGCGGACAACACCGCTACTTCCAATGAGTGATGCCTACAACACTTTTACTTCAAACTTTGATTAGATCCCCGGGATGCCGGGTGCAGATGTAACCGTACAATTATTGTTTCGTTGCTACTCAGTTTTATTCCAATTGAAGTTTCTTAGCAACTCTGGCTCAATGCCGAGTTGCGTTAATATGAAAGTCCCCGAGTTACATTTTTTATCCACTCTTTCTTTTTGTCTCAGCTCTTACCTGCAACTTGTTGCTTTTTTGGTAGTCGAGTCACAAGATTTCAAAGTTGGAGTTTCAAATACTTAGCCACTTAGAAACATCATAGTAACGCTGCCCACCACTTAGCCGAAAAGAAAGAAAGCAGTAAAGAACACTCTATTCGGTTGCCACACGTCTCCTTTCCTTAGCAATTTTTCTTGTGTTCATGGACCTTTGGCTTGTTCTCTGGCTTGCCATGTAGCCGGGTTGCGGACAGCAGCAGAGTCGCAAAGTTGGCCCGTGGGTTTAAACACACTACTATATATGCTTTTGAAATTCTAAGTGGTTCAACCGAGTAGACAAAGTAAGAACAAGATAAACACAAGGAGCAATCTGGACGAGGGCAGTCCCCGAGTTCGATTTCAGATTGCCGAATAGAATTTTAACTCGGATAAGAAAATACATACATAGTTTGCTCATGAGTGAAAACGTCGGAATAGAGCTACATTCCAAGGGCGCTTAGATTCCTCTCCAGCTCTATCCGGCCTGTTCTTCTGGGGTGCCTGTGCATCAACTAGATAGTAGGAATCATTGTGCAGATCCTTGCTCACAATGAAAGGCTCTTCCCACGGAGGGGATAGCTTGTGCATCCCGGCCGTGCGTTGCACGAGGCTAAGGACCATGTCTCCTTCTCAGAAAACCCTCGGGTTCACTTTCCGGCTGTGATAACGCCTCAAGTTTTGCTGGTAAATAGCTGAACGTGACAGAGTTAACTCTCTTGCTTCTTCTAGCAGGTCAACGTCATTTTCTCGAGCTTCTCTAGCCTCTGCCTCAGTGTAGAGGGTTACTCGGGGCGAGTCATGCTCTAGGTCACTGGGCAACACGGCCTCAGCTCCATATACCAGGAAGAATGGTGTGTAGCCGGTTGACCGGTTAGGGGTAGTCCTTAGACTCCACAACACCGCTGGCAACTCGTCTAGCCAACACCCAGGTGTTTTCAGCAGTGGCTCAATCAGCCTTGGCTTTATGCCGGATAGCACCATGCCATTTGCTCTTTCAACTTGCCCATTGGAGGCCGGATGCGCAACAGATGCAACATCTAGCCGAATCCGCTTCTCCTTGCAGAATCTCGCAAAAGCACCCTCATCAAAGTTTGTGCCATTATCAGTGATGATGTTGTGCGGGTAGCCGTATCTCATTATCACATCCTTCAGAAAACTCACAGCTTTGGCTCCATCGCACTTCCGAATAGGCTTGACCTCAATCCATTTGGTGAACTTGTCAACCATGACCAGGATGTGAGGCATGTTGCCTCTAGCTGGCTTGAAAGGACCCACCATATCCAAACACCAAACAGCAAATGGCCAAGTAATGGGAATGGTATTCAACTCGGAAGCTGGCATGTGAATCTTACTTGCAAATCTCTGGCAGCCGTTGCACTTTCTCACTATATCTTCAGCTTGCTTCAAGGCAGTAAGCCAAAAGAAGCCATGCCGAAAAGCCTTGTTGACTAGAGCCCGAGAAGAGGCGTGATGTCGCACCCGGACTTCTAGAGGATACTCGCAGTTCCGTTGAACAGTAGATGATTGGATTACGGGGCTTACCGGCACCCGCATCTCTTACGAGTAGGCCAACACACGTATGTGTGACAACCAACCCCTACTGTTCATCGTCTACGTAAACCATCCCATAGAAATCAGGATACTACCTTTGACGTGCTTCATACCATACACACATGGTACGTCAACGGCGTTTAACAGAATGATAGCAAAACATATCTCTAAGACACAAATAAATAGAAATAAGTTGCAAATAGCTCTCACTAGAGCAGAGATAGCAAATACAATCATCTAGAGGACACATGTCCCAACATATCATCATTACAACACAGCGGAAGCATTCAACAGGTCTGAGTACAGACAAAACCAAATAGGCCTAAGAGGCCGGCAATGAAAGGAAAATGGAGCCCATCCACGAAGCCTCGGATCCTGCCCGGGTCCGCTATCTACTCGTCAGCAGCCTCGTCGTACTCCACGTAGTAGCCACCATGGGGATCCTGCGAAACGTAGTCTGCGGAAACCACAGCCCCAAAGGGGTCAGTACATAAACGTACTGGCAAGCAAGACTCACAGTTCACCAAAATGTAACCCGTCAACACCAAGCACAGATGCTTTGGGTTCAACGGAAGGAAGGGGGAATACAAAAGATGCGGCAGCTGGCTGCACTAACCAACTACAGACCATACTACAACTTCCGGCTATCAGAAAGGAGATAAGATAGCGTATCGTAACCAACTAACAACTAACTCCAAACAAAACCATCCTGGACCTCGCCCCTTATCCAAAGAAGCAATCCGAGGATAACTCACACAATTGGATTAATGATGGTTCAGGTTGTTGTGTCAATAAACCTATTACTAGTCAAGTTATCATTAGGTAGGTGTAAGTTGTTCTGAGTACTTGTTAGCCAGTACTTTCACCAAGTCGTCACATAACCGCGGACAACACGGCTTATCGAGAAGATTCATCCCTGCAGGGTGTGCTCCAGTACCCGTACACACTCAAGCCACCAACTAAAACTCAGGTTGGCTTGACACGACTCGAACCATCTCTACAGCCTGTCCTAGGAGCCACGGAGCTATAAGGTTCCAGCCACGCAGCCGAATACTCAGCGCAAGTGTGCAAAACTCCCGCAGGACGCAACACCCCGGCAATACAGGCCTCGCCCTATATGTGTGCGTCATCATCATCATCAGTAACCATGGGAGCAACCCATTCATGCGTATGAGCCAAATGGAACACCCGAACTAAGTGTGGCTCTTCGGACAAACTGCGGATCAGATCAAAGTCGAGGGGGGTTCCATACCACCACCCGGATGCGGTGAGCACGCTCATCATGGTTCAGTAGACAAGACCCTTTTCCTAATTAGGGTCGACACCAGCAGGCCTCAAAACCACGTCGGGCCTCCTGCCGGTGCCTTATCATCAAAATTATTATTACCCAAGCATTAACAGGTTGATTGTTTAACATCGAGCCCCAGAACATAATAAAATATTATAACAGAAAATAGCTGACAACAGACTCGAGCAACAACAACCCTAAGCATGCTAGTAAGACACGGGCAACAAGCAACGGGGTGATAGGTGTGGAGGTGAGGCCATATCAGGTTAAAAGATAACATGTGATAGGTTCGTACACAAGCAACGATTCATAGGCTAGCAGAATAGACCACGGAAAGTATCGGTATCCAATGTTGAAAGGAACACGATTGTTCATGTGAGTGAATACTTGCCTGCAAGCTCAGCAGCCTGGTACTGAGCTAAGTCCTCGGAAGGGGTGTCGTAAAGATCGTCCGTCTCAACGTCGTCGTCTATTCGAGAAGAAGCAAACAAACAACGCAGAGAGACAAACAATCAATAACATGGCATAATGCACAATCATGGGATGATGCATGACCATTTAATTGATGCATCAAAAATAAACTAATTGACATGGTAACATGTTCAAATGGACCCATATGCAATTTGGATTGCATATGGAAAGTCCATGAATTAAGGTTGAAATAATTGTTTTACAACTAATCAACAGGTGAAAGTGGATTAGTATGATGCATGGATGAGGAAAACAGAAAAAATAACAACAATGGAATCAACTGGAAATAAGGTTTACCAATTTTGGAATTTTATTTATTAAGTTATGAAATTTTGGTTCCTTAAAGGTGTTACACAAGCATTTGTTGTTTTCACCAATTTTAATTGTACAAAATAGATAACAAAGTTCATATTTGGAAAGAACACAAAATTTTAGGTGGAATACATGTTTCAATTATTGAAAAAGGAAATAGAAGGAATTACTTATGAATTAAACAAGATTTAAATGAAATTAAATTATGTATGAATTTATTTGAATTTTTATTTGTTCAAAACATTAAACCAAATTCATATTTGAAAAGATTATGTTTTTCTGGTTTGAAAACATATTTTATATGTTCAAAAATAAATAAATTTGAGCAAGTTTTGAATTTAGCAAATTTAAATGAATTAAACAAGGTTTAAATTATTTAAGCAATTTTAATTATTCAAATCATGAAACAAAATTTATATTTGGAAAGGTGGTTCAAAATGGCATGGAAAACATATTTTATTTGTGTTATTTGGATTAATATTGAATTAGTTATGGAATTAAGCAAATGTGAAAAGAATTGTTGGAATTTGAAATTTGAAAACATTTGCAATGCTCAAAACAGAAAACAATTGATTTAAATAGGTACAGAATTAAATTTGGTTCAGAAATCATATTTTATTTATATTATTTGGAGTTGGGATTCAAAAGTTATTTGAGTTTTGTTTTTAGGGACTAAACTGTAAAAATCTGGACTGATATTAAAATAAAGGGGCAGAAAATTTAACTGCACCGCGCAGCGACTAGCCCCAGCCGCTGACAGTGGGCCAGGGCCTGCGTGGCGCTTAGGTGGCAGGGCTGGGGGTTGACGTGGCCTCCAGGGCCACTGACGCGCGGGGCCCAGCGCGCGCGTGGAAAGGAAAAATTGGGAGGCGAAAATGCCTCCCGCGGGACTCGAACCCGCTACCCTAGGCGAGCGAGCGCGCGTGTGTTGCCAGTGCGGCTCGGTTCAGTTGCTTGTCAGGTATATGCAGCGAAGGAGGATAAGGTGTGTTCCGCGGGGGGTTTAACTGAATTTCCACGTTCAGGTGTGGTTCTGAACCTCGACGAGCGATGGCCGCTGGTGAACGCTGCTCGCGGTGGCTCGCTGCTGTGGGTGGCCAGCCCACCGTGGATGCTCGTGCCCGCGGTGCGCGTGTGCGGCTGGAGGGTGAGGGAACGGAGGAGAGGGAGGAAGGGGAATAGGAGGGCGACGCTCACCTCGCTGACGAACAGAGGGAGCGGTCGGCGGCGCTCGGTGGCGGAATCGTGGATGGCGGCGGAGCTCCCGGTGCTCCCGGCCCCTGCCGAGTGGTCGACGACGAAGGGGAGGCCGAGGGGACTCCGTTCCCGGCCCTAACACGGCCGGGAGGGCACCGTGGCGGCGGCGATGAGCCGGAGGGGGCGGCGGTGTTGGTGGCCTTCGGTGAGGTTCAGAGAACTGCGAGAGAGAGCAGGGGGCAGAGAGAGGGAGAAGAGGAAGGTGGCGGCGCTCGAGGAGAAAGGTGGAGGGAGAGGTTAGGGCGCAGAGGGGGAGCTCGAGGGAAAGGATTTAAGGGGGGAGGTGGAGCTACTGATCGCCGTTGCCCTCTGCAACTGTCAACGTGGGCGATGGGGATGGACTCCGTACAGGAGGTAGAAGACAACGAGGGGGGGTACCATGCCTTTGCTAGGTGGGCTGGCCCAAATGGGCTGGCTGCCCTTCCCCCCTCTCTTTCTTTTTATTCTTTTCTTCTTATTACTTTTTTTTTTGCTGAAAAGGAATTAGGGAGAAAAGGAGAGGTTTAGTGGTTAGAAAATTTTAGGGATAATTTTGTAGAGTTTTGTTTATTATAAAAACAGCAATGCAGCATTTTGTTTCCCAAATAAATTTAATTTATGTTGTTGTTTGGAAATTAAATGATTTTAAGTGAATTTTGATATTAATGAATAATTGAAACTTAATTAATGTAAAGTGTTTAATTTCAAGTTTTAATGGAACAACTTATTTGTTTGTTTTGTAGTTTTTATTTGAAACATGTAACATAACAAGTATGAACAATAATTTGAATTTTTGTTTGAAATTAAAATAGAAAACAGATGGAAACAAATGAAATCAAATGCAAAACAAATGCAAACAAAAGGCAATGACTATGATGACATGATGCAAAACAATAATAAAACAAGAAACAGACATTCTAAAGGGAGTTTTTCATACTTGGGATGTTACAAAACGCCCCCCCCCCCCCCTTGAAGGAATCGCGCCCCGAGATTCCTACTGAGAAGAGAAAAGGTCCGGATACTTCTTGCGAAGATCCTCTTCGGTCTCCCACGTTGCCTCTTTATCGGAATGATGAGACCACTGCACTTTCAAGAACTTGGTGCTCTTGTTGCGAGTCTTACGCTCGGTCTCATCGAGAATTCGAACAGGGTGCTCCTCATGAGATAGATCTTCTTGCAGTTCAATGGAATCATGATCAACTGCACGATCCGGATCTTTGAAACACTTCTTGAGCTGTGACACGTGAAACACATCGTGCACCTTGGATAGTTTTTCTGGAAGTTCAAGACGATAGGCATTTTCCGCACGCCTTGAGAGAATGTTGAAAGGACCAATGTATCTTGGTGCCAGCTTTCCTTTCACACCAAAATGATGAGTGCCTCTGAGGGGAGTTACACGGAGATATGCTTTGTCACCAGGTGCGTAGATCATATCCCTGTGCCTGCTGTCATAGTAGCTTTTCTGACGAGACTGAGCAATCTTGAGATTGTCACGAATGATGCGAACTTTATCTTCGGCTTCCTTAACAATGTCAGGGCCTAAGAGTGAACGTTCACCAGCTCCAGACCAATTGATTGGACTCCTGCATCTGCGGCCATAGAGAGCTTCAAACGGTGCCATGCCTAGGCTTGCCTGGAAGCTGTTGTTGTAGGAGAATTCAGCATATGGAAGACATTCTTCCCATTTCATGCCAAAGGAGAGACCACATGCTCTGAGCATATCCTCGAGAATCTGATTGACTCTTTCGACTTTCCCTTGAGACTGAGGATGATAAGCTGTGCTGAACAGAAGTTTGGTGCCCAATGCTTCTTGAAAACTCTTCCAGAAATGAGAAGTGAATATGCTTCCACGGTCTGAGCTTATTTCTAATGGAACACCATGAAGAGGAACAATCCTTGTTGTGTAGAGCTCTGCTAACTGGCTAGCTGAGATTGTTTCTTTGACAGCAAAGAAGTGAGCTACTTTAGTGAGTCGATCAATGACAACGAAGATTGCATCGTTGCCCCTCTTGGACTTTGGAAAACCAGTGACGAAGTCCATTTCAATCATGTCCCACTTCCACTCAGGAATTTTCAGAGGTTGGAGAAGACCGGCTGTTTTCTGATGAACTGCCTTAACACGTTGACAAACATCGCATTCAGAAACGTATTGAGCAATTTCACGTTTCATGCCAGACCACCAATACAGTGTCTTGAGATCCTGGTACATCTTTGTACTTCCAGGGTGTATGGAGAGAGGATTTTCATGAGCCTCCTTGAGAATGACATCTTTGAGACTTTGAATTTGAGGAACTGCAATGCGTCCTTTGAAGAACACAGTTCCCTTGTCATCAATTGAGAAGCACTCATACTTCACATTGCCTGCTTTGATGTTATTTGCGATCTTCTTGATCTCAGCATCACGAAGTTGTTCAGAATGAATCTTATCCTCGAGAGTTGGACTGGCTGTCAAGTTTGCAAGATAACCTTGAGGAACAAGACCAAGGTTCAGCTTCTGGAATTCTTCATGAAGAGGAGGTTGGCTTTCCATGATCATGAGATTATTGCAATACGACTTGCGACTGAGAGCATCGGCCATAACATTAGCCTTGCCTGGAGTGTAAGAAATGGTAAGATCGAAGTCTTTGATCTTTTCAATCCATCTCCTTTGCCTGAGGTTTAGATCTAGTTGAGTGAAAATGTATTTCAGACTCTTATGATCGGAAAAGATTTCAGTGCGATTACCCAACAAGTATTGCCTCCATTTCTTGAGGGCAAACACAACTGCTGCAAGTTCAAGGTCATGTGTGGGATAATTGAGCTCATGTGCATTCAACTGACGTGAAGCATAAGCCACAACTTGACGTTCTTGCATAAGAACTGCTCCTAGACCTTGGAGAGAAGCATCACAGAATATTTGGAAGGGTTTGGTAGTATCTGGGCCAACCAGAACTGGTGTAGAAGTGAGTTTAGCCTTGAGGAGATTGAAACTTTCATCACATTGTGGAGACCAAACGAACTTCTTGTCCTTCTTTGTGAGATCAGTGAGAGGTTTGGCAATCTTGGAGAAGTTTTGGACGAAACGACAGCAATAGCTAGCCAAGCCAAGAAAACTTCTTACTTGCTTCACCGTCTTAGGAGGTTTCCAATCAACAATTGCCTTAACCTTTTCTGGATCAATGGCTATGCCCTTGGCAGAGATAATATGACCAAGGTAAGCAACTTCTGGAATCCAGAACTCACATTTGGAGAATTTGGCATAAAGACGATGCTCGTGAAGTTTCATGAGAGTGAGACGAAGATGTTCTCCATGCTCTTCCTTGGATTTTGAGTAGACAAGAGTGTCATCAAGATATACCACAACGAACTTGTCGAGGTATTCATGGAAGACAGAATTCATGAGTCGAGAGAAAGTCGCCGGTGCATTGGTGAGACCAAAGGACATGACGGTGTATTCATATAGACCGTACCGAGTGGTGAAAGCTGTTTTTGGAATATCTTCCTTTCTGATCTTTATTTGATGGTAACCCATTCTCAAGTCCAGCTTGGAGAATATTGAGGCTCCAGCAAGTTGATCAAAGAGATCATCGATACGAGGAATTGGATACTTGTTTTTTGATGGTTTTCTCGTTAAGAGGACGATAGTCAACAACGAGTCTCTTTGTTTGATCCTTCTTCGCAACGAACAGAGTTGGGCAACCCCACGCTGAGGAACTAGGTTGAATGTAACCTTTCTCCATGTACATATCGATTTGCTCCTTCAACAACTTCAGTTCAGGAGGAGCTATCTTGTATGGATGTTTAGAGATTGGAGCAGTACCTGGTTCAAGTTCGATCACGAACTCAACTGCTCTGTCCGGAGGCATTCCTGGCAATTCTTCTGGGAAGACATCGGGGAATTCACAAACCACCGGAATAGTTTCAATAGATGGTAGAGGATTTGCATTGAGAGTGTAGAGTTGAACAACTGGATTTTCAGCATGGAAGTAGACTATCTGGCCAAAAGGGTGTGTGATTTTGACAGACTTAGCAGGACAATCAATGACTGCTTTGTTGGCTACCAGGCAATCCATCCCAAGAATGACATCAATATCTGAAGAGTGTAGAGCTATCAGAGATGCCTGGAATGGAAGGTTTCCAATTGTGATCTCGATGTTCTTGCTAACTTTATTGCTTTGCCAGCTAGATCCCGGTGATTTCACTAGGAGAGGGATAGGCAACTGTTCGAAGTTGATTTCACTGTTGTTTGCAAAGCATTGAGAGATGAAAGAGTGTGAAGCACCAGAATCGAACAAGACTTTAGCACAAAACGAGTTCACAAGAAGTGTGCCCATTACAACCTCTGGAGATTCTTCTGCTCCCTGGGTCTTGACATGGTTCACCCTCACAGTTCTCAAGACAGACTTGTTCCTGTTGCGGGGCCTAGGCGAAGAAGTGTGTACCGTCACA
Source organism: Alopecurus myosuroides (assembly GCA_028641055.1). NCBI lineage: Eukaryota > Viridiplantae > Streptophyta > Magnoliopsida > Poales > Poaceae > Alopecurus > Alopecurus myosuroides. Next base: position 212,967,941 of record CM054063.1, on the reverse strand, counting down.
TGATTGACATTAGAGATAGGTAGTGATGGTAGCTTGTTCTGCGGGCACTTGTAGGAGTAGTGTCCTGGTAGACCGCACTTGAAGCATGTACTAGCAGAACGAGGAGCTGTTGGACTTGGCTGAGATGGAGCACCTCCTAAAGATACCACTGGGGTGGGAGGGAGGGCAAGAAATCCTGCCGGGCTTGGCAAGCAGATGGGCGGTGTTGGAGTGTTATATGGAACCCAAACTCTTCGTTTTTGTGGAGGCATGATAGCTTTTGAGAGATTAGCCTGTTCACGAGAGTGCTTACGAGATTCCTCAACCAACTTGCGCCCATGCTCTTCATTTAGAGCGATGTTGATGAGGTCCTCAAAATTCTTGGCCTTGAAGTTGGTGAGAGCATACTTGAGTTCCGGGTTGAGACCCCTGCGGAACTTTGCCATCTTTCTCGCTTCCGTGGAGATTTCATCTCCGGCGTAGCGAGCCAGACGATTGAACTCTCTTTGGTATTCGAGAACGTCCAAATTGCCTTGTGTGAAAGAATAGAATTCCTCACGCATTCTCTCCATGAGCCCATCGGGAATGTGATGGCGCACGAAGGCTTGCTTGAAATCCTCCCATGTGATTGCCACACTAGAACCTCTCATTTCTTGGAAGTTCTCCCACCAAGACATGGATTGCCCACACAGAAGGTAGGTCACGTAAGGAACACGGTCCTCGTCAGCCACATGAGCTACCATAAGAGTACGGTTCATTTCACGGAGCCAGTCATCAGCATCCAATGGCTCGGAGGAGGTATCAAACGTGCGCGGATTGAGCTCAAGGAACTCCCGAATAGACACCCGGGCGTTGCCATTACTCCCAAGGTCTTGGTTCTGCTGCATCTGCCTTATAACTTGTGTCATCTGAGACAGCACCTTCCCCATCTCAGGTGGCAGTGTGGGTTCTTCGTCACCACTTTCCATCCTGAAGAGGATACCAAGATTAACACACTAATCGGATAAAAAAAATCCAATATAAGTGCTTAAAAGGATTACTTCAGACGGTAAGTCGACAGCATAGAACAAGGATGGAGGTTGACAACTAAGTTGTTACAACGGAAGAGAAGATTTGTGAAGGACGATATCGAAGCAACAACTGGGAAACAGGAGACCACAACACCTGAGGTACTACGGAGAAAAACCCATCCGGGCTTCTAGAGGATCAATATCTACTGCTTAAGGAATACAGGATCTGCTTCCGGGGCTTACACGCCTCCGTTCTCAATCATGAGTAGGCAACATGATAAATCATGTCACAACCACCTCCATTCCTATAGTCTAGTAGATATAACCATCCTAGAGAAACCAGGATTCGTGAAATCCTAACTTGAAAGTTTAGATGAGAAAAAGAAAACAACGTTGCACTTCCTTACCAGAAAAGGGAGGGTGGGTGGGGAAAGAAATAAAATGGCAGAATTCCTACTCTCACGTTTCATTTTTCCTATATAGCTACAAAATAGTTTCTAGACTCAACTGCGACCAGTAAAAGGGATCCTACAGGCAGACAGGCTCTGATACCATTTGTCGCACCCGGACTTCTAGAGGATACTCGCAGTTCCGTTGAACAGTAGATGATTGGATTACGGGGCTTACCGGCACCCGCATCTCTTACGAGTAGGCCAACACACGTATGTGTGACAACCAACCCCTACTGTTCATCGTCTACGTAAACCATCCCATAGAAATCAGGATACTACCATTGACGTACTTCATACCATACACACATGGTACGTCAACGGCGTTTAACAGAATGATAGCACAACATATCTCTAAGACACAAATAAATAGAAATAAGTTGCAAATAGCTCTCACTAGAGCAGAGATAGCAAATACAATCATCCAGAGGACACATGTCCCAACATATCATCATTACAACACAGCGGAAGCATTCAACAGGTCTGAGTACAGACAAAACCAAATAGGCCTAAGAGGCCGGCAATGAAAGGAAAACGGAGCCCATCCACGAAGCCTCGGATCCTGCCCGGGTCCGCTATCTACTCGTCAGCAGCCTCGTCGTACTCCACGTAGTAGCCACCATGGGGATCCTGCGAAACGTAGTCTGCGGAAACCACAGCCCCAAAGGGGTCAGTACATAAACGTACTGGCAAACAAGACTCACAGTTCACCAAAATGTAACCCGTCAACACCAAGCACAGATGCTTTGGGTTCAACGGAAGGAAGGGGGAATACAAAAGATGCGGCAGCTGGCTGCACTAACCAACTACAGACCATACTACAACTTCCGGCTATCAGAAAGGAGATAAGATAGCGTATCGTAACCAACTAACAACTAACTCCAAACAAACCCATCCTGGACCTCGCCCCTTATCCAAAGAAGCAATCCGAGGATAACTCACACAATTGGATTAATGATGGTTCAGGTTGTTGTGTCAATAAACCTATTACTAGTCAAGTTATCATTAGGTAGGTGTAAGTTGTTCTGAGTACTTGTTAGCCAGTACTTTCACCAAGTCGTCACATAACCGCGGACAACACGGCTTCTCGAGAAGATTCATCCCTGCAGGGTGTGCTCCAGTACCCGTACACACTCAAGCCACCAACTAAAACTCAGGTTGGCTTGACACGACTCGAACCATCTCTACAGCCTGTCCTAGGAGCCACGGAGCTATAAGGTTCCAGCCACGCAGCCGAATACTCAGCGCAAGTGTGCAAAACTCCCGCAGGACGCAACACCCCGGTAATACAGGCCTCGCCCTATATGTGTGCGTCATCATCATCATTAGTAACCATGGGAGCGACCCATTCATGCGTATGAGCCAAATGGAACACCCGAACTAAGTGTGGCTCTTCGGACAAACTGCGGATCAGATCAAAGTCGAGGGGGGTTACATACCACCACTCGGATGCGGTGAGCACGCTCATCATGGTTCAGTAGACAAGACCCTTTTCCTAATTAGGGTCGACACCAGTAGGCCTCAAAACCACGTCGGGCCTCCTGCCGGTGCCTTATCATCAAAATTATTATTACCCAAGCATTAACAGGTTGATTGTTTAACATCGAGCCCCAGAACACAATAAAATATTATAACAGAAAATAGCTGACAACAGACTCGAGCAACAACAACCCTAAGCATGCTAGTAAGACACGGGCAACAAGCAACGGGGTGATAAGTGTGGAGGTGAGGCCATATCAGGTTAAAAGATAACATGTGATAGGTTCGTACACAAGCAACGATTCATAGGCTAGCAGAATAGACCACGGAAAGTATCGGTATCCAATGTTGAAAGGAACACGATGGTTCATGTGAGTGAATACTTGCCTGCAAGCTCAGCAGCCTGGTACTGAGCTAAGTCCTCGGAAGGGGTGTCGTAAAGATCGTCCGTCTCAACGTCGTCGTCTATTCGAGAAGAAGCAAACAAACAACGCAGAGAGACAAACAATCAATAACATGGCATAATGCACAATCATGGGATGATGCATGACCATTTAATTGATGCATCAAAAATAAACTAGTTGACATGGTAACATGTTCAAATGGACCCATATGCAATTTGGATTGCATATGGAAAGTCCATGAATTAAGGTGAAATAATTGTTTTACAACTAATCAACAGGTGAAAGTGGATTAGTATGATGCATGGATGAGGAAAACAGAAAAAATAACAACAATGGAATCAACTGGAAATAAGGTTTACCAATTTTGGAATTTTATTTATTAAGTTATGAAATTTTGGTTCCTTAAAGGTGTTACACAAGCATTTGTTGTTTTCACCAATTTTAATTGTACAAAATAGATAAAAAAGTTCATATTTGGAAAGAACACAAAATTTTAGGTGGAATACATGTTTCAATTATTGAAAAAGGAAATAGAATGAATTACTTATGAATTAAACAAGTTAAACAAGATTTAAATGAAATTAAATTAAGTATGAATTTATTTGAATTTTTATTTGTTCAAAACATTAAAGCAAATTCATATTTGAAAATATTATGTTTTTCTGGTTTGAAAACATATTTTATATGTTCAAAAATAAATTAATTTGAGCAAGTTTTGAATTTAGCAAATTTAAATGAATTAAACAAGGTTTAAATTATTTAAGCAATTTTAATTATTCAAATCATGAAACAAAATTTATATTTGGAAAGGTGGTTCAAAATGGCATGGAAAACATATTTTATTTGTGTTATTTGGATTAATATTGAATTAGTTATGGAATTAAGCAAATGTGAAAAGAATTGTTGGAATTTGAAATTTGAAAACATTTGCAATGCTCAAAACAGAAAACAATTGATTTAAATAGGTAGAGAATTAAATTTGGTTCAGAAATCATATTTTATTTATTTTATTTGGAGTTGGGATTCAAAAGTTATTTGAGTTTTGTTTTTAGGGACTAAACTGTAAAAATCTGGACTGATATTAAAATAAAGGGGCAGAAAATTTAACTGCACCGCGCAGCGACCAGCCCCAGCCGCTGACAGTGGGCCAGGGCCTGCGTGGCGCTTAGGTGGCAGGGCTGGGGGTTGACGTGGCCTCCAGGGCCACTGACGCGCGGGGCCCAGCGCGCGCGCGTGGAAAGGAAAAATTGGGAGGCGAAAATGCCTCCCGCGGGACTCGAACCCGCGACCCTGGGCGAGCGAGCGCGCGTGTGTTGCCAGTGCGGCTCGGTTCAGTTGCTTGTCAGGTATAGGCAGCGAAGGAGGAGAAGGTGTGTTCCGCGGGGGGTTTAACTGAATTTCCACGTTCAGGTGTGGTTCTGAACCTCGACGAGCGATGGCCGCTGGTGAACGCTGCTCGCGGTGGCTAGCTGCTGTGGGTGGCCAGCCCGCCGTGGATGCTCGTGCCCGCGGTGCGCGTGTGCGGCTGGAGGGTGAGGGAACGGAGGAGAGGGAGGAAGGGGAAGAGGAGGGCGACGCTCACCTCGCTGACGAACAGAGGGAGCGGTCGGCGGCGCTCGGTGGCGGAATCGTGGATGGCGGCGGAGCTCCCGGTGCTCCCGGCCCCTGCCGAGTGGTCGAGGACGAAGGGGAGGCCGAGGGGACTCCGTTCCCGGCCCTAACACGGCCGGGAGGGCACCGTGGCGGCGGCGATGAGCCGGAGGGGGCGGCGGTGTTGGTGGCCTTCGGTGAGGTTCAGAGAACTGCGAGAGAGAGCAGGGGGCAGAGAGAGGGAGAAGAGGAAGGTGGCGGCGCTCGAGGAGAAAGGTGGAGGGAGAGGTTAGGGCGCAGAGGGGGAGCTCGAGGGCAAGGATTTAAGGGGGGAGGTGGAGCTACTGATCGCCGTTGCCCTCTGCAACTGTCAACGTGGGCGATGGGGATGGACTCCGTACAGGAGGTAGAAGACAACGAGGGGGGTACCAGGCCTTTGCTAGGTGGGCTGGCCCAAATGGGCTGGCTGCCCTTCCCCCCTCTCTTTCTTTTTATTCTTTTCTTCTTATTACTTTTTTTTTGCTGAAAAGGAATTAGGGAGAAAAGGAGAGGTTTAGTGGTTAGAAAATTTTAGGGATAATTTTTTAGAGTTTTGTTTATTATAAAAACAGCAATGCAGCATTTTGTTTCCCAAATAAATTTAATTTATGTTGTTGTTTGGAAATTAAATGATTTTAAGTGAATTTTGATATTAATGAATAATTGAAACTTAATTAATGTAAAGTGTTTAATTTCAAGTTTTAATGGAACAACTTATTTGTTTGTTTTGTAGTTTTTATTTGAAACATGTAACATAACAAGTATGAACAATAATTTGAATTTTTGTTTGAAATTCAAATAGAAAACAGATGGAAACAAATGAAATCAAATGCAAAACAAATGCAAACAAAAGGCAATGACTATGATGACATGATGCAAAACAATAATAAAACAAGAAACAGACATTCTAAAGGGAGTTATTCATACTTGGGATGTTACACGTGATGTCCGCATTCTCCTTGGTGTATCTCCACCAGAATTTCTTCTCCTTCCTCTGGCTCAACGCAGCGTTGCAGCACGCCAGTGGGACTTCTTCTATGCAGCACATTGTTGAGTATAGTATAGCCCTTGGATCTTCTCTGAATCTGTCTGGCTGTGACCTCATCACTTGGCAAGGTGCCATCCGCTAGAAAGGATAATATGGGCATAGCCCAACTCGGTGTCTCCCGCATGGGAAACACTGGTTCGTCCACTTCCATTGGATCAGCCACCAATACCACTTCTGAGTTGGAGACGAGTCCCCGAGTCCCCGAGCACTCGGCAAGGACCCCCTCGATGAATGCGACAGTCCCCGAGTTGGGAGGGGCAGTCCCCGAGTAAGAAGAGACAGTCCCCGGGTTGCAGGTGCCAGTCCCCTGGTAGGAGACGGCAGTCCCCGGGTTCTCCTTTGCAGCCTCCCAGTCAATCTCCATAGGAACATCTTCCTCGCCTGGCAGAGAAGGAACGAATATAGACTCCGAGTTGGGGGATGGTTTGATGGACGGCTTTCTCAAATGCTCCAAGGCAATCCCAGCCGGGATGAACTACCGAGAAGACCCCAACTTGGATAACTCATCAGCTGCGTTATTCTCTGCTTGGTGTATATGTTGGAACTCGCATCCTTCAAAGAAACCAGTCATGGTTTGCACCAGAAACCGATATGATGCCATGTTGGCATCCAGAGCATCCGAGGTGCCTGATACCTGCTGCACCAACAAATCCGAGTCGCCATAACAGATGATGTGTTGCACGCCAACCTCCTAGGCTACCTTCAAGCCGTGTACCACGGCCTCATACTCTGCCACATTGTTAGATGCCTTGAAGTGGATCTGCAGCATGTATTTGAGTTGATCTCGCTTGGGTGACGTAAGAACAACGCTAGCACCAAGGCCTTCCTTCACTTTGGAGCCATCAAAATGCATCTTCCAGTAGTTGGCTACTAGCGAAGGAGGCTCATACTGCACCTCAGCCCAATCCACCAGAAAATCTGCTAAGATTTGTGACTTGATGGCTTCGTTTCTCGCGTACAGAGGAGCGTACGCGGCTAGCTCAATCGCCCACTTGGCTACTCTGCCACTTGCTTCCTTATTGCCCATGATGTCCGAGATGGGAGCGGAGCTCACCACCGTGATGGGGTGCTGTTGGAAATAGTGCTTCAGCTTCTTGGCGCCCAGGTACACGCCGTAAGTCATCTTATGGTAGTGCGGGTAGTTCTGCTTGGAGCTGGATAGCACCTCACTGAGATAGTATACTGGCCGCTGCACAGTCTTGCCTTCTTCTTCTCTTTCCACCACAATCACCACACTGACTACTCGGTTGGTTGCAGCAATATACAGCAACATTGGCTCTTTGGTAGCGGGCTAGCCAGGATGGGAGCGCTACCCAGCATGGCTTTCAACTCCTTGAATGCTACATCAGCTTGTGGTGTCCAGACAAACTTGTCACTCTTCTTCATCAATTGATACAGAGGCAAGGCCTTCTCGCCCATTCTGCCCAGGAAGAGGCTCAGAGAAGCCAGGCATCCAGTAAACTTCTGCACATCCTTCAGGGATCTCGGCAAAGACATGCTCTCTATAGCTTTTATCTTTGAAGGATTGGCCTCAATGCCCCGATGGATACCAAGAAGCCGAGTAGCTTGCCAGCCGGGACGCCAAAGGTGCATTTAGTTGGGTTCCATTTCATCTTATACTTGCGCAAGTTGGCAAAAGTTTCCTCAATGTCACTAAGCAGAGTATGTGTTTCATTCGTTTTGATGACAATGTCATCTACGTACACCTGCACATTCTTGCCAATTTGATCATGCAAGCATTTCTGCATGCATCTCTGATAGGTAGCCCCAGCATTCTGCAACCCAAAGCACATGACACGATAGCAATAAGCCCCGTACAGGTTAATAAACGCAGTCTTTATTTGATCATCAGGATTGAGAGCTATCTGATGAAAACCAGAGTAGGCATCTATGAAAGACAAAAGCTCACAACCAGCAGTGGAATCGATCACCTGATCTAGGCGGGGTAGCGGAAATGGATCCTTGGGGCAGGCCTTGTTCAGGTCAGTGTAGTCCACTCACATACGCCATGCGGTATCGGCCTTGGGGTCCTCCTTCTTCTTCTCAACCATAACCGGGTTGGCTAGCCAGTCCGGATGCAATACCTCCATGATAAAGTTGCTTATCAGCAACTTGGTGATCTGATCACCGATAGCTTTCCTCCTTTCATCACCAAAGCGGCGCATAGCCTACTTAACTGGCTTGGCATCAGGCCGCACGTGTAGCGAGTGCTCAACCAACTCCCTCGGGACACCTGGCAGATCCTCATTGGACCAGGCGAAGACGTCCCGATTCTCACGGAGGAAGTTGATGAGCTCGCTTTCCTATTTCTCTCCCAACCCGGCGCCAATGATGGCAACACGGTCTGGGAACTCAGGGTCAACCTGTACCTTCTTTGTCTCCTGGGACGCCTGGAACGCAGTCCCGTACTGGGAACTCGGCATGCCAGGCGCACCACCTTGCGCTGTTTGCGCCATAGCCACTACCTCGTACATCTTCTTCTTCTCGGCCGCAATGACCATGGATTCCGCCAGCTGAGAACTAGCAGAGGCACACTCCAAAGACCTCTTGTAATCACCCGAGATGGTGATGACTCCATTGGGACCAGGGATCTTCATTTTCAGGTAGGCAGCATGGGTAGAGGCCATGAACTTGCTGAGGGCAGGCCTACCGAGTATAGCGTGGTAGGGGCTCTGAAGATCAACTACCTCAAACTGCAGGCTCTCAATGCGACAGTTCTCCCTGGTACCGAATAGAAAATCCACCCAGATGCGGACGATTGGAGCACAAGATACTCCCGGCACAATTCTGTGGAATGTGGTCCTGCTAGGTAGCAACATGTTCTCGGCAAGGCCGAGCTTCTCCAGTGTATCCTGGTACATGATGTTGATGCTGCTGCCGTTATCTATCAGCACCTTGCTGAACCTGACATTCTTCTGAGTTCCCAAGAAGGTGGGATCCACCACCAGAGCATAGCTACCCGGGTTGGGCATCACCTTGGGATGATCAGCTCTAGACCAAGTGATCTCTTGGTCGCACCAGTGCAGGTAGTGAGGCACAGCCGGGATCACTGCATTGACCTCCATCGCACGCCTGTGCAATGACTGCTTGTCGACTGGCTCGGTGACGAAGATCACGTAGCTCTCATGATGCTCCTGGTACTAGTTGCGGCCTCCACCACCATTGTTACCGTTGTTGTTGTTGCCTTGATTGTTGTTGTTGTTGTTGTTGTTGTTCCTGTTGTTGCGGGTGTAGAAGTTGCGGTTGTTGTTGTTGTTGTAGTTGCGGTTGGTTCCCTGAGCCACTTGATTCACATTCTCCCTTCTCGGAAACACTGCAGGCCTGGGAGCTGCTGCCCGAATAGGCTGCACATTGGCATTCGCAGCCGGCAGAGGAGGAGGAGGGGGCAGGTCTTCGTTCTTGATGCGCTCCCACCAGCTGCACTGCCGGGTAGTGTGGTTGGCTGGCCTACTCGGATGCCGAGTATGGAAGCTACATGGCCCATCCTTCATGTTTCCAAAGACAAAACTCGGGCCTGAATCCGAGTTGCCGCTACCCTGCTGGGGAGCAGTGTATGGCTTCTTGATGCCTTGGCCCTGATTCTGGTTTTGCCCGTATTGGGCTCCAGCAGTTTTTTGCCTTTGGCTACTCCCAGCAGCCGTGGTCACAGCATTCACCTCCTCTGGATCATACCGAGTGTCAATCCAGTCACCTCTGCGCTTGTTGCGGAAGTCATTGCGCTTGTTGCTATCATGGTGTTTCCTTCTCGGCTCAGGAGAATCAAGCAGAGGTTGAGTTGGGTCACCGAGTGCATACATATCTGCAATCTTGATTGTCTCTGCGAGAGTACTCGGCATCTCGCGCTGCAACTTCTGCCACAACATGCTGTCATGCCTGCATCCCTGAGCGAACCAAGTAATGGCCTGAGCCTCATTCACACCTTCACAGGTGTTCCTCAATGTACTCCACCGAGTAAGGTACTCGCGGTCAGTTTCCTCTTCTCGCTGTCTGCAAGCGGACAGCTGTTGTGGCCTATTCGGCCTCTTGTAGGTGATAGTGAAGTTGCTGATGAAGGCTTCCGAGAAGTCTAGCCAGCAGTTGATACTGTCCTTGGGCAGGTTGTTGAGCCAAGTCCGAGCTGGACCCTCTAGCATTTGCGGAACATACCGCACATCCCATCTCCGGTTGCCGTCTGCGATGTGCACAACGGTAACATAGTCACTCAGCCAGTCTTCTGGCTTGGTGCTGCCAATGTAGCACTTGGTCCCCCTGGCCAGCTGGAAATGGTTCACGGAGAGCTCCTCCATGATGCGGCGACCAAAGCACTCTGGGCCAGGTGGCCCCTTGTTCTCGAGCTGAGCAGACCGATTGATAAGGTCCAGCTTGTACCTTGCATCACTAGGCTCCAACATGCGGTCACCCACGCGGTCAGTGATATCTCTTGGGTCAGCATAGCCGGCTAGACCCATCGCCGAGTAGCCATCATCATATCTGTTCTCCTGCACAGCTGCAGGCTGCACCACCGGGTTGGCTGCTGGCGCAGCTGCACGCGGCTGTGCTGCTGCTGGCTGCCGCGTCCTCTGCCGAGTAGGCTGAGCAGCAGGACGCCGAGAAGGCCCTGCATAGTCTCCCTCTTGCCTCTTACTGTGAGCTTTATGGGCTTGATAACCCGCTCCTGCAGAGTTGTGTTTCTGACCGGGCTGTTGCGGCACAGCGCGCTGTTTCGCGGCGACAGTCGGTTCGTACACCTGCATCTGTTTGTTTTTTCCAGAGTTCACACTCTGGTCTCTATCCCCATCGGGAAGCGGTGATGACGCCTGGTCCTGAGACCTCATCCCATGCGAGTGAACAACATGGGAAGCGCCAGCACCCGGATTGGCTTTCCGGAACTCCTCGTTTTGCCTGCCAGCCTCTAGCACTAGCTCGTTGAGTCTCTCCTGCTGCCTAGCGTGCGACTCGCCAGTGATATGCGGCAACTCAGCAGCCACTGCCTCTGCAGCCCTAAGAGTTTTGCGGGTGTGCTGTATCTAGGCCTACCAACAGTGTCCAAACTAGCAGATTGGCTAGCAGCCCTACCATCTCTAGCCAGCTCAGCGCCTAAGTTGTGACGCGCACTACTAGGGAAAAGCTTACCCGTGACGCACCGTTTTGCTTATCCGTGACGCACCTGGGCGCGTCACGCCTATCACGCTGCGCCTATGGGTTTAACCGTGACGCACCTAGCTGGTGCGCCGCGCCTATTGATACCCGTGACGCACGGGCTCGGTGCGCCGCGGCTATTGCGAGGCGCGTCACGCCTAACTCTGGAGGTGCGCCACGGCTAGGGACTTAGGTGCGTCACGGCGAAGTTACTTGGTGCGCCACGGGTATCAAGTTTTGCGCGTCACGGCTATCCTCCCAGGTGCGTCACGGGTACCCTTTTTGGTGCGTCACGGCTATATTGTGCTGTATTTTTTTGAAATATGCAGTACCGTATTTATACAGGTATATACACAGCTCAAATACAGAAGAATATCAGTAGACAAAATGTATCAAAACAGTTCTCTGACGAACAAATGATATATCATAGTTGATCATACTGCTTAGAATTCCGAATAGCTACATCAAACAGTTGATTATGAATACAAAGTGTTTATCAGAGTCAAATAGATACAAGTGACCTACATCAAACGGTTAATCATCGGGACCGATTACATTGATCGATGATGCTTCATCATCGGGACAAGTGACCTATCTAGTCGCCGATAACCTAATCATCTAACTAGGAACCATAGCATGACGAGCGAGACGACGGCGACAAGAGCGGCGACGATGGTCTTCAGCCACTTGTTGTTGTTCTTCTTCTTCTTCTTCTGTTCCTCCTCGAGATGGATGAACCACCTAGCTTCCGCCGCCACTCTTGTGTTGTAGGATTTGTAGGCATTCCCTTTGAACTTGTTCACCTGCTCGAAGCAGTCTTCCCAGTGATCGTAGACTCCTGGAACTCTGCCTCTAAACACCACGTAGCACCTCGGCATCTGTAATGACAAGAAAGAAAACCAAAAACAATAGTTTTAAACATGTCTGTAATAACTAGTAAATGGAGATGTATTACATAAATAAGTTGAAAGTTAAACACAAAGGATCAAACTGGCCATTCATAGTTCGAAAGAAATCCAGAAACCCTCGCATTTGTTCCTTTCCTCGGATCACCACCTCCTGTAGTACCTCTTAACTGGAACAAGATGGTCATCGGTCTGTGTGCCTCATATTTAGGGTGGACACATACAAGCGGTCGTAGGTGGTGCCGCTGCGCCAAGTGGGATGCACAAGATCCTAACTTTGTGAAAATCACAAGGCGCAACGGACCACCTAGGCCATATGAGTGTGAACCAACTCTTTTAATCATCGGCATTTATACAAAAGATCGAACGAACATAGGACCGGAATAATATAAAAGCAAGATAATCAAGCATTGACATAATTGAGCATCAGTTACGAATGGACGATTCATAACCGTAACGATGTGTGCCTCATATTTAGGGTGGACACATACAAGCGGCTGTAGGTGGTGCCGCTGCGCCAAGTGGGATGCACAAGATCCTAACTTTGTGAAAATCACAAGGCGCAACGGACCACCTAGGCCATCTGAGTGTGAACCAACTCTTTTAATCATCGGCATTTACTTATTCAAAAGATCGAACGGACATAGGACCGGAATAATATAAAAGCAAGATAATCAAGCATTGACATAATTGAGCATCAGTTACAGAATGGACGATTCATAACCGTAACGATGTGTGCCTCATATTTAGGGTGGACACATACAAGCGGCCGTAGGTGGTGCCGCTGCGCCAAGTGGGATGCACAAGATCCTAACTTTGTAAAAATCACAAGGCGCAACGGACCAACTAGGCCATCTGAGTGTGAACGAACTCTTTTAATCATCGGCATTTACTTATTCAAAAGATCGAACGACCATCACAAGTAAGACCGCAGTAATGAAAAGAAAGATAATTAAGCATTGACATAATTGAGCATCTGTTACACGATGGACGATTCATAACCCTAACGATTGAGTTCGACTAATTTCGGAAAATGTAGCAAGCCTTACAATAGTTCTCACTCCTTCTGACTCATCCTCCCAGGGATTACAACGGGACAGCCCTCCGGATTGATGAAGGGCCTGTCGTCACATGCAGTTGCTAGGTAGGTATTGTAACACCTGGGGTGTTACCCTAAGTTAGAAAGTTGTTTGTTTTCTTTTTGCATTGCATCACATGCATCATAAGCATTGCACCATGTTTTTCAAAACAACTCAAAATTCAAACCACTTTAAACTTTCACACATGTCCATAATTTCCAATTTAAAAAAATTGCAAACTAAAACAACTCAACTTGTTTTCAATAGTTTGAAGTTGATTTGCTTGTTAATAAATTTCCCTTTAATTAATACCCTAATGGTAAATTCCAATTCAACTTCAAATCAAATCATTTATAGTGGGCATGATCAAATTGTGGTTTAACAATTAAAATCTTGCAAACAAATTAAGTTCAATGAGCTTTCATAACTGTTTGAATTAATGGAATAAAATTGTTTAAAATTCAATCTTCATGAAATATTAATGGAAATGCAAATAGCAACTTAAAACTCAAATCAATATTTCAAATTTTTGGAAATAGTGTTGACATTGCTTTTAATTACTGTTTTGCAAATTAATAAAAATTCATTCATAAAGTAAAAAACCCCAAACCCTATTTCTCTCTCTCTCTCTCTCTTTTATCTCTTACAAAAAAAAAGGAAAAATCAAGAAAGGAGGCAGGCCAGCCCACCTCAGCCCAACCCCAAGCCCCAGCCCATCTCCCATAGCCCACAACCCCCATCTTCAACCTCTGTCCGTACAGAGAGTTGGGGACGTCGCTGTCACCGAGCGCCTCCCCCCATGTGCACCTGCCCCTTATCTACCCCTCCCCTCTAGAAACCCTAGGCCGCCCCCCTTCTCCCTCTTCCTCCCTAGCGCCGCCGCCATCTTCCCTCTCTCTCCCTTCCACCTCTGTTCCCTCCAAACTCCTTGAAGAATTGGTGCTCTCTGAATTTTTCCCCATGGCCGCACCTTGGCGACCATGGCGCCGCCTCGCTGCTTGCTGTCGGCCCTCGCTCTCAAAGGGAATGGAACCAGGAGGGTTCCATCCCCGTTTCTCCCGAAGAGGCCCCGGCCGGAGGACGCCTGCATAGGCCGCGCCGTCGCCGGGAAGTTGCCGCCGCGGCTGCCATGATCGACTACAGCGACGCCTTCCCCCTTCAACCTTCAACGCCTACACCGAGGTGAGGGCCCCCTCCCAGGCCCTAGGGCTTCCTCCTCCTCCCCTCTTGCGCTGTGAACCCGCCATCGAGCGGCAGACCCCCGCCATCGAGCGCTGCTTGTAGATCGTCGCCATCGTCGTGCTGTCCGCATCTTGTTTCAGTTAACTGAACCAAGTTCAGTTAACAACCGAAAGCCACCTCAAAAGCCAACCGCATCTGTATCTTGCAACCAACGTAGCAGCAGCCCACTGGTAACATCCCTTGCGCGCAAGCCCCCAGGTCCTGGGTTCGATCCCCCCAAGCCACACCTTTTTTTTCTGTTTTTTTCTTTTTCTGCCCTAATTTCAGAAACTCAGATCTGAGGCATTAATTCTAAAATCAATATAAAATTGAATATTACTCCAATTTGAATGATTCAAAATCCTGTGGATTCATAATCTTGAGCCCTTTCTGTTAATGTCAAGTTTGCAATATGTTTCTGTAACAATTTTTGCACTAAATAATTAATTACTGAAAATGCAATAAAAATTGGAAACTTTGGAATTTCATAACTTTAGTTCTGTTCATCCAATTTAATCAAACTTGGGCTCTAAAAATTTGTCTTAACAAAATATACACATTGGTATTTTATTTGGGCACAATTGAATTAATTTTGAGCATGTTTCCCTCTGTTTACTAAAATGGGTAGAATAAGAATGATTATAAAAACTTGCATAATAAATTCAATAATAACCCAAAAATTATGTTTGATAACTCTAAATGTTCAATGAAACATTTGCTACATGTTTTCAACCTTTTCAATGCAATTTGTTTAATGTTTTTCCTAATTAAAAGTGGTGCAATAATTCAATGCTTTAATTAAACCTTTTAAATTGCAAAATTTATAACTTGGGCAATTCAAATCCAAATCCAACATGTAAAATATGTTTTCCATCCCATTTTTCATGAACTTTGCAAATATCAACTTTGTTTGCTGTTTTGAATAATTTAAATTGCTGAAAACAACTGTTTCTTATTTAATGCATTTAAAATTGTCAAATTAATAATTAATTCATCTTAATTCCTTTTTCAATAATTGAAACATGTATTCCATCTAAAATTGTGTGTTCTTTCCAAACATGAACTTTGTTATCTATTTTGAACAATTAAAATTGGTGAAAACAACAAATACTTGTGTAACACCTTTAAGAAACCAAAATGTCATAACTTAATAAATAAATTTCCAAACTTGGTAAACTTCATTTCAAATTGAATCCCTTGTTGTTTTCTCATTGTTTTCATCATCCATGCATCATTCTAATCAACTTTCACATGATGGTTATTTGTAGATCATTTAAGTCAACATTAATTCATGGGCTTTCCATATGCAATCCAAAATGCATATGGGTCCATTTAATCATGTTACCATGTCAACTAGTTTATCTTGATGCATCTTTAAACTTGTCATGCATCCATACCTTGATCATGCTGGATCTTTTGCCGTAGTAGTAATTGTTGCATCCGGTGTTTGTTCGAGGTTCGTTGCTTCTTCGCGGATAGAACGTTGAGATGATGTGAGCAACGACAAGTTCTGTGGATGTACCTCTACTTGCTGGATCTCGGGCAAGTATACTCACTTGCTGCCAAATGGATGCCTTTCATCACTTGTTACCGATTCTTTCCGTTGTTCTTATTCTAGCCTGTTGATTCGATGCTTGTGTCTCGATCCCATCGTATGTTCACCTTGCAGCCATGATATAGCCTTCCTTCCACTTCCTATTAACTGTTGTTTGTTTACCCTGTTGGCCCTCGTGTCGTAGTTGCATGCTTAGTGTTGTTTGCGCTCAAGTCTTACTGTCCTTTGTCGTATCACTTGTTTAGTTGATAGTTGGGTTCCAATTCAATCAACAACATGTTAATGTCTGGGGTAATAATAATTTGATGATAAGGCACCGGCAGGAGGCCCGGGTTAGGGTTTTGGAGCCGGCTGGTGTCGAAACTAGGAAAAGAGTCTTGTCTACTGATCCATGATGAGCGTGCTCACCGCATCCGGGTGGTAGTATGGGACCCCCCTCGACTTAGACCTGATTTGCAGCTTGTCCGAAGAGCCACACTTAGTTCGGGTGTTCCATTTGCTCCTTGCATAATGGGTTGGCCCCCCTTGGTTACTGATGATGATGATGATGCATATAGGGCGAGGCCTGTAGTGCCGGGGTGTTGTGTCCTGCGGGAGTTTTGCACACCTGCGCTGAGTATTCGGCTGCGTGGCTGGGACCTTATAGCTCCGTGGCTCCTAGGATGGGTTGTAGAGATGGTTTGGGTCGTGTCAAGCCAACCTGAGTTTTAGTTGGTGGCTTGAGTGTGTACGGGTACTGGAGCACACCCTGCAGGGATAAATCTTCTCGAGAAGCCGTGTTGTCCGCGGTTATGTGACGACTTGGTGAAAGTACTGGCTAACAAGTACTCAGAACAACTTACACCTAACTAATGCTAACTTGACTAGTAATAGGATTATTGACACAATAAGTTGAACATCATTAATCCAACTGTGTGAGTTATCCTTGGGTTGCTTCCTTAGTAGGGGGTAACATTGGATGGGTTTGTTTGGTGGTTAGTTGTAGTTGGTTACGATACGCTATCTTATCTTCTTTCTGTTAGCCGGAAGTTGTAGTGTGTCTCTGTAGTTGGTTAGTGCAGCCCGCTGCCGCTTATTTGCAACAACCCCTTCCTTTCCGTTGAACCCAAAGTATTTGTATCTTGTGATGACTGGTTACGCCGGTATCTTGTGAGTATGGTTTATCCACTTGCCAGTACTTAACCGTACTGACCCACGAATCCTTTTTCGTGGCTGCATATTCAACATTGCAGTCAACAGGTTTGAAGTCTGACGACGTTAGCTTGGGAATCCCTCCGGCTTGGCCTGGGCAGGGATTGGACGCTCTTGGTTATCTTCAGGACTCTTAGTCCAATTTGTATCTTGTCCGTAGACGGACGATATGTTGTTTCTTCCGCTGTTATTTGGATCTTTGTATTGTATCAGTTGTATCCTTGACTCGTTTGAGTCTTCTTGTATATATCTGTTCTGTTGTTGTTGTGGATTATTCGTGAATTGTTGCAATGTTATCACAAGTGGCAACCTGTAATCGGTTATTATGCGGATTTGGCGGAAATGCTGAAATCTGCATAGTGCCCGATCCCGGGGCTTCACAAATGGTATCAGAGCCTTGGTTCCGATTCCTGATATTGTTTCGATACGAATGGTTATCGAAGCAACGGGTCCGCAAAGCCTGTAGGATAACCTAGCTAACGGTCGTTGTTTCTAGAGTGTCAAAAACTATTTCTGCTAAACTATTTTGGAAAAAACATCTCAATAGGATTCTTGTTTTCTCCTTATCGCTATTCTATTTCCCCTCCCATCTTATTTGTTTTGGAGTCTCCCCCCTTGTCTATCTTTCAAAGTGTTAGGATCCTACGTGGGTGGACGTTTTCTGAGCCTTTAACCTAATAGGTTCCATCATCGGAAGATTCCTGGTGGAAGAACATCGTCGTCACTCCGAGCAAGAATCCCTTGTTAGTGGTGTCGAGGAGATCAGCTGGAAGCATGAAGAATCGATAGTCGAACTTCTTTCCCCTTCCGGGTTAGCAGGTGGATTGCGAGGGCGCAATCCCTTGTTAGTGGTGTCGTCTGTAACACCTGGGGTGTTACCCTAAGTTAGAAAGTTGTTTGTTTTCTTTTTGCATTGCATCACATGCATCATAAGCATTGCACCATGTTTTTCAAAACAACTCAAAATTTAAACCACTTTAAACTTTCACACATGTCCATAATTTCCAATTTAAAAAAATTGCAAACTAAAACAACTCAACTTGTTTTCAATAGTTTGAAGTTGATTTGCTTGTTAGTAAATTTCCCTTTAATTAATACCCTAATGGTAAATTCCAATTCAACTTCAAATCAAATCATTTATAGTGGGCATGATCAAATTGTGGTTTAACAATTAAAATCTTGCAAACAAATTAAGTTCAATGAGCTTTCATAACTGTTTGAATTAATGGAATAAAATTGTTTAAAATTCAATCTTCATGAAATATTAATGGAAATGCAAATAGCAACTTAAAACTCGAATCAATATTTCAAATTTTTGGAAATAGTGTTGACATTGCTTTTAATTACTGTTTTGCAAATTAATAAAAATTCATTCATAAAGTAAAAAAACCCCAAACCCTATTTCTATCTCTCTCTCTCTTTTATCTCTTACAAAAAAAAAGGAAAAATCAAGAAAGGAGGCAGGCCAGCCCACCTCAGCCCAACCCCAAGCCCCAGCCCATCTCCCACAGCCCACAACCCCCATCTTCAACCTCTGTCCGTACAAAGAGTTGGGGACGTCGCTGTCACCGAGCGCCTCCCCCCATGTGCACCTGCCCCTTATCTACCCCTCCCCTCTAGAAACCCTAGGCCGCCCCCCTTCTCCCTCTTCCTCCCTAGCGCCGCCGCCATCTTCCCTCTCTCTCCCTTCCACCTCTGTTCCCTCCAAACTCCCTGAAGAATTGGTGCTCTCTGAATTTTTCCTCATGGCCGCACCTTGGCGACCATGGCGCCGCCTCTCTGCTTGCTGTCGGCCCTCGCTCTCAACGGGAATGGAACCAGGAGGGTTCCATCCCCATTTCTCCCGAAGAGGCCCCGGCCGGAGGACGCCTGCATAGGCCGCGCCGTCGCCGGGAAGTTGCCGCCGCGGCTGCCATGATCGACTACAGCGACGCCTTCCCCCTTCAACCTTCAACGCCTACACCGAGGTGAGGGCCCCCTCCCAGGCCCTAGGGCTTCCTCCTCCTCCCCTCTTGCGCTGTGAACCCGCCATCGAGCGGCAGACCCCCGCCATCGAGCGCTGCTTGTAGATCGTCGCCATCGTCGTGCTGTCCGCATCTTGTTTCTAATAACTGAACCAAGTTCAGTTAACAGCCGAAAGCCACCTCAAAAGCCAACCGCATCTGTATCTTGCAACCAACGTAGCAGCAGCCCACTGGTAACATCCCTTGCGCGCAAGCCCCCAGGTCCTTGGTTCGATCCCCCCAAGCCACACCTTTTTTCTGTTTTTTTTCTTTTTCTGCCCGAATTTCAGAAACTCAGATCTGAGGCATTAATTCTAAAATCAATATAAAATTGAATATTACTCCAATTTGAATGATTCAAAATCCTGTGGATTCATAATCTTGAGCCCTTTCTGTTAATGTCAAGTTTGCAATATGTTTCTGTAACAATTTTTGCACTAAATAATTAATTACTGAAAATGCAATAAAAATTGGAAACTTTGGAATTTCATAACTTTAGTTCTGTTCATCCAATTTAATCAAACTTGGGCTCTAAAAATTTGTCTTAACAAAATATACACATTGGTATTTTATTTGGGCACAATTGAATTAATTTTGAGCATGTTTCCCTCTGTTTACTAAAATGGGTAGAATAAGAATGATTATAAAAACTTGCATAATAAATTCAATAATAACCCAAAAATTATGTTTGATAACTCTAAATGTTCAATGAAACATTTGCTACATGTTTTCAACCTTTTCAATGCAATTTGTTTAATGTTTTTCCTAATTAAAAGTGGTGCAATAATTCAATGCTTTAATTAAACCTTTTTAATTGCAAAATTCATAACTTGGGCAATTCAAATCCAAATCCAACATGTAAAATATGTTTTCCATCCCATTTTTCATGAACTTTGCAAATATCAACTTTGTTTGCTGTTTTGAATAATTTAAATTGCTGAAAACAACTGTTTCTTATTTAATGCATTTAAAATTGTCAAATTAATAATTAATTCATCTTAATTCCTTTTTCAATAATTGAAACATGTATTCCATCTAAAATTGTGTGTTCTTTCCAAACATGAACTTTGTTATCTATTTTTAACAATTAAAATTGGTGAAAACAACAAATACTTGTGTAACACCTTTAATAAACCAAAATGTCATAACTTAATAAATAAATTTCCAAACTTGGTAAACTTCATTTCAAATTGAATCCCTTGTTGTTTTCTCATTGTTTTCATCATCCATGCATCATTCTAATCAACTTTCACATGATGGTTATTTGTAGATCATTTAAGTCAACATTAATTCATGGGCTTTCCATATGCAATCCAAAATGCATATGGGTCCATTTAATCATGTTACCATGTCAACTAGTTTATCTTGATGCATCTTTAAACTTGTCATGCATCCATACCTTGATCATGCTGGATCTTTTGCCGTAGTAGTAATTGTTGCATCCGGTGTTTGTTCGAGGTTCGTTGCTTCTTCGCGGATAGAACGTTGAGATGATGTGAGCAACGACAAGTTCTGTGGATGTACCTCTACTTGCTGGATCTCGGGCAAGTATACTCACTTGCTGCCAAATGGATGCCTTTCATCACTTGTTACCGATTCTTTCCGTTGTTCTTATTCTAGCCTGTTGATTCGATGCTTGTGTCTCGATCCCATCGTATGTTCACCTTGCCGCCATGATATAGCCTTCCTTCCACTTCCTATTAACTGTTGTTTGTTTACCATGTTGGCCCTTGTGTCGTAGTTGCATGCTTAGTGTTGTTTGCACTCAAGTCTTACTGTCCTTTGCAGCTTGTCCGAAGAGCCACACTTAGTTCGGGTGTTCCATTTGCTCCTTGCATAATGGGTTGGCCCCCCTTGGTTACTGATGATGATGATGATGCATATAGGGCGAGGCCTGTAGTGCCGGGGTGTTGTGTCCTGTGGGAGTTTTGCACACCTGCGCTGAGTATTCGGCTGCGTGGCTGGGACCTTATAGCTCCGTGGCTCCTAGGATGGGTTGTAGAGATGGTTTGGGTCGTGTCAAGCCAACCTGAGTTTTAGTTGGTGGCTTGAGTGTGTACGGGTACTGGAGCACACCCTGCAGGGATAAATCTTCTCGAGAAGCCGTGTTGTCCGCGGTTATGTGACGACTTGGTGAAAGTACTGGCTAACAAGTACTCAGAACAACTTACACCTAACTAATGCTAACTTGACTAGTAATAGGATTATTGACACAATAAGTTGAACATCATTAATCCAACTGTGTGAGTTATCCTTGGGTTGCTTCCTTAGTAGGGGGTAACATTGGATGGGTTTGTTTGGTGGTTAGTTGTAGTTGGTTACGATACGCTATCTTATCTTCTTTCTGTTAGCCGGAAGTTGTAGTGTGTCTCTGTAGTTGGTTAGTGCAGCCCGCTGCCGCTTATTTGCAACAACCCCTTCCTTTCCGTTGAACCCAAAGTATTTGTATCTTGTGATGACTGGTTACGCCGGTATCTTGTGAGTATGGTTTATCCACTTGCCAGTACTTAACCGTACTGACCCACGAATCCTTTTTCGTGGCTGCATATTCAACATTGCAGTCAACAGGTTTGAAGTCTGACGACGTTAGCTTGGGAATCCCTCCGGCTTGGCCTGGGCAGGGATTGGACGCTCTTGGTTATCTTCAGGACTCTTAGTCCAATTTGTATCTTGTCCGTAGACGGACGATATGTTGTTTCTTCCGCTGTTATTTGGATCTTTGTATTGTATCAGTTGTATCCTTGACTCGTTTGAGTCTTCTTGTATATATCTGTTCTGTTGTTGTTGTGGATTATTCGTGAATTGTTGCAATGTTATCACAAGTGGCAACCTGTAATCGGTTATTATGCGGATTTGGCGGAAATGCTGAAATCTGCATAGTGCCCGATCCCGGGGCTTCACAGGTATCTATGTCGCGGTTCGGCATGTTGAACCGGCAGTAAAATGTCCCACTCTTGTTCACCACTTCATGAACGATTTGCGTGGCAAAGCACTTCTGGATATCATATATCTCTTCTCTAACCTTGTCATCGCCGACCATCGACAAGCGGGAGGCCCATTGTTGGACTTGACTAGGCAGGGTAAGGAACTGTTGATCCCGTACATACGCCCGCATATGATGGAGGACATAGTAGGTGTCTCGGTTACTGCCTGCCGGCTGCTTGACGCACGCGAAAGTCGTCGTGTGGGTGAAAACCCGAGCGCCCTAAACGACCTTCTCCCTAGTGATTTTGCCCCCCCCTTGCGTGGTAGCCGGTGAGAGCATTATCCAAAACTTTCTTCATGTTGGAGTAGTCTTTCTTCACCGCACTCCCTGAGTCGAGATACGTGGCATGCGAATGACTGATACAAATGCAGATGAGTGTGCATTGTGTATATCTGCGCGGAACAATCCAAACAAAGTGTTGGAAAGGAGCGATGAAAATCTAAAGAAAATCACTTTCGATTCGGCTAAGAATATTGACTTACCCGGCAAAGTAAGGCACGAGGATGTAATCCTTGGTCTGGTTCGCCAGCATGAAGTCCCGGAGATATGTCGACGCGACTACCTGGTTCCCGACGCCGCACAACACGTCGTGGCGCATGTAGAAGGGGTCCGCTATCGCGATGCCCGGTGTATTATCCCTGCTGACTTGCACCGCCAGACTGAGCGAGTATAGGCGGACCATGGAGTAGTGCAGCGGATTGCTATGGAACATATCGAAGATGTCCGAAAACCGCAGTACTATCCTATCCGCGCCGGTTGACTCGACGAAGCCCAAGTCCTTTGGCACCATGGCAATGAAAACCGGTATGATGGATCCTTGGATTCAAGAAGGCGCGATTCAAGATAAAGAATGCTGTCATGCAAACTCCGCATATCCCCACTTGCGGCCTTGAGCTTGCTCTGGCTAAGCATAGGCTGACCAATCACATGCATCTTCGCATGCCTAGATGTAGGTGGGCCGTCCTGAACACGGAGCGGCATCTTAGCAGGCTGGCTCACGGACTTTGTGGCCTTGGATCTAGGTCCTCTTTTCCGCGGCTTCGACGCTTCCGGAATGATCTCCTTCTCAATATCCTCATTAGCCGCCTTACGGATTGTGCCAGGGCTGAAAATAACTCCTCCCTTCGCACTTTTCTGAGTCTCGGTGCAGGGGGCGACATCTGGAGGCGTGTATTCCTGAGAACCGAATAGACGCTTGCAACTAGATTTATCCGCGGGGGGAGCCTCACCACGAGCCTCCGTGCTATGGTAGGGTTCTTCTGGGGGAGGAGCAATGTAATCTCCGCCATCAAAGTCATCAGCGATGAAATCCATGGCATCAAGATCAACGTCATCCGTCGGGTGTTGTGCCATCTCCATGTCAGGGGTAGGCGACGGCGCGGCGACGGTCTTGCCATGGATCCGCTCCGGTGCTTCTAGAGGGGTTGTTTTCGAGGTGGTGCCTCGCGTCGGTAGTTCTAGAGGCGATGTCTGCGGGGTGGCGCCCCTCTTCCCCAGGCGAATCTGGCTCTTCGGCCATTCCATGTTCCAAGGTAGGCACTGGAGCAGCGTCAGGGTATCGGGGTCATCTTCTTCCTGGTAGGGTTGAATGGGAGGCAACAAGTCGTCGTAGCCCGCCTGCACCCAAAGCAATCGAACTCTATATACGTCTTCGCGCATCGGCCTGTCGTGGAACCTGCGGTTTGACGGTTGAACGATCATACCCACAGCAACATCCTTCAACACACCGTCCACTGTGTGTAGGAGAGTGCATGGAACGTCGGTGTTCTGCGGAAAACATGCAGGGCGTCAGAGATGCCAGTCTAAGGCAAAGGAAGATCGACGCTCGAACGCTTAACTATTTACCTGGCTGACGAGGGCGTCGAGCTCCTCTAGTGGCGAGGGGCCAACGACGGCGGGCGTGCTACTATTGACTGGCGAGGGACCGCCGGCGGCGGGCGTGCAATTGATGGCCAGGCGGCGGTCGTTCGTTGGTGCACGCTCTTCATTCGGCGGAGGACCGCCCACTGTGGGCGCGCAACGGATGGTCAGGCGGCTAGAGGCGGGCGGAGTCACTATCGGCGCCGTGTTGTAGGCGGGCGGAGTCACCAGTGGGTCCGCAATCGTGGCGTTGGCCGGCGAGACTCTGGACAAGTCTCTTGAGTTGTTGCCCTGCACGCTAGGCACCGGGCACGGCCCCACTCGACCTCCTTCATTCCATTGAGTAACCACATCGTAGATGGTAGGCAAAATGCTGCCCATTTGTTCTGCCAAAGCTGCTTTGACAATATTAGGAATATCGGCAAATTTGTCCTTGAGATCTGCAATCTCGCGATCGCGGGCTTCGTCACGTTGGATATCTTCGATGGTCCTCTTTCTATTCCTTCTCGCCTCCCTGGGCTCCTTGAAGTACTCTCTGAGCTTCGTCGTCGTGCCCAGGCCACAAACTCGGCCACCTGACGGCCTTTTGTGCTTTTCCTTCCCCTGCGTCACGTTCACCGCCCTGTTTAAATTGTCGTCCCACGAGCCGTGCAGCCTCGGCATGGATGACGAGGTTCCACCACTTTCGATTTCTGCGTTCTGCACAATTAGCGTGAACCGTTTAGAATTCCACCAGTACACTATAATGCAATCGACTAGATCGTCGAGAGCAAACTAACTAGGGCGGTGTATTTACTTACCAAGTTTTCATACAACTTCTTCACCTTCTCATCATCGGTAGTATACTCATTAGCTACCGGGTCATATGTAAACCGGGCCCTGATGAAGTTTTTTGTCCGCGGCGAGTACCTTGCGAGAGGGTCAGGGATGCCCTCTGCGGCACGTTTGGTGTCCTCCTTCTCCCAATTGGGAATCGCCGCTCTGTAACCGCCGCATCCCAGATGGTGGGTACCTATATTCAACCGCCGCATCCTCTGCCCCCAATCAGCGTTAGCCTTGGCGACTTCACTCTGGCAAAGTACCTTGAAGTCCCGGAGTTCCGCTTCGGTGATTCTCGGCTCACTCGCTAAAACATCCTGCAAGCTTTTTGGGGGGTTCAAGACCTTAACCTTCACCCGGTGTTTCCAGTTGGCCAAGGCGGTGTTCATCTTACCAATGGCGCAATGGTTGACCTTATTCCCCTCCAGATTGTCGTTATTGTACTTAAACGGCTCGTCTGGCGGATGCGGGTACAAGTATCGTCCGTGCAGCTTTCTAAAGAAAAGAACCTGATAATGGGCATTCTCTTTTTTCCTTAGATCATCGGTTAAGATGCTGACAGTGTCCCGGACAATGCAACCAATTTGGTTGCCGAATCCTCTGACCACCGCCTCGGGCGCGATTGGATACCCACTGCTATCAATTTCCGTGATCTCTTCACGGTAGGTGCGGAGACTGTTACTTTTCCGTTTTCTCGTTGCCGTCCTCTTCTTGGCTTTGCTACCACCATCAGTCTGACCGCCGGCATCAGCGGTGTCATTTCCGCCGGCGGCGCCACTAGTGGTATCACCGGCGCCACTAGTCGTGGCGTCATCCTCCTCGCCACCGCTAGTGTCTGCGTCAGCCCAGGCATCCGCCGTCGGGTCGTATTGCTCATCTTCTTCGTCGGTGATTTCCCAGAACGGCTTAGAACCGCCGGCCTCGTCGTCGTGTGCCATGTTCTGAAGGGGGAAATTATTGGTTAATCTAAAGGAAACAAAAAATCGACATACGACTCGATCACGGGAAAACGGCTAAGTCCTAAATTCACGGGAAAATTTCGGCATGACCTTTGCTAATTTTCTAACACTAGAGTGCCCAATTCTCGCCGAAACGGAAATTAATCAACATTTCGGCGAAAATGGGCAACTCATTTGAATTCCCTGCAAAGTTTTAAACGGCTCGATGGCCGGACAGATTTCCAAATGTGGTACCAACACCAAAAGTGGTACCAGCAGCAAACTGCACATTTTGACAAGTACCAATTGCAACACCAAAAATCTGTTAAACCAATCATAATTCCAAATCTGCACCTTATAGCGTCTCTGCATAATTGTACACAATCGATAAAAACGGAAAAAACAATAACATAGCAAACAATAGCTGAATAATCTCAATATGCCTAACAATAGCTGAAAAAACAATAACATAGCAAATAATAGCTGAAAAAACAATAACATAGCAAAGGTGGTTTCCTGCTGCAGAGGGTCCATTTCTGGATCATGGAGGATCCTTTCACATTGGTTCGGGCAGTAACTTTAATCAAAACCAAGGTAGAGGCTATGGAGCGTATGATCACAGTGGGGTGAGAGGTCGTTATGGACATAATCGTAATGTTGGTCGTTTTGGTGGCAACCAGCAGCTAACGATGACTTCCCAGGCAATTTCACAGCCGCAGCTAACAGCCACTTCGGCAGTACATGTACCTACAGTGGCTGCTGTTCCCCCCGTGACTCCTGTTGTTGCTGAACAAACAGTACCTTTGGCCACTAGTGTGGCTGCGATGGCAACTATGACCGCTCCTCTGGTTGCATCGGTAAGACAGGAACAAGGTTCTGGACTAGTATCTGCTTCCACTCTGGCCAAGGCAGTGCTAATGTGGCTCCCAGGAAGGCTAAGAAGTGCTATAGATGTGGTCAGGCAGGACATCGGTCTAAGTTGTGCATAGTGGATATCTGCCTAAGTTCCAGAAACAGGCAAACATGCCTCTGAACATCGTTGATCACTACCAGCTAGTGGGGAGCTAGCAACTTGGGTAGCTTCAGGTTTCGGTACATCATTGCATCCACAGAGATGTAGCACTGAAGCCATGGGTTGCTGCTACGACAGCGAAAGGTGAAAAGATAGGTTGACGCCTCTGAGTCGAAGAGAATAAAACTGAAGTGCAGTCACATGTATCAACAGAGGTACTAGCTAGTAATTCTACTGTCTTACAAATACATGTATCACATAACAAAAATGAAATGAGAACAGAGTAAATCCAAGGATGTTCAAACACAGAACGCTGCTCGTGCTCGTATATTCTACTATAGCCTCTACAGTGACCAAAAAAGGAAGTTTATCTCCCGACCTTCGTGCTCATTGGAGGCTCGTGCTCGTGCTCATTGGATAATTCTACTATGTACCTACAGTGGCTGCTCGTGCTCGTGTTTGTGCAGTAGTATCTATATACATGGGACGATTAGTGACCAAAAAAGGAGTAACGAAGCTAGCTAGGAAGTTTATACATGGTGCAGGGGGCAGAGCAGGGACAGACGAATCATCAGCCGCTAGCCCGGACGGCGGCGGCCTCTCCCCACCTTCGTTGTTCACGCAGGAACAAGAAATAGGAACAAGAACAGGACAAGCAGGAACAAGAACATGGAGGGAGGGGAGGAGGAGGGGGCTTACCTAGGGCTCGCTGTAGTCGTTCACGCAGCTGCACACGGCGTCGTGGAAGGGGAAGAAGCCGTCGGCCTTGGCGGTCCTGCAGCTGCACACGGCGTCGTGGAAGACGGAGGCCTTGGCGCTCCTGTAGGTGGATGGCGGCACGCCTCCTCGTCCTCCTCCTTGTCGTGGATGGCAGCGTGACTCCCCTCCTCCTGGGCGGTGGGCGGCTACGATGCTGGGCGGCGGTGGCTAGGGCAGCGGTGGGCGTGCGGTGGCTAGGGCGGGAGGGCAGCGGTGGCGGACGGGAGGGTACGGTGGCTAGGGCAACGGTGGTGGACGGGAGGGGACGGTGGCGGCGATCGATGGAGACAGAGGGGGAGCTAGACGGGAGGGGACGGTGGCTAGGGCTAGGGCGCTGGGCGGCGGTGGCTAGGCCGTGCGGAGGCGACGGAATGGAGGCGACGGTGGTTCTTTCAGATCGAGATTGGAAGAGGAAGAAGCAGAGGGGAACGGTCCCGTACGTGTTATAGAAGAGGATAGCGGTGACGCACCGAGGGGAGGTGCGTCGCGCCTAAAGTAACCATGGCGCACCAACTAACCGCGCGTCGCGCCTAAGCTATTCGTGACGAACCGACGAAACGTGCGTCGCGCCTAAGCTAACTGTGGCGCACAAGATGGAGGTGCGCCACGCCTATCCGTAGTATCTACATAAAAGAACTGCGCGTGGGTAGGTATCCACAACTGATACTTACCCCAGTGGCTAGTGCCCTTCCTGCCTAGCCTCCCACCAGGGTTCGACTCCTGTCCACCCCCAAATTTTTTTATTTTTTATTTCTTACAAAATGATTCAAAATAAATCAATATATAAATAAATTTATACATAGCAAATTATAGTAGATCAACATAGATGTAAATATAATAAAATTTGCAAAATCGATATAAATGCAAAAAATCTCAAATAAAGTGTTGATTAATTTAGAAGTCATAAAATCTCAAATATTCTTATTACATCATCTTAATTTTGTCGAATTCATGCACACACACGGCAACATAATGATTCTTGTAGCTCTAGCTAGCGTTTTACAATTTTCTTTCCCTTCTTTGTCGCGGTTGAGTAATTCAGTCCCGGAACACCGTGACTTCTTCGGTGGAATGGGCGACCTGTAGGTAGCGTTGTCCTGCTTCTTCTTGTTGTGTATTTCGTTCCATCGTCGTTGTTATCTTCCATTTTCGGGTCACCGTACTGGTCAAAGTCTTGCTCGTTGGCTACTCCATCCATTCCGATGATGCTTCTTTTGCCTCTCCGCACGACAACACGGCTAGGCCTTGTCGGGTAAGTAATGAAGAAGCATTGGTCCACTTTGTTAGCCAAGACCCATGGCTCATTTTTTGCGGTGACATTCGTGCCGGATTTGGCTTCAGGTATCACCATGGTGGTGAAATATTGTCCTTCTTTCCTGACGCTATTTGCCCATGTGACACGGAACATTGGCACCTTCTCTCCGCAGTAGTCGAGGTCCCATATCTCGTCGATCCTACCATAGTATCTTTCCTTGACGTGACCTGTTAATGATTCCATCGTTACCCCCGAGTTCTGGTATTCGCAGTTCCGGTCCTTATTTGCCGTGTAGAATGTGTAACCATTGATATCGTATGCCTGATATGTCATGAGGTTATGTGCGGGGCCTTGTGACAATGTGAGTATGAGTTTTTCTTCTTCAGAATAAGGCGTCTCCGGGTGATCGTTCATAATCTTCTCCCTGAACCACTGTGTGAAATGGATGTTGTGCTCTCTGATTATTTCTGCTTCGGTCCTATGTTGTCCCCGGTCACTGTAATACTTCGCGATTAGCAATTTGTGCTTTTCCAACCAAGGATCGACCACTGTTAGATGTTGTAGCGCGACTAGGTTTGCTCTGTCAAAGTCGTTGCGTCGGCCCTGAAAGTCGAAATTCATTTCGCGCTGGCCCTCGCGGTGTCCCCATCCAGCGAGCCTGCCAAAGTGCCTGTTTACGGGCAGACCAGGGTTCTCATCTTTGTCTAGAAAATTCGTGCAGAAAGAGATGCACTCTTCTGTCAGAAAGCCCTTGGCAATGCTTGCGTCTGGACGGGCCCTGTTGCGGACGTATCCTTTGATGGAACCATTCATCCTTTCGAACGCCATCATGGAGTGTAAAAACGGCGGCCCGAGCTGGATGATATCATCCACGACATGGACAAGGAGATGCACCATAATGTCGAAGAATGCGGGCGGGAAGTATATCTCAAGCTCGCATAGTATCACCACGATCTCTTCCTGTAGCCTTGCGAGTTGCTTCACGCCAATCGACTTTCGAGAGATGACGTCAAAAAAGTTGCAGAGTCCAAACAGCGTTTCACGGACGTGCTCGTCCATTATCCCTCGAATTGCAACTTGAAGTATCTGCGTCATCATCACGTGACAGTCGTGAGACTTCATCCCGCTGAACTTCTGCTTTGGTACGTCTAGGTATCTGCTTATCTTGCCCGCATAACCGTAAGGAAATTTGACTCCAAGGAGACACTTGAAGAATTGGTCGATCTCCTTCTCGCATAGCGTGAAGCACAAAGGGGGACAGTAATATTCCGTCTTCTTGGCCTTTTTGCCCTTGCGGCGACCTTCCGTCCCATCTAACACATCATCATCATCATCGTCATCATCATCCGGTTTACCTCCGTGGAGCTCGCCCCTGATATTCAAAAATCTCAAGTCGTTCCTTGCTTTCGGCCCATCTTTGGTCCTCTCCGGCATGTTGAGCAGGGTGCCAAGCAGACTCTCGCACACGTTTTTCGTGATATGCATGAGGTCAAGGCAGTGGGGCGTGCGCAGAATCTTCCAGTACCTCAGGCCCCAGAGAACAGACCTTGTTTTCCATACACCCTCCAACGGCGCCGGCGCCTTTCGCTTCTTTCCCGACGCAGGGCACTCTTTCCAGTTCTTCAACAGCTCGTCGATTTCCTCGCCGCTCCTTTGACGTGGGGCTCTTCGCATCTCAACTTCATTATTGAACAGATCTTCGCGTTTTCTCCACGGGTCATCCTTGCGAAGACACCTTCGATGCCCCAAGAACACGGTTTTCGAAGACCCGGGATTTCTCTCTAGCTGGAGATACGTAGTGTCATCCATGCACCTAACGCATGCACAGAATCCGTGCATCACCTGCCCCGTGACATATCCGTAACCGAGGTAGTCATGCACCGTCGTGATGAGCACGGCTCTCATTGGGAAAAACGTTTCTCCATAGGCGTCCCACGTATTGGCTGGCTCGTCCCATAACGTGGCTAGCTCCTCTTCCAACAATTGTTTCGGCCCTTGAATAAGCATACTCATCTGTATGTACTTCTTATTCAAGCACAACCAGGGGGTAGGTTGTATATACATACAAACACGGGCCAGGTGCTATGGGTGCTGCTCTGGTTGCCAAACGGATTTAATTCATCCATACTCATGCACAACCTGATGTTCCTTGGATCGTCGCCGAATTCGGGGTATTCGATGTCTAGCGCCTTCCACTGGCTAGCATCTGAGGGGTGTGTCAGCATCGTGTCATCCTTCTCCGGATCAATTCCATCATGCTCTTCTGGCTTCTTCCTTTCCGCGTGCCATCGCATGAGCTTCGCCTGTGTGGGGTCTGCGAAATACCGCTGCAGACGGGAAGTTATCGGAAAGTACCACACCACTTTTCGAGGAGAGGCCTTCTTCCCTGTCTTATATCGAGTTGCGTCGCACACCGGGCATATGGTTCTCTCCGTGTCCGCGCCCCGATAGATGATGCAGTCATTAATGCAAGCATGGTATTTCACGTGAGGTAAATCCAGAGGGCACACGACTTTCTTGGCCTCCTCGATGCTCGTTGGACACTTGTTCCCCGTGGGAAGACGGCCGTGCCAGAATGCCATGTTCTCATCGTAGCTCGCATCGGTCCATCGGTGTTTTGTCTTCATCTCGAGGGTCCTTAACGTTACGTTCAGACGGGTATCCTCGCTCACGCATCCTTCATACAATGGAGTAACGGCGTCTATCTCCAGTTGCGACAGCTTCGATTTCTCTCTAGCAGCAGCTCTGGTGTTGCTAGTCTCCTTGAGAAGTAGAGCTTGGACATGAGGGTCCCGCACCCAGTCCGACGACGATGTCCCGACATCTTCATCATGATGTCCTTCGTCTTGATTATGATCATGCCCGACATCTTCATCACGATGTCCTTCGTCTTGATTATGATCATGTCCTTCATCTTCATCATGATGTCCTTCATCATGTCCGGGCGACTCTTCATCTTCATCACTTGTCGGGTAAAGAGTGTAGCCATCCATGAAACCACGACGGATAAGGTGCGACTCCAATTCACCACAATCGTATCTGATCAAGTGTTTCAGTTTGCATCTTCGACAAGGACATCTTATCTCCGTCATGCTATTTCGAAACATTTCGTCCGTCGCATGTTTCATAAATCTAGCCACGGTGCCTGTGCTTATATGCATGGTTGCCTGCATAGTAAAAAAAGATCAAATGACAAATTAATTAGAATCAAATTACATAATATATGGATGATGCATGCATGGTCGTCGACGGAAAAATTCGCCATGACCTATGCTAAAAATAGGACATTCTCGGAGTGCGTGGTCGCCGAAATGGAAATGAATCAACATTTTGGCAACACATGTCAACTCATTTTTAAGACATCCACAAATTTCATCAAAAATACGCAACACAATTTCGCATATGTATATATGCAACCATATGAATCTTTTGTGACGACGCACCGGCCGATACGGAGCGAGATCTATGAGAGAGATCTAGCGAGATCAACACACATACATACAACACATATACATATCCCTCCAACAATTCACCAACTATAGATCTTGCCGACTCGAGACCGAGAGCGTACGTGTGTATGTGGCTATAGGAGGAAGTGAAAAGGTGGAAGGGAAAGTGGTAATAAAGTGAGAGATGGGGGTGGAGAGAAGTGTTTACTAGATTCCCCTCACCTATATATCAAATAAAATAGGTTAAATAAGTTCTAAATGGTGGGAAAATGGGGGAAATGGGGTGGTGAGGAGGTGGGGGGCGACCAGATCTAAAATGGTGTGGAGATATGGGGGGATGGGAGGTGGGGGGTGGTCCCAACCACTTAAATTCGTCCCAGGTATACCCGTGACGCACCTAGGCAGTGGTGCGTCACGGCTATGTTGGATACCCGCGGCGTGCCTACCAGCGGTGCGTCACGACTGTAGATGGTACCTGTGGAAAAGATAGCCGTGACGCACCACTGGTAGGTGCGCCGCGGGTATCCAACATAGCCGTGACGCACCGCTCCCTAGGTGCGTCGCTGGTAGGCCTCGGAGGCTCACCACCCCGGCCCCACACATAGGCGCGACGCGCCTTCTGTTTAGTGCGCCGCGGGTATGTCTATAGGTGCGACGCACCAAACCGTGGTGCGCCACGGGTAATAGGCGTGACGTGCCGTTTCTCTAGTGCGTCACGGGTATCATCACTCCTATAGCCATTTTCCTAGTAGTGGCGTAACGCCTATCTTGCTAGGCAACCTAGAAACAGGAGTAAAGCCATGCGCTGCATTGTACTCATTTTGCACAAGGTTGAGCTCAAGCCTAACCTTCCCCAGCTCCTGGGTCTCCCCGAGTAGCGCTTGACGCTGCTGCTCGATCTGCGCCCTCATGGCGGCGAGTTCCACCTCAGTGGGTTGCGGCATCCCCAGCTGCACGGTTGCGCCTCCACGAACAACTGGGATGGCCGTAGACGTGGAAGGGGGCAGGTTCTGGTCCTTCTCGTAGGGCTTGTGGACACTGGTACCCACAGGTTCCTCGATGACGCCAGCAGCAGCGGCCGCGCTCTTCCCGGCATCGATAGCCGGGCCTGTCATCATCACCTCCACGCTGTCCGCAGAGCACCCGGATTGGCTTTCCGGAACTCCTCGTTTTGCCTGCCAGCCTCTAGCACTAGCTCGTTGAGTCTCTCCTGCTGCCTAGCGCGCGCCTCGCCAGTGAGATGCGGCAACTCAGCAGCCACTGCCTCTGCAGCCCTAAGAGTATTGCGGGTGTGCTGTATCTAGGCCTACCAACAGTGTCCAAACTAGCAGATTGTCTAGCAGCCCTACCATCTCTAGCCAGCTCAGCGCCTAAGTTGCGACGCGTAACGCCTATCTTGCTAGGCATCCTAGAAACAGGAGTAAAGCCATGCGCTGCATTGTACTCATTTTGCACAAGGTTGAGCTCAAGCCTAACCTTCTCCAGCTCCTGGGTCTCCGCGAGTAGCGCTTGACGCTGCTGCTCGATCTGCGCGCTCATGGCGGCGAGTTCCGCCTCAGTGGGTTGCGGCATCCCCAGCTGCACGGTTGCGCCTCCGCGAACAACTGGGGTGGTCGTAGACGTGGAAGGGGGCAGATTCTGATCCTTCTCGTAGGGCTTGTGGACCCTGGTACCCACAGGTTCCTCGATGACGCCAGCAGCAGCGGCCGCGCCCTTCCCGGCATCGATAGTCGGGCCTGTCATCATCACCTCCACGCTGTCCGCAGAGCAGCTAGTTGGCTTCTCGCGGGCAGCGAGTACAGCAGGAGGATCTTCCGCGACGAGCACCACCTCTGGGAACTCGCGGATGAAGGAGGTGCCGACGTAGACCAGGTGCGTGCCGAAGGAGTGGACCGAGCCACCTGCAGGCATGGGCCTGCCGCCGGAATCTCCGGCGTTTTCGATGACGAAGTCGAAGGAGCCGAATCTGTGGACAAGGCCACAGACCACGCGCTCCCCTGAAGCTGAAACCGGTCCCGTCCGAATGTGAACTCCAGCAAGCGCCGCTGGTGGCCCCACGGTGGGCGCCAACTGTCGTGGTGGTATCACGACAGATGCCATGGGATGGCTAAAGATAGGGGCCGATGGACGCTGGAGGTATCCGGGGAGGGATCACACGGCGAGTAGCCGCGTGTAGGATGTCTCTAGCACTGCAAACAACACGATCTTACCCAGGTTCAGGGCCCTCGTGTGAAGGTAACACCCCTACTCATGCCTTTCTCTCTATATGTGTGTTCTCCGAATAGCCACAGTACAAAGTATGCCTATGTACGAGTAGCCACTCTGCTGCTCTCTCTCGCTCTGGTGTTGTCTCTAGCAAATAAATGCGAAGTGAAGCAACGTCCCTCGCGCAAGAGGAGGCAGGGCACCTTATATACTGGTGCCCAGCCGAATAGAAAAAGACTATAAGGTACGACTGATGGGACAGGCACACTGCAGAACAGAGCACGCCTCCGGCTTCTCGCTGACGCGGGTGCGGGAAGTCGTCGCGCCGTTCGGAGATGGGACATGTCCACCTTGTCAGTGAGATAGGGTAGGCCCCTAGACCTGTCCTGTCCCCCTCTGTCAGTGACAGGACTTGACAGGCGGCTACCGCACTGTAGCCACGCCGTAGCGCGGATAATCACGCGCTCCGTAAGTTGAACCGCACGCCGGTACGGACGCATGTTACGCGGGATCCCTTGTCAGAACGGCTCCATTGACTTCTGGCCCGAGTAGGATCACAATCCCTCTACTCGGACCAACTTCTCTACTCTGACGAACATAACTTCCTTGATTTCTCCTCTTGGCCATTGGTGTATACGGCCGGATAGAAACCTACCGGGTAGCAAGCACCCGGGTAGCCGTCTACCCTGTCAAACAACACCTTGACCTTGCCTTTAGCACTTGCCTTACCCCTACTCGGGGGTAACCCCCCGACAGCCGATG